>OX377620.1:173729144-174259144 GCA_947397865.1 Polietes domitor | reverse complement strand
TTATTTATTTATTTATTTATTTATTTATTTATTTATTTATTTATTTATTTATTTATTTATTTATTTATTTATTTATTTATTTATTTATTTATTTATTTATTTATTTATTTATTTATTTATTTATTTATTTATTTATTTATTTATTTATTTATTTATTTATTTATTTATTTATTTATTTATTTATTTATTTATTTATTTATTTATTTATTTATTTATTTATTTATTTATTTATTTATTTATTTATTTATTTATTTATTTATTTATTTATTTATTTATTTATTTATTTATTTATTTATTTATTTATTTATTTATTTATTTATTTATTTATTTATTTATTTATTTATTTATTTATTTATTTATTTATTTATTTATTTATTTATTTATTTATTTATTTATTTATTTATTTATTTATTTATTTATTTATTTATTTATTTATTTATTTATTTATTTATTTATTTATTTATTTATTTATTTATTTATTTATTTATTTATTTATTTATTTATTTATTTATTTATTTATTTATTTATTTATTTATTTATTTATTTATTTATTTATTTATTTATTTATTTATTTATTTATTTATTTATTTATTTATTTATTTATTTATTTATTTATTTATTTATTTATTTATTTATTTATTTATTTATTTATTAACTTCATAATATTTAAATTTTATTATTTAAATAATTGAATAATTTGATAAATAACAATATGTGAAAAATTAAGTAATTAAAAAATTAATAATTAATTAATTATTAAAAATATTTAAATGAATAAATAAAGTAACTCAGAAAAATTATGTTTGAATAATTGTTACAGAATATTTTGTCTGATTCACATATTTCCAATATTCCAATAATCAATTTGCTATGGTTTCAAATATGTTCTCAATATTTATTGATTTCAATTCTCCTTTTAGCACCCCATCAAAAACAAATGCTCCTATGTTTATTGCCATATTAAACCCCCTCATAAAAATCCCTAATGTTAAGCTAACATTTGCATTTGCCTGCTATCCTGCCAAGCTGTGTCCTTATTTTAATATCTATCGTTTATTGTCCTCGCTGTGTTATTAATGAAACGACAGCTGAAAATCACACAATTTTGCTTTGCATCGAGATTGTTAACGTTTGATAAGCATAACAAATTGTGACAATTTGTTATTGTCTTTTGGAGCGAAGAGTGTGGACGTTAATAATAGGCAATAAGTGCTGAGCGCCGGAAACAAAAGGTGCTATCGAAGGTCATAAAATCCCACCGTTTGACAAAATGGGAATATTTACTTAAATTGGTAGAGAAAAAAAAGGTGAAAAGATTGACTTTTCAGGTAGGTCTACGTGTTGTACATAATAAATGACAAACTTGGACAATGTTTTTTATACTGCGGTCGATTATTATATATTATAGATTATAAGCCTAAAATCTATTTTTTCCGGATTTTGATTTTTTTAAATGAAATATGACAGATGAAATCCCGTCTACCATCTCTCTGTATATAAATTTATTAAAACCTCCGGTGTTTCATTCCCGTCTGTCCCTTTTACACTTTAAAGATTAAACACCATTGTATAGACCGCTGAGTTGCCAACCTCTGTGCTGAATTGGGAGAACAGCTGATTAAAATGATGCATTATATCTGTTCGATTGGGCTTGCTAGCCTAATATTTGTATGGAATTTACTAGCTTAAGGCTGGTATGCATTTCCTAGAATTTGGAGAACAGCTGCTTGAACCGGTGCATCGCGCCCTATTCACACATAAAGATTAATTGTTCAAAGTGGAAGTCGTTTCTAGTTCTGTGAAAGCTTTTCAAGTAAAAATATTGTGTCATTTAGCAGAACTAAGCATTAAGTTACAGATAAAAGCAGAACTAAGCATTAAGTTACAGATAAAACTTATTTTCCATCGAAAAATGCTAAATTTGTTCAGTTTTCCTCATGAACGTGTTCAATAAAAGTGTAAACAGCGCTTTGGCAAGAAACCTGTTGTAATAGCCTTTTCAGGCTGCATACGAAGTTGAGCTTTTTAGTATCAAATTTGTACTACAGCCTTGCCACACTGCATGCGCAATCTAGCTGAAATGACATAAGGTTGATTTATATGAGATCTGACATTTAAAATCGACCTGATGACAAATTCCGCTCCTTTTTGCCTGCAATCAATTAGCTGACGTACTTTAACACGGTGGATGGATTGCCATATTTCACAGCTGTCATTATTCATGAATATGCAAAATATATTTGAGCCTCCAGCTGACTATTAATTTAAAGTAAAGAAGTCTATGATAAAATAATCTTTTTATTTAAAAACCCTTCACAGAACTAGAATCGGATTCCAAGTTGTACTGTTGAAGATCGATCATATGAACGGCATCAGCTGATGCTGGCAGATGTACCATATGATCGACATCTCCTGATGCGCGGTAACATTCACATGTAGATGGAGTTGTCGTTCATTTTCTGGCTGTCAAAGTGGTTCGTACGAAGCAGCGGAAATGAAATGTTGAAAAGGCTAGTTTCTGTTGTGTTTTTATAAATTGTCTCCACTAGACCTACAGTGCCGTCATTCTTATGGATGTACAATAAATATGTGTAAACAGCGCCTTAAACGTTTTTGCTAGGCTAGAACAGCTCTATAGCATTCGGAGATACAAGTTTTGAAGGCCCAACTTCTCAATGTGATGGCTTAACTATTTCTGTATATTTCTTTAATTTTAGCTTGTTTTTTGTAATTCAAAATTTATATAATCATATTGTTATATTTGTTATTTTTCAAGATTAATATTTTCGTATGTCGTTCAGTTTAAATAAATGTTTTTAATATTAATTAGCCCGCGATAATCTGTGTTTTGAACCATTACATTACCATTACATTAGATATGTAATTTCAAAAAGGTCAGTTTTCTCATAACCCGATTAACTAACCTGGACATTAGTTTTTCGGAGCCACTCTCATTATATGGCTTCTTAAGACAGGATAACTAAGCTGCGATAACAATAATCTAAATAAAATGTTAAAATTTCACTCAAAATAAAAAAATCTTTTTTAAAATTGTCGCCAAAAGCAATGTCAATGTGTGTGTGATAACAAATTTTGAAAAAATAATTTTGTGTTAAAAATGTTTGACTTAGCCTAAGTCCAATAAAGTCGACACAAAATATTTTTTTGGAAATTTCTTTTGATACATATATTTATATTGTTGTTGGCGACAATGTGAAAAAATAATTTTTTATTTTGAACGAAAAATTAAATTTTTATTAAAGTTTTTGTTATCGCAGCTTGTTATCCCGGCTTAAAGAAAAACATCCCTTATATTAGGCCTTTTCGTTTGGGATTACTAGTTTAATTTCTGTATGGAGTTTACTCGCTTTGCAAGAAAGTAGCTTACTACTCTCTCAGTTACCGAGTAATGTGTTGCCAGATTTTTATTTCTGATTTTATTTCTGATTTATAATCAATGGATAAAAATGTTGCCACCTTATCAAGTCTCTTATTTGTAAGCTAGTAAGCCCAATCGAACAGTCCTATTGTTAAATTGTTTTCAGACAAATGTGTGAATATGGCAACACTACGGATACTTATCAACCGAAATGAGAATCAAATGACAATGCTGTTTTTAAATTATCTGACCATTTTATTGCTGCTTGTGCAGAACGATTAAGTTAATATATTTTGGAGTTCAACCTAAATCCACACGGGCTGCAATCGAAATCAGCTGTTGTCTCGTACGTCAACACTACCTAAATTCGCATCTGTGGCTGAAATCAGCTGATGTCTCAAAATAAAAAAAGTAAACTCGTCTTCTCCTGAAATAACATAAGGTCGATTTAAAAATGGCAGTTCACATACAACTTTAACATTTGAGAATCAATCTTATGTCATTTCAGGCTGAAATCGATTGATTTCGCATGCGCTCTGAAAAGGCTATAAACCAAAATAACATTATTGAAGATTAGATAAGAGTTAGTTTAAGAGTAGTTTAAGAAAATAAATTTTAGCCTCTTCAGACTGCAAGCGAAATTTGTAAATCGAACTTATGTCATGTCAGATATATTTCGCATGCAGTCAGAAAAGAATATTAGAATGATTTTAGTTATAAAACATATATTTGGTATTTGTAATTTAATAGAGATTAAACTCGGTTTAAGTGTTTGTATAAATTCAGATTAATGAGTATGTTTCTATATAAAAACATTGCACTCACAACTAATTAGCATGTTCTAATTAATTTTCAATTTTAAGTATTTTTAATTTTTAAGTATTTCCGAAGTTTTTTTTATCCTTTAAAAGATGAGGAATCATTTTCTTAAATGATTAATTGGGAAGAAATTAGATTTTCGTTTAAACCAGATTTTTATATTTACAATTTCCCCGTTTAAATTTTAGAGTAAGTCTTTTAAAATTTATTTAAAAAAAAATTAACTTAGGTTTAGTTTAAAGGAGGTTTTCACCTTTTTCATTGGTTGTTTGTTGAATCTTTTAAAAATTGTGGTTTAAACCTCGAGATTAAACTCGGTTTAAGTGTTTTTGTGTATAAATTCAGATTAATGTATATGTTTCTAACAAAAAAATTTCATTTACGATAAATTAAATTAAATAAAATTGTGAAAGGTTTTGTGTTAGACTTAAACCATTTCTTACTTTAATTTGTAATTTTCAAGATTAGACTCTGTTTCAGAAGTTTTTTCGGTGCATTCAAAGTTGAAGAAACATTTTCTTAAATGATTGATTGCAAAGTAATTAATCTGTGATACAACTTTATGTTTACAATTTCACCGTTTAAACTCAGTTTAAGTCTTTTAAAATTTATGTTTTATAAACAAATTTTAACTTAGGTTTGGTTTAGTTTAAAACAGATTTTTGTTTTAAATTTGCAAATGTCACCATTAAACACGGTTTATGTGTTTTCATTGGTTGTTTGGTGAATCTTTGAAGAATTGTGGTTCAAACCTCGAGATTAAACTCGGTTTAAGTGTTTTTTTTGTATAAATTCATATTAATGCATATGTATATAATAGATTTGCCTGTGATCATTTTTGTATTTGGCTTAAACCAGTTTTAAACTCAGTTTAAGTTTTTTAGGTGCATTTTTATTATTTTTTATATTTACAATTACCCCTTTTAAATTCAGTTTTTGTCCTTTAATATTCATTTTAATAAAAAAAAATTAACTCAACTGACTTCTTTTATATTTCCAAAAGTTCAAAAAGTTTGTTTGGTGAATCTTTGAAGAATTGTGGTTTAAACTTAGTTTATTTAATTAAGTCTGGTTTTTGATCCTTCAACGATTAACCTCTTTTTATCAATTTCCTTTTTGCTCAAACTCTTTTCGGGGTTAATGTGTGGTTTAATTGTTCATTTGGAGAATCTTGGTATAATCTTGGTTTAAACCTATGTTACACTTATACCATTGGATTAATGTAGGGTTTAAGTGTTTTGTTTTTGGAATCTGGGTATAATCTAAGTTTAAACCAACACCTTGTATTCTATCCTTCCATGTTTACCCACTCTCCATGTTTAAACGCTTTGCCCAAATTAATGCCAGGATTAATGTGTGGTTTAAGTGTTTGTTTTTTCTGAATCTGGGTATAATCAAGGTTTAAACTTGAAATCTTTGAAGAATTGTGGTTTAAACTTAGTTTATCTAATTAAGTCTGGTTTTTGATCCTTCAATGATTAACCTCTTTTTATCAATTTCCTTTTTGATCAAACTCTTTTCAGGGTTAATGTGTGGTTTAATTGTTCATTTGGAGAATCTTGGTATAATCTTGGTTTAAACCTATGTTACACTTATACAATTGGATTAATGTATGATTTAAGTGTTTTGTTTTTGGAATCTGGGTATAATCTAAGTTTAAACCAACACCTTGTATTCTATCCTTCCATAGTTCGGCCACTGTCCATGTTTAAACGCTTTGCCTAAACTCTGTACAGGATTAATGTGTGGTTTAAGTGTTGGTTTTTCGGGTATAATCTAGGTTTAAACTTGGTTTATCTAACAATACCACCTTCTTTTCTACCCTTCCACAGCGTTAACTGTCCAGGTTTATACCCTGTTCCTTCTTGTTTGCATGGCTTTGGACTTTTAACTGACAAATAATTTATTTTTTTATTTTTTAATTTTTTAAGGACCACTTTCACAATCAACATTTAACTGGAATTTTTAAATTTTGTGTTGTTTTGCTTGGACTACTTACATTTCTGACAGCAGGATATTGTTCCACATATATACTTTAGTCTTCCAAAACGTAAAAGTATTTCAAAATTGTTAACTCAACTCAATTAATGTAGAAAATTAGCGGAAATTTTATTTAAACCGTGGATTTTATTTGTTAAATACACTCAACAAAAATTTGACTAGAAAAACATTGAACACAATTTATGATGATGCACACACACGCACAGGAAAAAAACGACGATATTTAGAAAATTTTAATTAACAAAGTTTTATTTTTCTCTTCTTAATTTGGCCTTTCTTTATTCTTAACAATTTTCTTGAATAAATTGTTACGAATTTTTTTAATGTGTAGTTTAGAAAATAATATTGCAAGCTGCCCGTTTAAATCTTTTTTCCTCCTTTTTTGTAGTGGTAGTTGGTAGTTGTTTTGGCGGTTGTTATGGTGAAAAGGGGTCAAAGTTTATTGTTTAGCTGGAATATGTTACCAAGTATTACTCGGATTGTTCCTTTTTGTGTTTGGGAGGGGTTTTGGTTTTCTGTTTTTTTTTCTTCTCTCCTTTGGAAGCCGGTGTTGGTTTGTTTTTGTTCAAAAAAACAATTTTTAACGAAACGAAAGTCGAAATTGTGAACCGAGTTTTGAATGGACTGGACTGGACTTGAAACTGAACCTTGGTTTGAGAGGATTCTTTTATTTTGTGTGGTTGTTGTTTTTGGTTGGTTGTTTTTCTTCTTTTTGGTTCAACACAAAATTATTGCATATTTAGAGTGCAGAGGAGTCCGAAAACAATAAACTAAAGATATTTAAAACTGAATGTTCTCGAAAAATGAACGAACGAAAGCAACAAACGAACACGTACGACTGAGGACGACGATCCTTATGGTTTGTCGATTGATAACAATATGTGCCTAGCTGCCCGATGTCCTGGCACGTTAACTCCCGTCCGTTCAGGAATCGAATTGGAAATGTTGGAATACAGGGAGAGCGCCGGCCAAAAAAACCACCCCAGACGAAATGTAGCTGAACTATTCTAACATAGCCCGGCAGCTGAAAGTTGCCGGCAATCACACCCTTTTTGTGCAAGGGAAACGGAAAATCTTAAGGCCAAAGAGAGTTCTACGCAAAAAGAGAAATGTCTAAGAGAGAGTAGAGTGCAGAGAGCGGTATAGTAAAGGAAAAACTGGATAGCTCAGACACACACACACACACGAAAATACTGTTTGATACAAATATTCTCTATGAGGTCCTTTATAATTTTTATTTAAAAAATATTACCAAATTTTTTAAAATCCCTTTTTAGATCATTAAATATTCTTTTTTCGGAAATTTATATTTCCCCATTCTTTTATTTGTCTGACACTCTCTCTCTCCCTGTCTCACCTGTATCGTTTAGTGTCTGTTGTCATGTTAACGCGTGCCTGGTGTTGTTGTCGTCGTCGTCGTCAACATCATCATCATCAACGTCAACGTCGTTAGCATCGTCTCTGCCGGCAGCAGGACTAAACACTCTTCCACACACAAATAGAAAAAAACATCCAACAAAACAACAACAAAAACCAAACAAATGCATTGTTATTGCGTGCTTTTGCCGTAAATCCCTTTCCTCGAACGCACGCACACCCATTCAGACCTGGTGCGTGTTGTACGTCCTCCAGTTGGGTGCCTGCCACCACCCTTTTCTTTTCGGCACAAAAGTCAAACATGACTTGGTTGTTGTTGGATTTTTTCAGAGAACTGGGTTTTCCCTGGTCGGCATTTGGAAGGGGGGGAAATGAAGTGCAGTTTATAAAATACAATGATGCAAAGCTCATGAGGACAGGGTGGGCAAAAGAAGCAAACTAACAGGATGCAAAGAGGAAATAGTGCAAGCAAATATATGTAAACTAAATAAATGTAGACATTATTCTGCGGAAAATTTTAGAAATGGGGCTTCTAATGCTGGGTCTTAATAGTTAGTTAGTTAGTTAGTTAGTTAGTTAGTTAGTTAGTTAGTTAGTTAGTTAGTTAGTTAGTTAGTTAGTTAGTTAGTTAGTTAGTTAGTTAGTTAGTTAGTTAGTTAGTTAGTTAGTTAGTTAGTTAGTTAGTTAGTTAGTTAGTTAGTTAGTTAGTTAGTTAGTTAGTTAGTTAGTTAGTTAGTTAGTTAGTTAGTTAGTTAGTTAGTTAGTTAGTTAGTTAGTTAGTTAGTTAGTTAGTTAGTTAGTTAGTTAGTTAGTTAGTTAGTTAGTTAGTTAGTTAGTTAGTTAGTTAGTTAGTTAGTTAGTTAGTTAGTTAGTTAGTTAGTTAGTTAGTTAGTTAGTTAGTTAGTTAGTTAGTTAGTTAGTTAGTTAGTTAGTTAGTTAGTTAGTTAGTTAGTTAGTTAGTTAGTTAGTTAGTTAGTTAGTTAGTTAGTTAGTTAGTTAGTTAGTTAGTTAGTTAGTTAGTTAGTTAGTTAGTTAGTTAGTTAGTTAGTTAGTTAGTTAGTTAGTTAGTTAGTTAGTTAGTTAGTTAGTTAGTTAGTTAGTTAGTTAGTTAGTTAGTTAGTTAGTTAGTTAGTTAGTTAGTTAGTTAGTTAGTTAGTTAGTTAGTTAGTTAGTTAGTTAGTTAGTTAGTTAGTTAGTTAGTTAGTTAGTTAGTTAGTTAGTTAGTTAGTTAGTTAGTTAGTTAGTTAGTTAGTTAGTTAGTTAGTTAGTTAGTTAGTTAGTTAGTTAGTTAGTTAGTTAGTTAGTTAGTTAGTTAGTTAGTTAGTTAGTTAGTTAGTTAGTTAGTTAGTTAGTTAGTTAGTTAGTTAGTTAGTTAGTTAGTTAGTTAGTTAGTTAGTTAGTTAGTTAGTTAGTTAGTTAGTTAGTTAGTTAGTTAGTTAGTTAGTTAGTTAGTTAGTTAGTTAGTTAGTTAGTTAGTTAGTTAGTTAGTTAGTTAGTTAGTTAGTTAGTTAGTTAGTTAGTTAGTTAGTTAGTTAGTTAGTTAGTTAGTTAGTTAGTTAGTTAGTTAGTTAGTTAGTTAGTTAGAATTAATTAGAATTGTGAAACCACATAGTCGCGAAAAATAAGTAGATTTTTTCGAAATTTTTACTTTTAAGGGAAAGGGGGCACAATGGAATAAAAATGGTACCAAGTTAAGTATTGCAGATAGATTTTTTTTAATTTGTACTTTTTAAAGGGAAAATGGGAAAAAGGGATAAAAATGGTACCAACAAAAATATTGCAGTTAGAATCATGAAATTCGGTGTGGGCATTAGGGCGTACCTCAAAAAAAAAGTTCGCCGTACACCTTCGAATATGAAGTATTATTGAAAGGTAGTTTCAAAAATTTTTTTCTTATTTTTTTATGCCGAACGTAGGTGTCGCGCTTTTACATTTTTCTATATAACTTCTGCATTTATAAACGGATTTTAAAGTTTGATACATCGATGTTTTTGTCTCGACGAGGCCGATTTTTTTGTCTTTGAAGTCATTGAGCTCAAGCACCCCCTTCTGGTACTTACCCATCATATCTCAGTTGCTACTACCCTAATGTACCACTCTAATATCAGAAAATTAAAGCTCGCATAAAATCATGAATCATGCTTGAGCTCAATGACTTCAAAGACAAAAAAAATCGGTCTCGTCGAGACAAAAACATCGATGTATCAAACTTTAAAATCCGTTTATAAATGCAGAAGTTATATAGAAAAATGTAAAAGCGCGACCCCTACGTTCGGCATAAAAAAATTAAAAAAAAAATTTTTAAACTACCTTTCAATAATACTTTATATTCGAAGGTGTACGGCGAATTTTTTTTTACTTGTAACCTGGTACGCTCTAGTGGGCATGTCTCTAAACACAATAAATGAATTTTTAGAAATTTGTTCCTTTAAAGGTGAAACCGGAAAAAAGGGTTTAAAAATTGTACCCTCTAAAGTATTGTAGTTAGAATCGTGAAACCACATAGACGCGAAAAATAAGTAGATTTTTCTAAATTTTTGGTTTTAGGGGGTAAAGGGACACAAAGGGATAAAAATGGTACCAAGCAAAGTATTGCAGCTAGAATAATGAAATTCGCTGTGGACATATCTCTGACCACCTAGACGCTCGATATAAATGGATTTCTAGAAATTTTTACTTTTCACAAGAAGAAGTGACAAAAAGGGATAAAAATGGTACCAACAAACGTTTTTAAGCTAGAATCATGAATTTCGGTGTGAGCATGTCTCTGACCAGGTAGACGCTCAATATAAATGGATTTCTAGAAATTTTTGTTTCTAAGATGAAAAAGGGACAAAAATGTATAAAAACGGTACCAAAAATGGTAATCAAAATATTGCAACTAAAACAAAGTAAAAACGGCGTTAAGATCGACCGGGCCGAACTTTATATACCCTCCACCATGGATTGCTTAAGTGCAGTAATATTAATGGAAAATATAATTTTTTTAATATAGCCAAACCAAAACAAATACAAATATTGAAAAAATAATTTTATAAATAAATATAATATTAATAATATTTTTGTTACTTCAAACCACGCTTATAATGCAAGGCAACCAATACGTTTATATATCGAAATAATAGTCAATTCAAAAAACAAATATTCTTATATTTATATTTTTAAATTCCATTCCATTGAATTTCCATTCTACTTTAATTCCAAAAGTACAAAATTTGAAAATCCATTATCTCACGTACGTAGTGCAAAATAACCTAACTTCAGGATTCAAGCTATTTTGGCCGTAAACGTAAAAAGTACAGAATTTGGAAAAATCTTTTTATTTTTCTTTTAGTTTTCGTGTCTATGTCAGAGGAATGTATACACCGAATTTCATGACTCTAGCTGCGGTCATTTGATTGGTACTATTTTTATCCCCTTTTTCCATTTGAACCCCAAAAAGTATGAATTTCGAAAAATCTCTTTATTTTAAGTGTCTAGACAATCAGAAGACTTTATACATCGAATTTCATTATTCTAGGTGCAGCCGTTTGGTTGGTACTATTTATATCCCCTTTTTTCATTTTAACCCCAAACAGTACGAATTTTAATAAATCCGTGTATTTTACTTTTACTATGTAATCAGAGGAATGTATACTCCGAATTTCTTGACTCTAGCTGCAGCCATTTGGTTGGTACCATTTTTATCCCCCTTTTCCTATTTTACCCCTTAAGAGTTCGACTTTCTAAAATCTCTTTATTTTATGTGTCTACGCAATTAGAGGGATGTACACAACGAATTTCATTATTCTAGCTGTAGTCGTTTAGTGGGTACTATTTTTATCCATTTGTACCCATTTAATCCCTTGAAAGTACAAATTTGGAAAAATATCTTTTAGTTTTCGTGTCTACGCAGTCAGAGGAATGTATACTACGAATTTCTTGACTCTAGCTGCGGTCATTTTATTGGTACTATTTTTATCCCCTTTTGCCATTTTAACCCCAAAAAGTATGAATTTCGAAAAATCCCTTTATTTTAAGTGTCTACACAGTCAGAGGAATGTATACTCCGAATTTCATGACTCTAGCTGCGGTCATTTGATTGGTACTATTTTTATCCCCTTTTTCTATTTTGACCCCAAAAAGTACGAATTTCGAAAAATCTCTTTATTTTAAGTGTCTACACAGTCAGAGGAATGTATACTCCTAATTTCATGACTCTAGCTGCTGTCATTTGATTGGAACTATTTTTATCCCCTTTTTTCATTTTAACCCCAAAAAGTATGAATTTCGAAAAATCCCTTTATTTTAAGTGTCTACGCAATCAGAAGACTTTATACACCGAATTTCATTATTCTAGGTGCAGCCGGTTGGTTGGTACCATTTTTATCCCTCTATTCGCAGTTTATCCCTTAAAAGTACGAATGTGGGAAAAATAATTTTATATTATGTATCTACTCAATTGGAGGATTCTACACAACAAATTTCGTGTTTCTAGCTGTTGTCGTTTGATAGGTACCATTTTTATCGCTTTTTGCCCTATTTCGTCCCCTACGAATGAGAATCACTTTATGGTGCACGTTTTTGTTATAGGGAAAGCGCAGAGCCAATATCAAGTATGTATAAGAAAACAGATTGAAAAATTAAGCTTAAATACTCTAAAATATTTGGGGTTATTGTGGGTATTTTTAGTCCTTGTGAGGGAAAATTTTTTCCTTTGGGCCGATTTCGCCCAGTTTCAATTCCCAGCGATCTACGACTATAAGACGCATTTGTGGAAAATTTGGACGTTCTAGCTCCTTTCGTTTAGATGCTAGAGTGCTTTCATCAGACGGACAGACTGCCGGACGTACATGGCTTGATCGTCTTAGAATTTTATCACCGTCAAGAATATATATACTTTATAGGGTGGAACGGAATGACAAAGTTAGTATACCCCCATCTTGAAGGTGGGGGCTATAAAAATCAATTATTCTGTAAGAGTCTGCTGGTCTTTCCAGCTCAAAATTTGTCTCTTCCAATGTCAGCGTTTTCCTTCAATCCTTCGCTTTCCACTTTACTTTCTTTCTTGCAAATGCCAAATTAATTTTAGCAAAATGTTGCCGGAAACAAATTAAATTTCTCTTGCGAATGAGTCTCATAATGCAATTAACCAACAAATTTCTCTCACTAATTTCGTTCCCTTTGACAATTTTAAAAGCTGATTATTACCCAGCATTTCTTGCAATATTGAGTTTTTTTCGAGTTTCGCTTTGAAGCCTTAACTAACAACGAAACGCAATTATGTGTTCAATTGTCTTCCCCCTCATGCCGACGAAGGCCCGGCGGGAGCAAAACACAAGTAAGCAGAAAAATAAAATAAAAATCCCCGCATCACCAGTCATTAGACGGGGGGTTTCTTTTCCATAGAAAAATTCTCCTGTTTACCACAGAGGCCAAACCCTCTTAACCCTCCCTCCAAAGGCATTGTAAAAGTATGGCGATTTTTTCAACCATTTCAGATACACATGCAATTTTTAAACGGCGCTTAACTAACTGCTTGCCGATTTTTCATTTTTTTGCAACTGTTTGAAATGTACTCCAGAAAGAAAATCACATTTGACACGCCTGAATAAAAAAAGCGGCACACTGAAAACTCAAACACAAAAGGATACGGGAGGGAGTAAATGAGCCAGAGAACGATTGCGAGTGTGAGTGGTTGTGCTGTTCTGGGTTCCACGATGAAATATGATACCATTACGACACAATGAGGTGTCATGTCAGTAGCCAATGACAACAACAACAAACATTTTGTCAAAATGTTCCGCCGACAAAAAAAATTAATATTCAAATCTTGTTCGATCCGAGATTAATAACTAACTGCAAAGGACGAGCCTTATTAACAATTCCATTTATTTCAAATCAATAATTTGAGATGTTCGGTGCAAAAATGCTAATTTCTTCTTTTTTTGGCAAACCGGGCAAAGTAATTAACATCGGATGACTATAACCCACCCCTGAAGGACACTGGTTTTGTTCGAAATGCTACTGAACCACTAATGTCATCGTAGATGTCATTAATAGAAATTTATGGCTGACATTGTTAGTGTTAACTATTGCAAATCTATCTATGTTCGTTTTGCTTTGGAGATCTTGCGAAGATAAGGGTTCAATGACCTACTGCCAAACAGATCGCAGCAGGGAATCAGAGCAACATAATGTTATAAAGGGAGAGAGATAGCGGCCAATATTCTGAAGATTCTTTAGGAATACTTTTGGCTCAGTTCATCTCCGCAAAAAAAATCTTAAAAAAGCTACAAAAAGTTCACAAAATAAAGTGAAAATGACTAGACAGGATTTTCTGCTCCATTTCACCGGATTTATAGCTCTTAAACATGGTTTTCAAAAAAATGGAGGTTCAAGAAAACTTTGCCTGGATATCTCGTTTTTTTTATAAAACACTTCCCTAAAGGTTGCACTCTTCAAGAAAGAAATCTATTATTAATTAGAATATTTATAATTATTAATAAGAATCTATCTATATGTATATATAAAAGAGTTGCGTTACTGACTGACTTATAATTGACCAGTCCCCAGACCAAACGGCTGAAGCTAGGGTCATGAAATTTTCGGGGTAGTTCCCAAATACGACGTAGACGTCGACTAAGAAAGGGTTTTACGAAATTCGTACTTTTAGGCGACAAAAGGGATAAACATCGAACCTTCGTCCTGACTAACCGGCAGTAGCTATAAACATGCAATTCGGGGTGTTCCTCGCAATGACTATGCAGACGAGCTACGAATAGAGATTTTTCGAAATTTGTACTTTTAAGGGAGGAAAGAGACAAAAAGGGATAAAAATGGTACCAATTTAAGAATTGCAGCTAGAATCGTGAAAATCGGTATGTAAATTCCTCTGACCATGTATATGCGCATTAAAATTGGATTTTTCAAAATTTGTACTTTTAAGGGTTGCGAGGAACAAAAAGGGATGAAAATGGTACTAATTTAAGTATTGCAGCTATAGTCGCTAAATTTGGACTGTAAATTCCTTTCACAACGTAGAAGAGCAATCTAAATGATTTTTTTTAAATTTGTAGTTATAAGGGTTGAGCGGGAGCAAAAGGGAAAAAATAGTACCAACTAAAGTATTGCAGCTATAGTCGTGTAATTTGGTGTGTAAATTCCTCTGACAACAAAAAAACGCAAATTTAAATTGATTTTTCGAAATTTGTACTTATAAGGGGTGAGTGGGACCAAAAGGGATAAATATGGTACCAACTAAAGTATTGCAGCTATAGTCGTGAATTTTGGTGTGTAAATTCCTCAGACAACGTAGACTTGCAACATAAATGGATTTTTCGAAATTGGTACTTTTAAGGGGCGAGAGGGACGAAAAGGAAAAAAAATGGTACCAACTTTAGTATTACAGCTAGAATCGTGAAATTCGGTATGTAATTTACTCTGATAATGTAGAAGCGCAATCAAAATGGATTTTTCTAATTTTATTTTTTTTTATAAAGGGTGAGCGGGACAATAAGGGATAAAAATGGTACCAACTAAAGTATTACAGCTGGAATCGTGAAATTAAGAAATTAATAAGCGCATTAAAATTGGATCTTTCAAAATTTGTACTTTTAAGGGTTGCGAGGGACAAAAATGGTACCAATTAAAGTATTGCAGCTATAGTCGCAAAATTTGGTGCGTAAATTCCTTTGACAACGTAGAAGAGCAATCCAAATGGACTTTTCGAAATTTGTACTTTTAAGGGGCGAGTGGGACAAAAAGGGATAAAAATGGTACCAACTTTAGTACTACAGCTAGAATCGTGAAATTTAGTACGTAAATTCCTCTGACCGTCTAGAAGCGCCATCAAAATGAATTTTTTTCTTCGAAATTTGTTCTTATAAGGTGTGAGCGGGATAAAAATGGTACAAACTAAAGTATTATTGCTAGAATCGTGATATATATCCACCAAGAGAAAATAAGTAAATACTATCCAAAAACAGAGACGAATAAAACTAATAACAACAGTCTTTTTCGCGTGCGAAGCAGCGGTTACTGCTTATCGAATTATATATATACATATATAATTCGATAAGACCTCAGTAAAAAAGTTATTAAGCTTAATGAGTTCCCAGTTTTCTATAAGAAAATATTGCCAGACCAGCGAGGCCTTAGGTTTTTTTCTTGTTTTCTCCATGTACAGGGTGGTTGATGAATGCTGCTGAATGGGTTTTATCAGCGGCAAAAATCCCAAATTTCATGCTCCCAAATCATGACATTACCAATTAAATTTTGCAAAGAACATTTCTATTAAGCATATCCTAAAGATTTTTCCAATATCTCAGCTAAATTTAGCTGCGAATGCATTTAAAGTTCATAAATACTAAAACAGTTGAAAATTTAGCATAATAGAGGTTAATCTATTGGGATGTATCTCGGAAACCATGTATCGTATTGGATATTCCTTTAGTTCGTAGAAAACTGAAGCTCTTAATGTGTTATTTTGCATTTAAAAAAGAGTAATTACGCTTTTCTTTTTAGACACAGGTTTACCTGAAGGTTGTATTTATTCAGTATTGTTAATTTGCTACAGTATAAAACTATATTCGCGAGGCCGCCCGATGCCACGGCATTTTCAAATATTGTTAAACTATTATCTTATTTATTCATTTTAAAAATAATATTCTGCTTATAGCTGCCAACATCGATTTAATTACTGAAATGGTAAAACCTTCTAAGCCAAAAATGAAGCAATACTTTCTTCGTTGTTCTCTGTTAATGTAGTTAAGAAAATTTATTTAAAGCATACCTTATGGATGTAAGGTTTTATGGCATGGGAGCGCAATCTTAAGTTGAGTATAAAGCTATAATAGCCGTGTGTCATCGATTAAAAAATAAAATAATTTTTATAAAAAATTTCGAAAATCGTAATAAACCAAAAAAATTATTTGGGCGTAACACTCACAATTTTCATTTAATTGTGGACTCAAATGAAATCACTGGTAATGATTTGTATTCACTTATATATTAAAATAAGAATATTATGACGTTTTTTCATTTTAACTTACATGGGAGGTGGGCGTGATTGTCTGCGGATTTAAACAAAAAATTGTTTTTGATCTAATTTGACGATATAGGGGATGTGTGCGAAATTTCAAGATCCTAGCTCTATTCCTTCTAATTTTTTCCGCAACTTGTATGAAAATATACCACTTTGCGCCTTTTTATAAATTCTTTAATTTTTCAAAAGACGTATTAGTTTTTAAATGAACAAAGATAACATAATTTATATGAATTAAGAAAAAAGAGTTACTTGAGTTTCTTAATGTAGCAACATTCATCAGCCACCCTGTACTTACATCCCTCTAAATAAAAACCCAAATGAACAAAGATAAAATAATTTATATGAATTTTGAAAAAAAAAGGTACTTGAGTTTCTTAATGTAGCAACATTCATCAGCCACCCTGTCTGTGGTTACATCCCCCTATTCTACACGAAAACATTGAGCTGAGCTCACACTTTTCAGTACTGGAAGTGATTACAGTTTACTTAGGTCTCGCTTTTCTGTAAGAAAATTTGTCTTCGTTTAGAGAGGCCTTAGATTTTGATAAGAAAAATGGTCTGAGGCTTCAATTTTGAATACCAAAATATTCAGAAAACTGAGGCCTTCCTTAACAGAATGCCACAGTTTTCTATACAAAAAATGTTCGCAATAAACTGATGGCTCACTTATCTAATTGTGGCCTAAAATTTATATAAGAAAATATTCCGAATAAGCTGAGATATAATTTCTCTATTAGAAAATGTTCATATGCACATGGAATCCTCATGGAATTGAGGACTTATTTTTCTTTTAAAAATTTGCCTTTGTTTAATGAGGTTCTCTTGAAAAAAGTTCTTCAGTATACGGAGGACTTGGTTTTCTTTGAAAAAAGTTTCTTAATAAACTGAGATCTACATTTCCCGAAGAAAATGTTCTTCAGTAAACTGGACCCAGTTTTCTTCGAGGACAATATTCCTCAGTACACTCAGTATATAAGAGAAAGATGTTTATCCGTAAACTAAGTCCTCAGTTTTCATTGAAGAATATGTTCCTTGGTATACCTCTGTTTTCTTTAAGGAAAATGCGAATCTGGCCAAACTTTGCTTTAAAGAAATTCTCTTCCGTGAGGTGATCCTTCAGTTTAACTGAAGAAAAGTGGTCATCCTATACTGAGGCCTCAGTTTTCTTTCAAACATTGGAAACATCAAAGCGTTTTTTACACTTGGCGCTGTCGTCAGAAAATGTTTACACATGTGCTTATGGCAGCCTTCACATCCAAGCGTCATAAAAAAGAGGCCTCAGTTTTCATGAAGAAGATGGTTCTCAGTAAAATGGGGCCCACTCAAAAGTTTCTTTAAAAAATTTTACTCCGTAAACTAATACCTAAATTTTCTTTAAAAACATTTTAATTCATATCCTGAGGCCTCTGTTTTCTTAGGGGAAAATTATTTTTGTGTGCTAAGATTTCTTCAAGAAAAAATTCCTCAACAAATTGAGTCTTCACTTTTCTTTAAGCAAAATCTTCCATGTTCCTCGGTCAACAGAGGCATCAGTTTTCAGTTGAAGAAGATGCTTCTCAGTAAACTGGAGCCTTAAATTTCTTTATTTAACATTTGACTCCGTAGGCAGAGGTTTTCTTTTCAGCGTATTCTGGTCTGCGGGAACTTAACGAAGAAAAAATGTCTACTTGAAAAAAAATTTATGAATAAATCAAGAAGTTATCGCCCTTAATGTAGAAATAAGGGATTTTCAAAAAATCGTGTCACTTTTTTGTCTAAATTCATTTAGTCATACGTGAAGATGACGTGTACCTTGACAAGAAGAGCCATAACTTCTACATTTATTCATAGATTTCTTTCAACTCGTCCTTCTTTTTTCGTTAAGATCACAGCTATTACAAAATAGAACTAAATATTCTGTAATTCTATTATATCCACAATTTTAGAAAATTATGACTTATTTTAATCTTTGGCGTCTACAAAGAATACCATAACTTCTCAAAGAAACATTGTTGACCTCTTATAAAGCGACAGGCCGGTTAGTGGCCAACTATGCAGCACCAGTGTGGTCATCAAATGTGAGTGAGACGCATTCGAAAAATCTACAGACCTCGGCCTGCGAACTTCAACAGGGTGCCTCCTCATGTCTCATGTGGACCACCTACATGAGGAGGCAAATATCATACCCGTGCGACGACACAATTTCCTGTTATCGAAGCAGTATCTGCTTGGATGTTACCGCCGTAGCCACCCCCATCGCCACCTCGTGGACAGTTTACCTCCCCCAGGCAGATAAGGAAGGATCTTCATGATCTAGAGCGCGAGATCCAACGTTACAAAAGAGAACCTCTAGATCAAAGTGCATACCAGGCAGGTCTTAATGGCATTCATTCTGGTGCAGTAGTCGAAGCCGTTAACAACTACAGGGTGAATGTCTTGCTAGGAGAGCATCCCCCTCAGTGGCTTCGGAAGAAGTGGATCTGCCACGACAGCCAAGAGTGGTTTTGGCACAATTGAGATCAGGCTGGTGTAGCAGGCTCAATTCGTATTGCGTGCGTCCATAAACTGAAGCCTTTATTTTCGCTGAAGAACATGTTGATCGGTATATACGTATTTCACATCCAGTGTGGGCATAATCAGTGGCGCTTCTGTATAGAGTGCTTGTGTTGCCACGCTGTTGTGAGAAAATATTTATTGTTGCATTTTGGGTAAAAGGAAGTTTGACTTTTCTTTAAGGAAAGATGATTCTTCATGCTGAGCTTTTCTTTAAAAAAATTGTCTTCGTACACTGAGGCCTCTTCTTTCTTTACTCGATACACAGGTGACTTACCTAGATATTACAAAACTTCAAGAAAATGTGTTCCCGTATATTGGGGTTTCATTTCACTCTCAGAAAATATACGCCAGTATTCTGAGGACTCAAACTGTATAAAATGTTTTGTCTCAGTACACTTGGCTTTATATTTTATCTGACGATTTTTGCTTTTAGAACACTTTGAAACTAAGTTTCCTTACTTTTTTGTAATGAACATAACATCAGCCTCTCTATTATTAAAAAATATCGCCTGAATGCTTTCAACCTTCCTTCCATTCCTTCTAAATTTTTTTCGCTCATCTTTATTGTGTTAATCCCAAGAACCACATCCCTCTGATAACATTTTCCAATCAAGTTCTTTGGAGAGCAAACAAAAAAAAAGAAACCAAATCATTTCATATACATCTCATTTCCTTTTTAGAAATTATACTCCAGGGTATAAATATGTCAACATATGCATGGGTGTATGGGTGCCTGTCTGCTTGTCAGAGGTTTTGTGTGTGTGTGCGTGCGTTCACGTAAAGGACATTTATCACGGCAACCTCATCAACAATCTTTGTCATGGCAATTCATGTTGAATTTTCAAAAATGTCACATTCTAAATTCCCAACCAAAATTAATGTCACTTCGTTTAAAAAAATATATATATGTATATGGCCGTTAGCTTTAAAAACATTTTAAAAGGGAGGGGGTGATGGTCCTTAACTAAACCTAACCGCCGTAAACGAAGTCCAAGTACATGAGAAGTATGCCCCTGTGCAGATTTATAACCACAGGTCCTTAATAATGTCCCTTCACTTACACACTCTCACACTCTAACTTACGAGCTTAGAAAGACTAAATGCTGTTGTTGTGTTATTGCATCCGAGCACATATGCATGTATTTGAAGTTGTTGTTTGTTATTCAAATTAAACGAAAAAACAACAACCATCAATCTCAGATGGGGAGCCATTGTCAACAAATAAGAAAAAAGAAATCTGTCAACGGCAGTGACGACTTTACGATACCCTCCATTAAAAATGAAGGAGAAAAACTCAATTATAAATTAAAAATAAATAAAAATAAATAAAATAATAAATAAATAAAAATAAAATAAATAAAAATAAAAATAAAAATAAAAATAAAAATAAAAATAAAAATAAAAATAAAAATAAAAATAAAAATAAAAATAAAAATAAAAATAAAAATAAAAATAAAAATAAAAATAAAAATAAAAATAAAAATAAAAATAAAAATAAAAATAAAAATAAAAATAAAAATAAAAATAAAAATAAAAATAAAAATAAAAATAAAAATAAAAATAAAAATAAAAATAAAAATAAAAATAAAAATAAAAATAAAAATAAAAATAAAAATAAAAATAAAAATAAAAATAAAAATAAAAATAAAAATAAAAATAAAAATAAAAATAAAAATAAAAATAAAAATAAAAATAAAAATAAAAATAAAAATAAAAATAAAAATAAAAATAAAAATAAAAATAAAAATAAAAATAAAAATAAAAATAAAAATAAAAATAAAAATAAAAATAAAAATAAAAATAAAAATAAAAATAAAAATAAAAATAAAAATAAAAATAAAAATAAAAATAAAAATAAAAATAAAAATAAAAATAAAAATAAAAATAAAAATAAAAATAAAAATAAAAATAAAAATAAAAATAAAAATAAAAATAAAAATAAAAATAAAAATAAAAATAAAAATAAAAATAAAAATAAAAATAAAAATAAAAATAAAAATAAAAATAAAAATAAAAATAAAAATAAAAATAAAAATAAAAATAAAAATAAAAATAAAAATAAAAATAAAAATAAAAATAAAAATAAAAATAAAAATAAAAATAAAAATAAAAATAAAAATAAAAATAAAAATAAAAATAAAAATAAAAATAAAAATAAAAATAAAAATAAAAATAAAAATAAAAATAAAAATAAAAATAAAAATAAAAATAAAAATAAAAATAAAAATAAAAATAAAAATAAAAATAAAAATAAAAATAAAAATAAAAATAAAAATAAAAATAAAAATAAAAATAAAAATAAAAATAAAAATAAAAATAAAAATAAAAATAAAAATAAAAATAAAAATAAAAATAAAAATAAAAATAAAAATAAAAATAAAAATAAAAATAAAAATAAAAATAAAAATAAAAATAAAAATAAAAATAAAAATAAAAATAAAAATAAAAATAAAAATAAAAATAAAAATAAAAATAAAAATAAAAATAAAAATAAAAATAAAAATAAAAATAAAAATAAAATAATTAAGACCAAAAACAAATAAACTGAAAAGATTTATGTAAAAGGCTGGCTCAATCAAGGCTTTATTATGATTTCTGGATTTTTAGCTATTTTTTTTTCAATAAATTACCGGAACTCTTTGAGTCCGCAGTTACCCCAACAGAATGAGAACCACAGCTCACCTCTTTTCAATATTTAAAATAAAACCTCACTCACTGTAACATGACACCACAGTCTCACGACTCTAAAGACATCCTTATCAGACAGATAGTACTTTATCTTGTTTCCTGTAGGGTGTCATACTAAAAAAGCAAATTAAAATAACGCCGTCCAGCCATTAGGCAAGAAAATAAAGACATATGGCTGGCTGTTGGGTTTTGTTTGTTCCGTGATTTCTTGCTTTAATGGGGGGTTTTTTCCATTTATTTATTTACACTCGCTCACATTGAGTTTTGCATAATTAGCTCTCAATGAAGATTATAATTCAAGCGACGGGCAAAAATTCCCTTTCCCTTCTTCCAAACAACCCTTGAGTTTGAAAGCAGCCGGAAAATGTGAAAAGATGTTCAAACATTTCGGGGGGAATTCTCAAATTGAAAATAACACATTTGTTAAATTATGCATAATTTATAAAATCAAAAGAAGACAAAAAATCGGAATAATGTAATACAATACTTTCTTTTGGGAGTTTTCAAAATCATGATGGAGTTCTTTGGGATTTTGTCATGTTTAAAGGTTTAATTGTGATATTTAGAATGTTTTTATTTTTTCTAAAATGATATTGTCTTTTTTATGAAAATATGTTGCTGTCTTGTCCACTAAAAAGATCAAGTACGAGGATTGTATGATGAGAATGGTAAAAAATACAGGATTTTGTTATATTGGAAAAGCTAAATCTCGTCATCTTTTCTATAGGAAAATTTAATTCTCGCCAACTATCTCTATAATAAAAGCTAACTAACGCCAACTTTTCTATTGGAAAGGCTAATTTTCGCCAAAAAAG
Source organism: Polietes domitor (assembly GCA_947397865.1). NCBI lineage: Eukaryota > Metazoa > Arthropoda > Insecta > Diptera > Muscidae > Polietes > Polietes domitor. Next base: position 174,236,502 of record OX377620.1, on the reverse strand, counting down.
CTAACTCTAGCCTACTTTTCTATACGAAAAGCTAACTGTAATCAACTTTTCTATACGAAAAGCTAACTGTAATCAACTTTTCTATGGAAAAAGCTAACTCTCGCCAACTTTTCTATACGAAAAGCTAACTCTAGCCAACTTTTCTCTAAGAAAAGCTTACTCTAGCCAACTTTTCTCTAAGAAAAGCTAACTCTAGCCAACTTTTCTATAGCAAAAGTTAATTCTAGCTAACTTTTCTACTGAAAAATTAACACTCGCCAACTTTTCCATACGAAAAGCTAACTCTAACCAACTTTTCTATACGAAAAGTTAACTCTAACCAACTTTTCTATACGAAAAGCTAACTCTAACTAACTTTTCTATAAGAAAAGCTAACTCTCGCCAACTTTTCTATAAGAAAAGCTAACTCTCGCCAACTTTTCTATAAGAAAAGCTAACTCTCGCCAACTTTTCTATAAGAAAAGCTAACTCTCGCCAACTTTTCTATAAGAAAAGCTAACTCTCGCCAACTATTCTATAAGAAAAGCTAACTCTCGCCAACTTTTCTATAAGAAAAGCTAACTCTCGCCAACTTTTCTATAAGAAAAGCTAACTCTCGCCAACTTTTCTATAAAAAAAGCTAACTCTCGCCAACTTTTCTATAAGAAAAGCTAACTCTCGCCAACTTTTCTATAAGAAAAGCTAACTCTCGCCAACTTTTCTATAAGAAAGCTAACTCTCGTCAACTTTTCTATAAGAAAAACTAACTCTCGACAACTTTTCTATAAGAAAAACTAACTCTCATCAACTTTTCTATAAGAAAAGCTAACTCTTGTCAACTTTTCTGTGGATAAAGCTAAGCCTCGCCAACTTTTTTCCAAGAAAAGCTAACTCTCGCCATCTTTTCTATAGCAAAAGATAATTCTAGCTAACTTTTCTACTGAAAAGCTAACACTCGCCAACTTTTCTATATGAAAAGTTGCCTCTGGCCAACTTTTCTATATGAAAAGTTGCCTCTGGCCAACTTTTCTATATGAAAACTTGCCTCTGGCCAACTTTTCTATATGAAAACTTGCCTCTGGCCAACTTTTCTATATGAAAACTTGCCTCTGGCCAACTTTTCTATATGAAAACTTGCCTCTGGCCAACTTTTCTATATGAAAACTTGCCTCTGGCCAACTTTTCTATATGAAAACTTGCCTCTGGCCAAATTTTCTATATGAAAACTTGCCTCTGGCCAACTTTTCTAAGTCTGGGAAAAGTTGCCTCTCGCCATCTTTTCTATGGGAAAAGTTGCCTCCAGCCATCTTTTCTATGGGAAAAGTTGCCTCTCGCCATCTTTTCTATGGGAAAAGTTTCCTCTCGCCATCTTTTCTATGGGAAAAGTTGCCTCTCGCCATCTTTTCTATGGGAAAAATTGCCTCTCGCCATCTTTTCTATGGGAAAAGTTGCATCTCGCCATCTTTTCTATGGGAAAAGTTGCCTCTCGCCATCTTTTCTATGGGAAAAGTTGCCTCTCGCCATCTTTTCTATGGGGAAAGTTGCCTCTCGCCATCTTTTCTATGGGGAAAGTTGCCTCTTGCCATCTTTTCTATGGGGAAAGTTGCCTCTCGCCATCTTTTCTATGGGAAAAGTTGCCTCTCGCCATCTTTTCTATGGGAAAAGTTGCCTCTCGCCATCTTTTCTATGGGAAAAGTTGCCTCTCGCCATCTTTTCTATGGGGAAAAGTTGCCTCTCGCCATCTTTTCTATGGGAAAAGCTTACTCTCGCCAACTTTTGTTTTGGCACGTAATATTGTGGCTCATAGTATTTCCAATATTCATTTTTGAAGTTTACGTGACTTCTTCAACGAACCGTACATCCTTTCCTTTTGCTGGCAATCAAAACATTTTCCAATTTTGAGATAAGATTTTCTGGATTCTCTGTCCTCCTTGTTGTTCATCTTAGTTAATATTCAGCCGCATTCTTGTAACGATATGTCAATTATTTGACATATCAATAAGCATTCATTTCATTCAGGATGAATGATTCCAATATCGGATAACAGTTTATGACACACACACACAGTATAACAGTTTAGGACAGATTTTCCCCCAGTGGCATTGTAAAATGACACTTTGATTAAGGACATCGAATATGGAAATGGAAAACCGACAGAGACTGTCACATGTAAGGATAATCCTTTGTAGGATTCTAACAACTGTTCCCTTAGTTATCAAATGTTGTTTTCCCCCTTCCCCCAAGCAAACCCATTTTAAGGTGTTGACTAATGTCTTATTCAACCGCATACGAAAATAAACAACTCGAGATTATTACGGTCTCCTCTCCAATGACAACCTTTAACAGCTGACACTGGGACTTTAAAGCAATCAAACGACACAAGTCCTTAGAAATTCCGTGTAAAACACGTTTCAAATAACCCCAAAACCTTAGCATCGGCATACGTTCTCTTCTTATTTTGGGTTAATGAACTCAAACTCTGTGTGGCCATACATACTCGCAGACCTATGTTTACGATTGTTCTATGTTCGTCGATTCCAGGCGACGATGTTGTTTTTATCAATGTTGATAATTAGAGCGCGTGTCCTGTTGTAGCATAAAGGCAGCATAGGACATTTTCCCCAGAGTTTTCCCAATGTTCTTCCTTCCCTCTCCCTCTTTTTGCTCTTTCGCACACTAGGTACTCATTTATACACTCATACCCAAGCTCTTGCTCTCTGTTTTTGTGTGTATACATTGGCATGTCCTGGTCAAACAGCATGTGTCCGTGTTTGGCCATGCCTTGGCACTACTTTACAACAATTGTATTCTGTGTGTGATCGAAAAGGACAACATTTTTCCTTATGAAAATTCATAAACAAAATAATTAAGCCTACTCACAGGGAGCCAATGTGATTGAATTCGTGACTGTGCCAGTGACATGTGTGCGTGTGATAAGGAATGTCTGCTATTGATGTCTGCAGGAAATAAATGTCACAATCATTGTTTAAATTAAAGGAAGGAATCACTAAAAAGTAAGAAGGTAGCATATTTTCGATAGCAGTTGGTCTTTTGAACGAAATTCTTTCTTGAGTAAAACGTGATCAAAGCTGTCACGTGATCCAATTTATTTCAATTCCTATTACTGTAGCATCGCAATTTATGTAACAGCTTTGCCTCTAGCCGTTCCTACCCTTAGTAACGTGGAATTCCATCAACTACTCACAAACGAAACTAAAAAATCGTTTTATTTAACATGCGATTTTCTACTTTTCTAAAGGAAAAGCTAACTCTTTCGTTATTTTTCTATAGGAAAAGCTAACTCTCGCCAACTTTTCTATGGAAAAAGCTAACTCTCGCCAACTTTTCTATGGGAAAAGCTAACTCTCGTCAACTTTTCTATAGTGAAAGCTATCTCTCGCTAACTTTTCTGTGGGAAAAGCTAACTCTTGTCAATTTTTTTATGGGAAAAGCTAACTCTCGCTAACTTTTCTATGAGAATAGCTAACGATCACTCACTTTTCTATGGGAAAAGCTAACTCTCGCCAAGTTTTCTATAGAGAAAGCTAAAACTCGCTATATCTTCTATAGGAAAAGCTAACTATATCTAACTTTTCAATGGATAAATCTAACTCTCGCTTACTTTTCTAAAGGAAAAGCTAACTCTCGCTAACTTTTCTAAAGGAAAAGCTAACTCTCGCCAAGTTTTCTATGGGAAAAGCTAACTCTAGCTAATTTTTCTATAAAAAAAGCTAACTCTAGCCAACTTTCTATAGGAAAAGCTAACTCTTTCGTTATTTTTCTATAGGAAAAGCTAATTCTCGCCAACTTTTCTGTGGGAAAAGCTAACTCTCGCCAACTTTTCTATAGGGAAAACTATCTCTCGCTAACTTTTCTGTGGGAAAAGCTAATTCTCGCCAACTTTTCTGTGGGAAAAGCTAACTCTCGCCAACTTTTCTATAGGGAAAACTATCTCTCGCTAACTTTTCTGTGGGAAAAGCTAACTCTAGTCAACTTTTTTATGGGAAAAGCTAACTCTCGCTAACTTTTCTATGAGAATAGCTAACGTTCACTCACTTTTCTATGGGAAAAGCTAACTCTCGCCAAGTTTTCTATAGAAAAAAACTAAAAATCGCTATATCTTTTATAGGAAAAGCTAACTCTCGCTAATATTTCTATGGGAAAAGCTAACTTTCGCTAATATTTCTATGGGAAAAGCTAAATCTCGCTAACTTTTCTATGAGAAAAGCAAACTCTCGTCAACTTATCTATTGGAAAAGTTAACTCTCGCCAACTTTTCTACAGTGAAAGCTAACTCTTGCTTTTCTATAGAAAAAGCTAATTCTCACTAACTTTTATATTGGAAAAGCTAACTCTCGCTAATTTTTCTACAGGGAAAGATAACTCGTCTTTACAGTTAGTAACATAAAATATATCTCAAATTCTGTTAGTGTGGGGGCCCAAATAGTACTGCAACACTGTTAATCGTCGCTCTTACAGTTAGCAGAAGACATTTTTCTACAAGAGAACCGCATTCTCGCAAACCATGTTATTGTCGGAGCATTAGTATAGGGTGAGCCATGTAATATTTTAAATTTGAACTACCGATTACTTTGACTTTGAATGGTAGAATATCATTAATTTTTATTTTTATTTTCAGGTTTATGTTTTACATTTGCAAAATGGGCACACTCCAACAAAGGTGGGAAATATTAAATTTATCATTACTTCCAAAGTAGTGAGTCTATAACGCAAACTACAAGAAATTTGCAGGGAAAATTTTCGAGAGGAGATCGGACTTCAGTTCAGCCTTCAGCTGAAGCTCATTTTCATTCCGGTGGCTATGTCAATAAGCAAAAATGCAGCATATGCGTTTCAGAGAACTCACACGTGACTATTGAGAAGCCAATGCATCCACAACGAGTCACTGTTTGGTGTGGATTGAAGAATGGGCTGAATGATGAGGCACTGCCGAGCTAGTCGTGTTAGTCATATGAATGATATTGTGTTGCATTATTAAATGACTAAGTTCAATCTTTCCACTAAAACTAGAAATTTGAAAAAATATTTAATGCTTTTTTATATGCATTAAATTTCCCAAATTCTGTAACTTTAGAAATATGAGTAGCAATAGGGTCATGTCTTCTACATTTATCCATATATTTTCTTCAAATAGTAAAACCAAATATTCAATTATCTAATTTGTAAAGCAGCTTTGTTAAATTTTTGCAGCTAAATTTTGTTAAAGAAGATATTCTGAAAATACTGAAAATGATGATTTACGAAGTACGAGACAATGGACGACTTTTACAGTGGGTAGACATGACCACTGTTAATTTTGATTTGAAACCCTTTGTGGAACAGCTCCGGATAAATGGAAAATGGATGGGCGGATAAATCAATGGATAGATAGGTTACACAAAGGATGGACTGATAGATTGACAGACGGGTAGGCAGACTTTCTGATATATATATATATATATAAAGAGTGATTTTTTTGAGGTTAGGATTTTCATGCATTAGTATTTGACAGATCACGTGGGATTTCAGACATGGTGTCAAAGAGAAAGATGCTCAGTATGCTTTGACATTTCATCATGAATAGACTTACTAACGAGCAACGCTTGCAAATCATTGAATTTTATTATCAAAATGCGTGCTCTGTTAAGAAAGTTCAGAAAGAAAGAAATTGTGTTCAGCGACGAAGCTCATTTTTGGCTCAATGGGTACGTAAATAGGCAGAATTGTCGATTTTGGAGTGAATATCAGCCAGAAGCATTGCAAGAGCTACCAATGCATCCAGGAAAAGTCACAGTTTGGTGCGGTTTATGGGCTGGTGGCATCATTGGACCGTACTTCTTCAAAGATGATGCGAATCGTAACGTAACTGTGAATGGTGAGCGCTACCGTGAGATGATATCCAACTTTTTTTTGCCCAAAATGGAAGAACTGAACTTGGTTGACATGTGGTTTCAACAAGATGGCGCTACATGCCACACAGCTCGCGATTCTATGGCCATTTTGAGGGAAAACTTCGGAGAACAATTCATCTCAAGAAATGGACCGGTAAGTTGGCCGCCAAGATCATGCGATTTGACGCCTTTAGACTATTTTTTGTGGGGCTACGTCAAGTCTAAAGTCTACAGAAATAAGCCAGCAACTATTCCAGCTTTGGAAGACAACATTTCCGAAGAAATTCGGGCTATTCCGGCCGAAATGCTCGAAAAAGTTGCCCAAAATTGGACTTTCCGAATGGACCACCTAAGACGCAGCCGCGGTCAACATTTAAATGAAATTATCTTCAAAAAGTAAATGTCATGGACCAATCTAACGTTTCAAATAAAGAACCGATGAGATTTTGCAAATTTTATGCGTTTTTTAAAAAAAAAAAGTTATCAAGCTCTTAAAAAATCACCCTTTATATATATATACTATATATATATATATATATATATATATATATATATATATATATATATATATATATATATATACCCATCGTTCCAATGTGGACATTGGACCATTTGTATGCTAAATTGATTTTATTTCATTAAAAATAAAAATTATGATATCTAAAAGAGCAGAATTTCCAAATTGATGAAAATAATATGTACGTTTTCCTATCGAAAATACAAATTATATTTTATGAAAAATCATTTTCCTTATACAGTAGTTCTTATGGAAAATTAATAACACTTAATTTTAGCTCTAGTAATTTTTGTATAAGTTGACGTGTAGTTTTTAGGAGCCAGAGGGTTAAGATCTTCCACAAAAATGATCCTCATAAAATTCTACGATAAAGTTCTGACAATCACAATTCTCTCTGACAGTGTAATTAGATAAAAGTATTTTTTATGAATAGCATAACTCTCCTCATATAGAGAAAATTATAGTTTGCAAGTTGTCTCCAACAGATGGCTCTGACATCTGAATATAAATATTTTTTAATTTTAAATACACTAGGTTTTTTATTGTCTGACCAACTATTCGATCAACTTTCTCTTCTTACGAAGGAAATTTTGTGTTTTAGCAAAGGAAAAGCACACTGAACTATAAACACTTTGGTCATTATTCCCACATTTCGTAGCCTGTGTGGGGATAATTCATCAGTGGACATTCTACTTCTGTTATCATATTGCTATAAGTTGTAAATATATTTATATATTTTTTAAATTTAAATATATACCTTGGAAAACCTCACAACAAGGTATTTTGAAGAGTGTTATGATCTACCTGTTTTATTATCAAAATACGTGCTCTGTTAAGAAAGTTCATTTACCGAAAAATTGTGTTCAGCGACGAAGCTCATTTTTGGCTCAATGGGTACGTAAATAGGCAGAATTGCCGATTTTGGAGTGAATATCAGCCAGAAGTATTGCAAGAGCTACCAATGCATCCAGAAAAAGTCACAGTTTGGTGCGGTTTATGGGCTGGTGGCATCATTGGACCGTACTTCTTCAAAGATGATGCGAATCGTAACGTAACTGTGAATGGTGAGCGCTACCGTGAGATGATATCCAACTTTTTTTGCCCAAAATGCAAGAGCTTGAATTGCATGACATGTGGTTTCAACAAGACGGTGCCATATGCCACACTGCACGCGCAACAATGAACTTATTGAGAGGCGATTTCGGTGAACATTTTATTTCACGTTCGGGACCGGTTAATTGGCCGCCTAGATCGTACGATTTAACGCCTTTAGACTATTTTTTGTGGGGCTATGTTAAAGCTCATGTCTATACAGACAAGCCCGCTTCAATTGACGCATTGGAAGACAACATTGAAGCATTTATTCGTGAGATACCGGCCGAAATGTTGGAAAGAGTATGCCAAAATTGGACTAAGCGGAAGGACCATTTGAGGCGCTGTCAAGGTCAACATTTGCATGAAATAATCTTCAAACATTAAATTATATGGACCGTACTATCGATTCAAATAAAGATTTCATGCATTTTTCTGAATTTTATGTGTTTTTTTAACACTTTCCTATAGCTTTTAAAAAATCACCCTTTATATGGTATTTATAGAAAATGATTTTAAAAAAATCGAGATATGGCTTTTTCGATCGACATTTTCTTTTGAAAATATCTTGATTTTCCCAACATCTTTTCTCTTCTTGATTTTTCTTTCATATTCATTTTTCTTTTAAGCGATTTTCCTATAAAATTTCCTTTCTCTGCTCTTTGTGTGGTAACCCTGCCTTATCATTGTGTGCGTGTGTCCATCTGCTTGTTTATCTCTCCCGCTAAGTTATTGTGGCTAGGCCGCAGCCGCCGCCTTAAGCAATCCTTTCATTCATGACACCTTTGGTCTCACGCATAATTAGACGTTTTACCCTAATTCTGGTCAATTTCGAAAGTAATCCTCCACAAAACCCAAATAAGCACCTGGTGTCAAAGGCTTAATAAATTAGGGGCATTTTTTTATAGAAAAAGAAGACAAAAACTCCTAAAAATTGTCAACCATTTCAGCGGTAATCTTGCTACAATTTCTAATTCACAACTTGGCTTAGGAACTGTTTGTCCGCAAGTGTGGTCATGGCTATGAATTTTATTTGTAATCCTCTTAAAACCAGCTTTAATTTTTTGTAACATTTAACATTGTTTTTTCGTCTTCTTTATCCTCGCTTTCTCAGCCTAACTCCCTTCCTCACGGCTCGTGATACCATTACGGCAGTAAAATGCTTAATTATGCACAACACGTTCGAAGAAATTATGACATTTACCAGAAAAAAAATGAAATGAAATGGAAAGGCAAGGCAAGGAAAGAAACAAACAAACGAACCAACCCGGCAAAAAGTGCTGAATAATCCACACGTGTTTATGGGCGGCATAACGATACCATTTGGAATCTATGATATGTGTTGTATATCCTCCCGTGCGTGGCCAAGTTGAATAGAAGGAATTTTTTTTGGTTGATAAAAGTTGATTGTGGCATAAATATTTCGGGTGATTTTGTTAAGAGAACTCGGGGAAAGTGGGAGGGCCATGTGAGATGCGTTGTTGTGTAATAAAGGTCAACCAACATCTTAACAAGAAGGGAAATGGCGAATTGGTGGTAGTAGAACAAAAAAAAACAGCCCTCATGCCATCCTGAGGACCTGAGGGGGCTTCTGTGCGTCGCTTTGACACCATCGCGGGTTCCACATCGCTAAATATATTTTACTTCGTATTGATGTTACCCACAGCGCTTTTTTCAACTTGAGGTGAAATAAATACTTCGTATATAGTGAGACAGCATTTTTGAGTTAAATTCTTTGTTTTAATTGAGTGGAAATTTAAACTTTTTAAGGGCCTGTTTTTGTAACTTATTATCAAAAAACCAAAATCACTCAATTTTTACGACAAATCTTTTAGCCACAGGAGTCCACAATTCGTTGTGTCTATAAAAGAGCACGCAAAGAGCTCGTAGCTAAAATATTTTTTGCCCGTGTTTTATAGAATTCTAAATAGTTGAGGGATTTGTGATACACGAAGGAAAATAAAAACCTTAAGATTTTTCAATTAAAAACTAAGGAAAATTATGCTAAATTCGATAACATATATATATATCCTTTTATCGAGGGGCGTAAAAAATCCCTGGTAGATCCCCACAGATATATTGTTTCATCGAATTGAAATGCAAAAACACAAAAAATGACAGGAAGATTAAATAAAGACTGACTATATAATACCCACCACCACTCTCTCCTTCATCACAGCGTCTTGAGTCACAAATGATTTAAATGATAATTCATCAAAACAGATAAAAATAAGTAAAAAAGCATGACGACCATTTTAATCAAAAATCCCCAATTTTGGAACACATTCTCCCCACTTTGGGAATTCGGGTATTTTTTGGAAAAAATAAAATCTGGCACTTTTCTCACCGTTTTTAATTTTTATCGAATTTTAAGTATTTTTATTGGACTTCAATTCCCCAATTTTGGAACACATTTTCCCCACTTTGGGAATTCGGCGAATTAAAAAAAATCTTGTATTTTCTCACCGTTTTTGTCTTTTTTATCGAATTTTAAGTATTTTTATTGGACTTTTATTGGACAATTCGTAAAATTATGAGAGATTTCAACTGGTGTGACCAAAACTCGTATTTTTGTAACAATTTTGTTTTAGCGAAAACTTCAATAACTCAGTCAATTACTGACTGATTTTTTTAAAACAAATGCTTTACTCCTTAGTAAATGTGTTATTTAAATACATGTATATTAGGCTGGGTCGCCGTCCATACTAATGAAAAAAACAAGTTCCAGTCACCCCACGAAAATAAACTTTGGATTGTTTAATAATGATTTGCAAAATATTTTGTTCCTAGGTCAAGTCATCTGTGAGCTAAAAGCTCCTGAAAATAACCCATCATGTTTTTCCGGTGTAATTTTTTTCGTGTTACATTTTTTTACAATTTTTTAAATTTAGATTCTTGTCTTAGAGTAACTTATTTTTCGAATTATTGGACGTTTATTGTAATTTTTTGCGGATTTTCACAGTGACTACTGAAAACTTTTTCGTATTTGGTGGTAGTATTTTATAAAAAATAAATAGTTGCAGTCAATACTAATTCGAATGATGCCCAAATGATGAACATCAGAATGAAATTGACGCCGCAGAGCATATTTCATTTTACAAAGTTTTTTTCTGTGTAACAGATGACAGATCCCATTGAAATGTGACATTTCAATTTGAATTCAACTGAATTTCAATATTTTTTGACCATCTACTGTCTTATATTTAGTAAAAAACTGGAAATCATGCAAAAAAATTGTTAAATAGAATGAAGTACTTTGATTAATTACCAACAACGAAAATACCAGATCCCTTTGAAATGTGACACTTTAAATCGAGATAAGCTCGATTTCATGGTCTGTATGATTTTCTATTTGAAAAATAAATTGTTAAATGGAATGAAGTACTTTGGAATATTATCGATAACGCAAATAGGTAATTTTTACAAAGTTTTTCTGTATAACAAATGTCAGATCCCATTGAAATGTGACACTTCAATTTGAATTCAATTAAATTTCAATATTTTTGACCATCTACTGTGTTCTATTTAGTAAAAAAACTACAAATCTTGCAAAAAAAATTGTTGACATTGACAAATTACCAATAACGCGATTTTACAAAGTTTTTTTATCGATAACGCAAATAGTTAATTGTTACAAAGTGTTTCTGTATAACAAAATGCCAAATCCCACATTGAACACTTCAAATCGAGTTAAGCTCGATTTCCCTGTCTGTCAGATTCTCCATTTGATTTTGTCAAAACCAGTGACCAAGTACTGAAGTTATGCTGCCAGATGTTAAAAATTTTTAATAAAATTTGGACATTATATTTTTTATTATTGAGCTAAATGACTTCTTATTTGAAAAAAAATCACAATTTACTTAATGAAGACATAAAACTTTAAAATGAATATAAAGACTTCAAATTCTCATTTCCTTAGTCGTAATCCTTTAGATAAGGCTATTTTAGCCCGTAAAAGAAAAACGTTATATAAATTTGAGTGTTAATTAAAACATCACAACTTCTGGTGTATTTCCGTTTGGTGGTCATAAATTTGAAGCAAAGTTTTTACTGATTAGCAGCAACCAAAACCCCCTTCAATATGTTGAGGCTTCATTAATGACGCCGCTTTATAGGCAACTTAATCATGTTAACGATGGCTCATAAACAGCGGGATAGATAATAAATTAAGGCATAAATAAAGAAGGCCTAATAAGAGCAAGTTTCACGGACTCTCCACTCTCCCCCGTCCCCCTTGCCACCTTGTCAAAAATGAAAAACAACAACAGTGAAGTGAAAGAAGCCAAGATGCTAAGGCTGCTAAGTCGATGAAGATGTCTAACTTTGAGGGAGGAAAATAAACGATTGTTATTTATATACATATAAATATATTTCTGGTTGTCCTTAGTATTTCTAAGGACGAGTGAGATTTTTCTCAAAAGATTTATAAATGGCAAATATATGTGTGAATGAATGAGGATGAAGTGCATGTGTGCGTGTAACCTGCCTGTTATGAACAACAGCCACAGGATAACAAATCGCCGAATACATGGCCATTTAGCGGGAAACCCAACACGAATAACTTAATTTTCCAAACTACAGCTGTTCAAAGGAAAACAGATGAATTCCTTTTTCATAAATGCGAGTGAGTGTGTTGTATGTGATTGCGGGAGCATAAATCTTGGCTGTGTTAACATTAGGCAACATTTCAAATTATCCTTGCACACACATATCCTTTATCATTATTCTCGCACATACACAGCACACAAAACTAGGGAGTGTTATGTTTAAGCAGAAAGGAAGAAAGAGAAGCGAAGAGGGAAAAAGTCACCTGGTTGTGCTGTGCATCCGCGTTCACACTCCTTGCCAAAGGATATTGAACTTTGCACGGAGTTCTCAAACTATTACATATGTATGTGGAGGGAGCATGAACCCTACAACTTCTTATGTCCTGAAGAGGTGGTGGGACATGAGAGTCTTAAGTTGTTTGCCGCTGAACAAAAACGCCTTAATCCCTGCTCATCCTTCGCAGGCGAAGAACTGGACTCGGATTCTCTGATTGCGCAATATTAAATCCTGTTTTCCAAAAAAACACACACACTCACTCACTCAAACACAATCATCATAATACGGCTTTAAATTACTTTGTTTAAATGAAATCCTTTTTCCACAATCACACAAATTGCATTAGTTTTGTAAGGCAAACACAAGAGCGGGGGGAAGAGAGAAGAAAGCGGAGAGCGAGAGTGCCAACCCTAGGGAAATTCAGACCGGCGCCTTAACTCGGGAAAGTGCTCTCATGGAAAATTCTCAAAACTAACATTGATTTCTCCCCTGGAGGTTCATTCATAAGGCAAACTCTCTTACTTTTTTTGACGGTGTAAACGCTACCCTTGCCTTATACTCTCTTTACGTTTGGGTTGTTCTCTTGCTTTCAAACATTCATTTATTTCTCTTGTTTTCATGTTGGTTGCTGGAAAATTCTCTCTTCATTTCATTTCTCTTGTTTTCATGTTGGTTGCTGGAAAATTCTCTCTTCGCTATCCTTATTTTCGCATTTTCCCGATTCTTATTTGCGCGTGAGTGTGTGTGTGTGTTATATTTATTTGTATGTTGGGGATTTATTTCGAGGGAAATCTCATAAATTCTTATTATTGTTGAAGTTGTTGTTGTTGCTTTAGTGCTGTTCATAGGTTAAACACTCTCTCTCTCCTGCTGTTTATGGCTTTTATCGTTATGGCTGCTGGTGTACATTTTCCTTTTCCTACTTTAACTGTATATATGAGTGTGTGTGTAAGGCAGGACTCTTTTTGTCTCTGTATGTGTGTGTATGTGTAGTATATATGACACAATACGACGACGACGATGTCGGCGGCACACCCAAAAGTTTATGACTTCAGATTTATGTTAATGTTCCGACCGAAACTTTATTCCATTTGTGTTCCTTATACCGGAACGTTCCGTAATCGTAAATATTTATGAGATTTTAGTATACTTTGGCTCAAGCAAAATACAACACTCACACACACTCACAGGAACACAGGATATTTGCTGAAAATGTTGCAGAAACTATTTGCCAAAGTAATTCTTCATTTGTTATTCATTAAGAGTTATTGTTGGAAGTGTGCTTTAATTACAGTGTAATTCCAATGATTTCTTAAAAAAGACTTACGGAAACGAAAAATAAAAATTTAAGAATAAGCTTGAAAAATATGCCTTCAATGAACAATTATTCAAGAACTAAAAATAAATTGATGGGAATTGGCTTATTAATGTCTCAGTAAAAGCTGGATTTGTGCTATAATTACACTGTAGTTGTGAGGTTCTATTAGATTTTTTATAACACAAAATTCATATTCTTATTGTGGGTCCAGGGATTGAGCAGAGGTGACTAAGACCATTGTAGCTAGTTATTGCAGCGACAGACCAGTGCCTCTGGTGGCAATCGAACCCACAAACCCCACGCTGATAGCCGAGCACATTACCAACTCGACTATCGGGGCGCTCTTTAATCATTTTATTAAAATTTATTGTTTTTTTTTATACCCTACACCACTTCGAGGACTAGGGTATTATAAGTTAGTTTTCCGCCAAATGTTTGTAACACCAAGAAATAATCAAGCTAGACCCACCTTTAAGTATACGGATCGGCTTAGAATCACCAGCTGAATCGATTTAACGATGTCTGTCTGTCTGTCTGTCCGTCTGTCCGTCTGTCCGTCTGTCCGTCCGTCCGTCTGCTGTCCATCTAAGCTTGTTCGCACTCTACAGGTCGCAATTGTTCACCGATTATCATGAAATTTGGCAGAAGTTACTTTTTTGGGACAATGACGATCGGTATTGAATTTGGAGGAAATCGGTTCAGATTTAGATATAGTCCCCATACAAATGTCGCTCCCGCCCTATAAAGCACATATAGTATCCGAATTTCCTCAAATTTTGCATACCACCTTACAATCTAACTAGAAATACCTGTAACGAAAGCGGGTAAAATCGGTTCAGATTTAGATGTAGCCCCCATACAAATGTCGCCCCCGATTTGACTTTTACCGCTCTAAAAACCACATATTCTACCCGATTTTCTTTAAAATTGGCACAACATTTTATAATCGAACTAGAAACACCTATGATGAAAGTGTTTGAGATCGGTTCAGATTTAGATATAGCCCCCATACAAATGTAGCTCCCGATTTGACTTTTACCGCTCTAAAAAACAAATATTCTACCCGATTTTCTTTAAAATTGGCACAACATTTTATAATCGAACTAGAAATACCTGTGACGAAAGTGGGTAAGATCGGTTCAGATTTAGATATAGCCCCCATACAAATGTCGGCGGGGTCATTGGACCTTACTTTTTCGGAAATGAGGTTGGATCTACAGTTTCGGTGAATGGATTGCGCTATCGAGAGATGATTAATGATTTTTTATGGTCGGAGTTGGTTGGTATTGATCTGGACAACGTTTTGATTCAACAAGACAGCGCTACGTGCCACACAAGCAACGAAACCATTGCTCTTTTACGGGAAAAGTTTCCGGACCGTGTTAACTCTCGAAGAGGTGATCACAATTGGCCACCAAGATGTTGCGATTTAACACCTTGCGACTTCTTTCTTTGGGGCCACGTGAAAGATAAGGTCTACGCCAACAGCCCAGCGTCGATTCAAGACCTCAACGAAAGTATTCGTGAGGCTATCGAGGACATAGGGCAGCAACTTTGCGATTTGGTTATGGAAAATTTAATGAAAAGGTTATGGTCCTGTAAGCGTGGTGGCCATTTGGCTAATGTTGTTCTTCATTATTAACGGCATATTATTATTATTATTATGAAATAAACATCCGATCATTTATCTCAAAAAATGGCATTTTTCTTTGAATACCAAAATAACATAACAAAATAAGCGGTTGTGATTGGACCTATGTTTCCAATATGAGAGTACTTAAATATATATTTTTAATTATTTATTCAATTTATTCATTAGATATATTTACAATGAAATGTTTTGCCCCAGCGAATTTTACAGTAGGTCAAAGTTTCATTTTTTGGTCGAATGGAGCGAAGACAATTTTGTAAGTTAATATCTGAGAGAATTCTTATTGTCAAAACAACATTGTGGAATTTTATGAGGATCATTTTTATGGAAGATCTTAACCCTCTAGCCCCTTTTTCGAGAAAATCAATAAAAATGAAAAAAGAATTGCCGGAAAATTTCACTGGGTGTCACCGTTGCAAATAAAGCTCTTCAGGCTCAAACAGCAAAATTACACGCTAACTTATACAAAACCTATACAATTACTAAGGTTAAAATTCCTCCATATTTTTGGAAGATCGATTTTTTTCAGCAAAAATGTAGCTATTTCGGTAGGGCACGGTAAACAAAAAATACAAATTGGATATTTTTCAAAATTTTCATTTTCACCGGAAGTATGACAATAATTTTTTTGTATGCATTTGCAATTTTGTTTTGTAATTTTCTTGCGATCTATCCAATGGATACGACTGATTTTTTACAATACAAGAAAATTGTGTCAAATTTCATTAAGATCGGTTGAAAATATAGCGTTTTGAGCGATAAATTAATTTTAAATGATTTCAACAAATTGATTGATTGTCCTTAACTGCCTTCATTAAGATATAAATAATAAGTTACAAACATTTTGGAAAGGCGACTCCATTTACGTAAAAGCAAATGAATCAAGAAATGTATAACTACAAAAACAGGTTTCGTGGAAATATGATAGAAATTAATTTAGTCAGGCAATTTCATTTGATCCACGATGAAAATGCTGAAATGGCGGTCATTTTTCTAAGAAAATCACTTTTCTGGTATATATTTTCCCCGTTTTAGGATTTGTTGGAGGTTTCACAAAAAATGTTTTTGAAAACTATTCAAATCTATGGTAATCGTGTTACTTTCGAAAAACTCTTTTGTGAAAATCCCACATTTCCTAAAATGGGGAAATTAAATTCCAAAAATTTGTATTTTTTAAATAACCATAATTATCCCATGATGATCAGAATTAATTAAAAAAAACTTTTGTGAGAATCTCACAATTCCTAAAATGGGGAAATTAAATCCCAAAAATTTTATTATTTTTTTTAAATTACCGTATTTTTTTATTTTCAACGACAAACAGAAGAATTAATAAAAAACACTTTTGTGAAAATCCCAGAATTCCTAAAACGGGGAAAATAAATTCCAAAAATTTAATTTTTTTAAAAAGACCATCATTTATTTCACTTTCTGCGACAAACAGAAGAATTAATTAAAAAAACATTCTGTGAATATTCCACAATTCCTGAAATGGAGAAAATAAATCCCAAAAATTTTATTTTTTTAAAAAGACCATAATTTTTTTCACATTCTGCGACAAACAGAAGAATTAATTTCTTAAAACGGGTAAAATGAATCACAAAAATTATTTTTTTTAATGACCCTCATTTTTTCATATTCAGCGATGATCAGAAGAATTAATTAAAAAAAACACTTTTGTGGAAATCCCACAATTCCTAAAACGGGAAAAATAAATCCCAAAAATATTATTTTTTTAATGACCGTCATTTTGATCATTTGATGATCAGTAGAATTAATTAAAAAACACTTTTGTGAAAATCCCACAATTCCTAAAACGGGGAAAAAATCCCAAAAAATTTGTTTAATTTCATGAATATCCCAAACAATTTATTTTGTTTAAATGACCGTAATTTTTTTCACCTTCACCGACAAACAGAAGATTTAATTTCATAAAACGGGGAATATAAATCCCAAAAATGATTTTTTAAATGATTGTCATTTTTTTCACTTTCAGCGATGATCATAAGAATTAATTAAAAAACACTTTTGTGAAACCCCACAATTCCTAAAACGGGGAAAATAGATCCCAAAAATTTTATTTTTTAAAAAAGTACCGTAATTTTTTCACTTTCTGAGACAAACAGAAGAATTAATTTCTTAAAACGGGGAAAATAAATCCCAAAATCTCTATTTTTTAAAGAAATGACCCTAATTTTTTCAAATTCAGCGATGATAAGAAGAATTAATTTAAAAAACACTTGAAAATACCACAATTCGTAAAACGGGGAAAATAAATCCCAAAAATTTTATTTTTTAATGGCCGTCATTTTTGATCATTTGATGATCAGTAGAATTAATTAAAAAAAAACACTTTTGTGAAAATCCCACAATTCCTAAAACGGGGAAAAAATCCCAAAAATTTTATTTTGTTTAAATGACCGTCATTTTTTTCACTTTCAGCGACAAACAGAAGATTTAATTTCATAAAACGGGGAAAATAAATTCCAAAAATTTTATTTTTTTAAATGACCATAATTTTTTTCACTTTCAGCGATGATCAGAAGAATTAAATTAAAAAAAAACACTTTTGTGAGAGTCTCACAATTCCTAAAACAGGGAAAATAAATCCCAAAAAATTATTTTTTTAAATGATCGTCATTTTTTCACTTTCAGCGACAAACAGAAGAATTAATTAAAAAAGAAACGCTTATGTGAAAGACCCGCAATTCCTAAAACGTGGAAAATAAATCCCAAAAATTGTATTATTTTAAATGACCGTCATTTTTTTCACTTTCAGCGATGATCAGAAGAATTAATTCAGAATTTCAGAAGAATTAATTTCTTACAACGTGGAAAATAAATCCCATTTTTTTAAATGTTGTAATTTTTCACATTTAGTGATGATCAGAAGAATTAATTAAAAACAAACTTTGTTAGAATCCCACAATTCCTAAAATGGGAAAAAATAAATACCAAAAATTTTATTTATTTTTTTTTAAAGACCATCAGTTTTTCACTTTCAACGACAAACAGAAGAATTAATTAAAAAAACACTTCTGTGAAAATCCCAAAAATTCCTAAAACGGGGAAAATAAATCCCAAAAAATATTTTTTAATGACTTTCGGCGACAAACAGAAGAATTAAAAATGGGGAAAATAAATCCCAAAAATTTTATTTTTATAATAACCGCCATATTTTTCACGTTCAGCGACAAACAGAAGAAAAAATATATTATTAATTTTTTAATTGATAATAGGAAAGTAGAAACTCCCTGAATTACACATAAATCTGACTCAAAATCAATTAATTTATAATTGAAATAATTAATTTTCTGATTATTTTCAGCAGTTAGTTAATTAATTGTTTAATACATCGAATTTCGATATAAGTCAAAAAGACTTGGTCTCAGGGGCGGGCTCCGGTTTGATATAAAGGGTGATTTTTTAAGAGCTTGATAACTTTTTTTTTTTAAAAACGCATAAAATTTGCAAAATCTCATCGGTTCTTTATTTGAAACGTTAGATTGGTCCATGACATTTACTTTTTGAAGATAATTTCATTTAAATGTTGACCGCGGCTGCGTCTTAGGTGGTCCATCCGCTTAGTCCAATTTTGGCATTTCCACGTTTTTGAGTAACAGAGACCCAATTGGTGCGAACGGCGACGAATCGAAAATTGGTGGTCATCATTAACACTGGCCGATACAGCTGCGATATTTTCTTCAGTTCGCACTCTACGTAAGCGTGTTGGTGGTTTAATGTCCAACAATGTAAATTTGGTGCGAAATTTAGTCACAATAGCCCGAATAGCCGCTTCAGTGGGTCGATTAAACTGACCATAAAATGGAAGCGCGCAATGAACTTTCTTAACAGAGCACGCATTTTGATAATAAAATTCAATAATTTGCAAGCGTTGTTCGTTTGTAAGACGATTCATGATGAAATGTCAAAGCATACTGAGCATCTTTCTCTTTGACACCATGTCTGAAATCCCACGTGATCTGTCAAATACTAATGCATGAAAATCCTAACCTCAAAAAAATCACTCTTTACAAACACTACTCATTACAGTGGACTATTTGTGGCATTTGATTTGGTTCTTTGTGGTTCCTTCTTCATTTGTACTATTTTCGTTTATTTGCCATTTTTCATTATCTCTTTGTAGGCCACCATTCTAATTTGGTCGACAATTTTTCTTTTTCATGTCATTTTCTTTTTTTTTTTGAATTAATCTTCTACCCACCAGAGAGTTTGGCTTTGAGGTCGATTTGCTTGAATGCAAATGTTTTCTTTGATTGAGCTGAGTTTAATTTTTGGTAACGCATTTATTTGAATCTTAAGTGCCTCGAGCTTAATACTAAGCTCTGTGTGTACTAAAGTGCC
Source organism: Polietes domitor (assembly GCA_947397865.1). Lineage (NCBI taxonomy): Eukaryota > Metazoa > Arthropoda > Insecta > Diptera > Muscidae > Polietes > Polietes domitor. The sequence goes on along the minus strand of OX377620.1, from coordinate 174,216,865 downwards.
TCCGTGTTTATGCGGCAGAGGAGTGTGCGTGCGTGGGTGTTTATGTTAATCAGTGGATCTTTATGTTGATCCCTTTAAATCCTCTTTATTTGTATTTGCCGTCCTTTGTTTCCTGTGAAAAATTGTTATTTTTAGGTATTCGTCTTAAATTTCTGCTGAATTTATCTCACAAACATTTGTCTGTGGCCGCCTTTAAATTTTCCGCAATTTTTCTGTGTCGTTTTCTCCGGTCTGTTCCTGTTCGATCCAGGGCGCATGCCCGGTATTGATTTTTCGCAAAGTACAACAACAGCAACTACGGAAAATTTTCGTATCGCCGAAAAAAGCCAACGAGTCGAGAACGAACAAACAATTCACTTGTATGAGAGTGTGTGCGTGAGTGTCGCTTTTTGGCAAGTGGAAATGATGGCGGAGTTTCAGGGTTTCAAAGTTTTGCAGGGCAGACAAGTGTGCGAGTGTGGGCGGGCGTTTGAACGTGACACTGTGTGTGTGTGTGCTTGTGTATTCTTTCAGGCATACTTGGTCTCACGCACACCAACTTTTTGGCATTTGTTTGTGCTTTAGCCGGTTTGTTTTTTTGCTCTCCTAGCGAATAGTTAACACGCAACATAAAAGTTGAACGACGTACACGTCTTTCCTTTTCCGTATTTTTCTTTGGCGGAACAGAGGGAAAAAGTTTGTGTGTATGTTTGGCCCAACTTTTTGTCGATGTCTTGTGAATGTATAAATGTAGGGGAGTGAGTAAGTATACATATAAATTAGGGTGGATCGAAGCAAAAAACTGAATTTGAAAACATATTATGTGAACATGGTTATACTACTGGCTCAAGACCCTTTTGCAACTATCGTTTATTTATTACTTGACAGTTCACTAAGTTTATTATAATTTCTGGACCAATACAATTGTTTTCCGAAGGCTTTGGAGCGAATTTTCTCAGAAAAGTAAGAAAATAGGAGGAACGAATGCTTTTAAAGGGTGATTTTTTAAGAGCTTGATAACTTTTTTTTAAAAAAACGCATAAAATTTGCAAAATCTCATCGGTTCTTTATTTGAAACGTTAGATTGGTCCATGACATTTACTTTTTGAAGATAATTTCATTTAAATGTTGACCGCGGCTGCGTCTTAGGTGGTCCATTCGGAAAGTCCAATTTTGGGCAACTTTTTCGAGCATTTCGGCCGGAATAGCCCGAATTTCTTCGGAAATGTTGTCTTCCAAAGCTGGAATAGTTGCTGGCTTATTTCTGTAGACTTTAGACTTGACGTAGCCCCACAAAAAATAGTCTAAAGGCGTCAAATCGCATGATCTTGGTGGCCAACTTACCGGTCCATTTCTTGAGATGAATTGTTCTCCGAAGTTTTCCCTCAAAATGGCCATAGAATCGCGAGCTGTGTGGCATGTAGCGCCATCTTGTTGAAACCACATGTCAACCAAGTTCAGTTCTTCCATTTTGGGCAAAAAAAAGTTGGATATCATCTCACGGTAGCGCTCACCATTCACAGTTACGTTACGATTCGCATCATCTTTGAAGAAGTACGGTCCAATGATGCCACCAGCCCATAAACCGCACCAAACTGTGACTTTTTCTGGATGCATTGGTAGCTCTTGCAATGCTTCTGGCTGATATTCACTCCAAAATCGACAATTCTGCCTATTTACGTACCCATTGAGCCAAAAATGAGCTTCGTCGCTGAACACAATTTCTTTCTTTCTGAACTTTCTTAACAGAGCACGCATTTTGATAATAAAATTCAATAATTTGCAAGCGTTGCTCGTTAGTAAGTCTATTCATGATGAAATGTCAAAGCATACTGAGCATCTTTCTCTTTGACACCATGTCTGAAATCCCACGTGATCTGTCAAATACTAATGCATGAAAATCCTAACCTCAAAAAAATCACTCTTTATTTTCCTCGTCTACGCAGTCAGAGGAGTGTCTACACCAAATTTCATAATTCTGTCTGTAGCCGTTTGGTTGGTAACATTTGTTTCGTCCCGATATCCTCTAGGCACCTCTTAAAAAAATTAATCCCAAAAATGTGATATTTTGTTTGCTAGGTACCATTAGTTTCGTCCCGATTTCCCCCTAGATACCTCTTTAAAAATCCCACAATTCCTAAAACGGGGAAAATAAATCCCAAAAATGTGATTTTTTTGTTTGCTAGGTACCATTAGTTTCGTCCTGATTTTCCCCTAGATGCCTCTTTAAAAATCCCACAATTACTAAACCGGGGAAAATAAATCCAAAAAATGTCATTTTTTAGAAAAAAAAATATATTTTTGCAGATTGATTGCTTTGCAATCCGAGAATAAATTTTCTAATTAAATTAATTTCTATGAAAATTGGTCACATTCGAGTGATTCGGCTGGGCGAATTATTGTCGTTATACTTTTCTGGATTCTTTTCCGATTATTTATATTAAGTCCTCTTTCATCGGATATTTTTAGGGTTTCTTGGGCATAGTAAAGGCAAATGAATTCCGATTGGCACAACATTTTGCTAGAGTATAAAGGAAATCTACTCATCTTTTAAGCTGCGTACCAAATTTTCAAAAGTTGCAAAAGGAAAAAGGTTTGGATCTAAAAAATTTGACTTTTTCCACTAAATGTAACCTATTTTCCTAGGGTGCAGTTTAGATTGCAAAAACAGTGAACCCTTCAATCTTTCTAAATATGTATTTGATTCTTTAAAGGCTTTTGAAGGAAAAACGTTATGTTGGTTCAAATTCATATATTTTTCTTTCAAAAAGGATACTTTTTAAATATTTATTACAAACAAACTATGTTTGGGACAAACACAGTTTTGACGCCAGGAGGCCACAATTTCTGATAAAAGAAAATTTTCATGCCAAAAACTCTAAAAATGTATGAGAAACAGTTCGAAAAGTAGTCAATTTTCAAAATCTGAAAATCTTTAATACGTACAAATAATTTTGTTTCTGCTCATTATGAATAATTGCTTAAAAATATATCAAAAACTAGTAAATCAAAAAAAAAATTTTTTTCAAATCCATGCTTTATGCAAGCAGAATTCTATTGGGCCTAGAAATTCTTTTTTAGTTATCTTTTGTAGAAGGAAAAATTACTGCGTTATCAGGAGCAGAAATAATAGATTTTTAATTTGTGGTTTGTATGGGAGGTACCACGCCCCTTTGTCCATTCCCGCTCATATTTGCAGCAGCACTTAAAAAATGCACACCAAACCGACGTACCAAATTTTGTTCAAATACCGTTATCAGGAGCAGAAATAATAGATTTTTAATTTGTGGTTTGTATGGGAGGTACCACGCCCCTTTGTACAATCCCGCCCATATTTGCAGCAGCACTTAAAAAATCCACACCAAACCGACGTACCAAATTTTGTTCAAATACCGTTATCAGGAGCAGAAATAATAGATTTTTAATTTGTGGTTTGTATGGGAGGTACCACGCCCCTTTGTACAATCCCGCCCATATTTGCAGCAGCACTTACAACATGCACACCAAACCGACGTACCAAATTTTGTTTAAATACCGTTATCAGGAGCAGAAATAATAGATTTTTAATTTGTGGTTTGTATGGGAGGTACCACGCCCCTTTGTCCAATTGGTCAAATTTTTCCATTTCCTTGTATTGTCATCGAAAATGATTAAGTGTGCAAAATTTGAGCAAAATTGGTTGAGAAAAAAGCTTTCAAAAATTGATTTCAAATTTTGTGGCACACAAACATATATAGAAAGTAACCTTATATAAAGCATGGAAAAAATTAATATAATTTTCGTTTTCTTGACTTAAGTTGGCTGTTGGCGAATGAATATTTTTTTTTATAACCTTTCTTTACTGTTGTGCTAAGAAAATCCACAGAAAACGTGTAATTTTACAAAGTTCGAATCAAAAATGCGCCTTTCAAATCCCGCCCATTTGCATATTGTCTAAGCAGGTTACAACTAAATAAACACACACAACAATATAGGAAGATCGTTGTAGAATATACTTAAAAAACTGGTTTTAATTTCGTATGGGAAGGGTCACGGCCACTTTCCGCCCATCTCGGTGTCGAAATACTCTAAAACCGGTTTTAATTTCAGATGGGAAGTGTCACGTCCACTTTCCGCCCATCTTTGCACAACTATTTACACTGGATCAACTCACACAATTTCAGCACTCTAGGTCTATGACACCTACTGACCATATTCGATTATATGTTTTAACTTCGTATGTGAGGTACCACGCCCACTTTCCCAATACCGTCCATTTCTGGCACAACTACGCACATTGATGCTAGATGCACTTACACAAAATTTGAGCACTATACGTGTCATAGAACTGACACTATTCGATAATATGTTTTAACTTCGTATTCCAATACCGCCCATTTTTGGCAGAACTACGCACATTGATGGTAGATGCACTTACACAAAATTTCAGTTTTTTATCTGCCATAGAACGGCATATATTCGAAAATGGGTTTTAACTTCGTATGGGAGGTGCCACGCCCACATTTCCATTACCGCCCATTTTTGTCACAACTACGCACATTAATGCTAGATGCACTTACACAAAATTACAGTAGGTGTAATTTTGGTTTTAACTTCATATGGGAGGTGCCACGCCCACTTTTCCAATACCGCCCATTTTTGGCACAACTATGCACATTGATGCTAGATGCACTTACACAAAATTACAGCACTCTAGGTGTCATAGAACTGACTATATTCAATAATAGGTTTTAACTTCGTATGGGAGGTGCCACGCCCACTTTTCCAATACCGTCCATTTTTGGCACAACTATGCGAATTGATGCTAGATGCACTTACACAAAATTACAGCACTCTAGGTGTCATAGAACTGACTATATTCAATAATAGGTTTTAACTACGTATGGGAGGTGCCACGCCCACATTTCCATTACCGCCCATTTTTGTCACAACTACGCACATTAATGCTAGATGCACTTACACAAAATTACAGTAGGTGTAATTTTGGTTTTAACTTCATATGGGAGGTGCCACGCCCACTTTTCCAATACCGCCCATTTTTGGCACAACTATGCACATTGATGCTAGATGCACTTACACAAAATTACAGCACTCTAGGTGTCATAGAACTGACTATATTCAATAATAGGTTTTAACTTCGTATGGGAGGTGCCACGCCCACTTTTCCAATACCGCCCATTTTTGGCACAACTATGCGAATTGATGCTAGATGCACTTACACAAAATTTCAGCATTCTAGGTGTCATAGAACTGACAATATTCAATAATAGGTTTTAACTTCGTATGGGAGGTTCCACGCCCACTTTTCCAATACCGCCCATTTTTGGCACAACTATGCACATTGATGCTAGATGTACTTACACAAAATTTCAGCACTCTAGGTGTCATAGAACTGACAATATTCAATAATAGGTTTTAACTTTGTATGGGAGGTGCCACGCCCCTTTGTCCAATTGGTCAAATTTTTCCATTTCCTTGTATTGTCATCGAAAATGATTAAGTGTGCAAAATTTGAGCAAAATTGGTTGAGAAAAAAGCTTTCAAAAATTGATTTCAAATTTTGTGGCACACAAACATATATAGAAAGTAACCTTATATAAAGCATGGAAAAAAAACAACAAATTAAGATTTTACTTGTATTTTATTTTTCTAAATAAAGCCGATTTTCATTTTTTTATTTTTGGGCTAAATTCAATTTTAACAAGTAAGAAGGCGTTAAGTTCGGCCGGGCCGAATTTTACATAACCTCCATTTCGAATTTCCAAAAATCCCTCTATTTTACGTGTTTATACAATTAGAGGGGTGTACACACCGAATTTCATGATTCTAGATGTTGTCGTATCATTGGTACTATATTTTATCCCTTTTTGTCCCATTTCGCAAGCTAAAACTTTTATTTTCTTTGTAGTGCTTCCAAGCTACAAGAGGAATGTCCGCAACAAATTTCAAATGTATGAAAATCAGAAATTTAATTAATAAGCCAAGGCTAACAATATTTGTATACTATATATATATAATGGAAATAATACTTCAATTCATAAAGTAAATAAAAGGCAGCAATCTAAATACCCTAAATATTGGGGGGTAGAGAGTGTATTTTCAGCCGCAGTCCTTTCGTTGGTTGTATTTCCATCTATTTTAATTTCAAAAGTATACATTTTGAAAATACCTTATCTCTCACGTACGCAGTATAAGACAACTTCATGATCCTACCTTTTTTTGTCGTAAAAGCAACAAAATAAAGTACGAATTTGGAAAAAAATATTTTACGTGGCTATACACTCAGAGGAATGTATATACCCAATTCCATGATACTATCTGCGGCCATTTTGTTGGTACCATTTTTATCCCCTTTTTCCAATTTTACCCCCTCAAGAGTACGACTATCTAAAATCTCGTTATTTTACGTATCTACACAATTAGAGGGACGTACTCACTGAATTTCATCATTCTAGCTGTATTCGTTTAGTTGTTACTATTTTTATCCCCTGTAGCCATTGCATCCGTTGAAAGTACGAATTTGGAAAAAACGTTTTATTTTTCGTGTCTACGCAGTCAGAGGAATGTATACTCCGAATTTCATGATTCTAGCTGCTATCATTTGGTAGGTACTATTTTTATCCCCCTTTTCCATTTAAACCCCAAAAAGTACGAATTTTGGAAATTTCTTTTATTTTACGTGTCTACGCAATCAGAGAAATGTATATATCGAATTTCATTATTCTAGGTGCAGCCTTTAGGTTGGTACTATTTTTAGCACCTCTATCTCCATTTAACCCCTTAAAAGTACGAATTTAGAAAAAAATACATTTATATTGTGTATCTACTCTATTAGAGGAATGTACACGCCAAATTTCGTGTTTCTATCTGTTGTCGTTTGATAGGTACCATTTTTATCCCTTTTTGTCCCAATTCGGCCCCTACAAATAAAAATCACTCTACGGTGCCCTTTTATGCTATAGAGGGAATGCGCATTGCAAATATCAACTAAATACAAGCTAATATGTTCAAAAAAACATGCTGAAATACTCTAAATATTAGCCCTCTGGGCCGATTTCGTCCACTTTCAATCCCAACCGATCTACAACCATAAGACACATTTAGGAAAAATTTTAACCTCCTAGCTCATTTCGTTCGGCCGCTATCGTGCTTTCAACAGACAGACAGACGGACAGACGGACATGGCTATATCGTCTTAGAATTTTACCACGACCCAGAATATATATATACTTTATGGGGTCTCCGATGAATATTTCAAGGTGTTACAAACGGAATGACAAAGTGAATATACCCCCATCCTGGAGGTGGAGGGTATAAAAATGTGTCAGCAAAAAATGGAATTAACTTATGAAATTTTAAAATTTTAATTTAATACGATTGTGTGGATCAATCAATCATAAATTATGCCAGACACACAGTATAAAATATACATAAAGTTTTGTATGTCAGCAAAAATGGAATTAGCTCGTGAATATTTTCGTTTTTTATTACGAAAGAGAAAAATTTGAAAGGATATAAAGAAAATTTCAATCACAAATGACATTATTTTTTCATTATTAGTTAGTTAGATCTGCGAAAAAATGGAATTAACGCATGAAAATGTTACTGCCTTTTTTTGTTGCAGTTGTGTGGTTGGATATTTTGAAATAAATTATAAAGGGGAAAAAGCAATTAAGTCGATTTAAGGCACAAGATAGAGTTTCTTGCATTTTAGGATCACATAAAAATATGTGTGTCAGCAAAAAATGGAATTAACTCGTGAACATTTTCATGCTTCGATTTATTTCGGTTGTATAGACGTGTATTTTTAATAAGAGAATATTGTGAAAAGCAATCACATATTAAAATTCGACAATTTGCCAAAATCGTTCCACCCTAATGTCTGTGGCTATGTAACTTTATATCTGTGATTGTATGGCTGTGTGCTCGTGTTCCGAGTACTTTGTTTGTGACTCTGTATCTGTGATTGTATTTCTCTGGAGCTGCATGCGTGTGTGTGAGTATGTGTGCCTGTGTGTGTGTACATTGGTTCATTGTATGCGCGATATTTTCTATTAAGAACACTTTTTGTGTTCATTGCTTCAATGAACTATTCTTAAGTTTAATTGGAATTTTGTTGTTGCCAACAAAATCCCTTCGAAGAGGCAAAAACACAAAAGAAGCAAAAAAGCAGGAAACCCCAGGAAAAGCACCAACCAAATTGTCATAGAACTTTGTCAACAACGACAACAACAATAACACGAATAACAGCAGCAGCACAATCAACATCATCATCATCTCGCATTCCCATTTGGCCGGATTCGCAGAGGGTGGAATTGAGTTAAGGATCAGAGACACAAACACACACACAGCGAGCAAGAGCGAGAGAGAGAGAGCCATAGATGAAAAGAAGCTGTTAATTTAAGCCCACGAAGGGCAGGAAATATTACTTTTGGGGTTAGATTAAATTTCCAATTCCCCACAATGGGGATTTCCAAATTAAATTGTATTTCCGTGTGCCCCAACTGCCTCCGTTGGGCCCATTCATACATTCGCACAAAGGACAGCAAAATAATAAAACTGTCGAAAAATCAAATATTCCATAAATTAAGGGAATTATCAAAAGGCATTCATTCGGTAGTTCTTCTTCGTTTTTTTTACACATACAGAGAAAAGGCGCCTACATCTAAGTGACAAGCAATCAAAAAGAAGTTCAAGGATTAAACATAAAAGCATTGCATATTTATGTAGGTATGTGCATATATGTAAGTCGAAAGACAAAGATACATGTTGGCAATGGGCAAGGGCTGAATTATATAAAAATAACAGCCAAAACTTAAAGTTTAAACGAATATCACAATTATTTTTTGAAGACAACTATATCAGCAGAGTAAAAGCTTTATTTGCTTATCAATAAAAATATATTATCCCTAAAAGTATGCTTTAAATGGATAACAATTCTTTATCCTTAGAAATATGCTCTAAATATTGTTAAATTTAGTGTAATATTTATTTGCCAGTTTTGGCAGGATAAGGTTTTGCCATTTCTGTAATTGCAATGAGATTAACAGAAATAGGAAAATATTACTTAACTAAGGCCCCGGAGTATCCACAAAGATCAGGACCTTAGTCAGTTGCTATAATACTGTAACAAATGGAAAACGCAGAATTTTGAAAGCATTACAAATTATTTAAATAAAATAAAAACAAACAAAGCTTTACTTTGTTGAATGTAAAAATAAATTGTATATCGTGGTTAAACAAAATCCCAATACATGGATTAAATATCCGGCTATTTCAACAATTATGACTTAAATGCTTTTATAACCATAGTATTCACAATTATGACCAGAATTCAATTAAAATACATAGACTTAGGACATTTTGTTGGTGATTACACTAGTTTAAAATATAAACAAGTAAAAGGTTGTTAAGTTCAGTCTGGTGAATCTTATATACCCTCCACCATGGACTTCAATATATAGCATTAATCGCAGAATGGATGATGTCGAGTTTACGCTGAAGTGAAGGGGTTCAGTTTGGCTGGGCCGAACTTTATATACCCCCCACCATGGATTTCATTCCAAAGAGGCTGTCAATTTTCGTAGAAGTGCAGCAACTTTACAGGAAAATTTAATTTTTTTAAACCAAAACAAATAAAAATATCGATAAAAATAATTTTATAAATAAATATAATATTTTTATTATTTCAAACCACGCTCATACGGCAAGGCTGCCAATATGTTTATACTAAAGGGTGATTTTTTTAGCTACTATCTTTTTGGCAACACTGACGCACGTTTCGTGTTTTGTTTCACTGTCAAACATCTTCAGTTTGGTCTATAATTTAACCATTAATCGTCTTACAAACGAACAACGCTTGCAAATTATTGAATTTTCATTTTACCGAAAAATTGTGTTCAGTGACGAAGCTAATTTTTGGCTCAATGGGTACGTAAATAGGCAGAATTGTCAATTTTGGAGTGAATATCAGCCAGAAGCATTGCAAGAGCTACAAGTCACAGTTTGGTGCGGTTTATGGGCTGGTGGCATCATTGGACCGTACTTCTTCAAAGATTATTCGAATCGTAACGTAACTGTGAATGGTGAGCGCTACCGTGAGATGATATCCAACTTTTTTTGCCCAAAATGCAAGACCTTGTCTTACATGACATGTGGTTTCAACAAGACGGTGCCACATGCCACACAGCACGCGCAACAATGGACTTATTGAGAGGAGAGTTCGGTGAACATTTTATTTCACGTTCGGGACCGGTCAATTGGCCGCCTAGATCGTGCGATTTAACGCCTTTAGACTATTTTTTGTGGGGCTATGTTAAAGCTCATGTCTATACAGACAAGCCCGCTTCAATTGACGCATTGGAAGACAACATTGAAGCATTTATTCCTGAGATACCGGCCGAAATGTTGGAAAGAGGTTGCCAAAATTGGACTAAGCGGATGGACCATTTGAGGCGCTGTCAAGCTCGATATTTGCATGAAATAATCTTCAAACATTAAATTATATGGACCGTACTATCGATTCAATTAAAGATTTAATGAATTTTTCTGAATTTTATGTGTTTTTTTAACTTTCCTATAGCTTTTAAAAAATCACCCTTTATATATATTTTTTGAAAACTTCATTAACATCGTTGTACTATCAGTTTGAAAAAAATTGGCGAATGCTCCCCCTTGTACCCTACAAATCTTATCCCCGTCTTTTCCGAAAGGTAAACATGGTCTACATGCCAGAGGAATGTATACAGCGAATTTTGTATAGCTCGTTTCGCCATTTCACTGCTTAAAAGTACGAATTTCGAAAAATTCTTTTAATTTACGTGTCTACGCAACTAAAGGTATATTTGCGCTGAATTTCGTGTTTCTAGCTATTGTCTTTTCATTGGTACTATTTTTATCCCTTTTTGTTCAATTTTACATCCTAAAACTATGATTTACTTTATAATCAAATGATTATAATACAGATAATTTGAAAAAAAAATAAATATTCTGAATATTAGGCAGATCTGGATGGAATCTGGACCGATTTCGCGCATTTGTAATCCTAAGCTATTTGCAACCTTTAGGCGTGTCACATATACGCCTAGTGCAAACTAGTACGAATTTTGACCTTTCGAATGTTTGTGAATATATTCATCTGATAAAAATAATTTATATGTATAGTAACTCCTCCACTCCATAGTAACTCCTGAAATACTTGACCGATTTGAATGTACTGTAACTTGTTTTGAAGGTAATTTCAATTACTCTTTAAGTGGTTTGTTAGCGGCCTTAGATATTTTTAAAACTTTCTTTTTTTATTTGAAAGTACAATCCTTCCGGTTAATAATGGAAAATAATTTCATTCAAATGGCTGCCTCAGGCACCCCACAAATAATAGTCCAACGGTTGAATAGTTGGAAAAAAACGTTAGATGGCGGACCCTATATTTCTTTTATTTTGATTTTCGAAATGATAACATTATTTTTTGAAATGTTACTGTAGCATTCTTCGATGTTTTTTTTTGCGACTGTGTGAGTTTGGAAGTGGTGAATTGATGTTTTCTATTTTTACGAATTTTCTTCAAAAAATTTTTCAGTGAAAACTCATCAAAATGACAATTTCTTCATATGTTTATTAACACAACATATAAAAACAGTAACAGAAATAAAGAATCGAAAGTAGTTCATGCAAATTTTATTTTTTCTCTTTTTTTCAGTAAAATAAAAAAATATATTTTTACATTAATTACATTTTCTTAACTAATTTCCATCTCAAATGTTTTTACCTTCACTTTCTGCACTTAAGGGTGGGCCATTTAAATTTTTAAATTAGAATCGGCTGTAAAAAGTACTGATTATTTTTTCAAATTTCTGGCTTTATTGGAACGTTTGAACTTTGTATTATACCCTACACCACAGGGTATAATGTATTTGTGCATTTGTTTGTAATACCCAAAAGGAGGCGAAATAGACCCATTGTTAATTATACCGATCGTCATACTTCATCACTTTTTGTATCGATTTAACCATGTCCGTCTGTCCATTTATTCCTTAATCAGGATACAGATCGCAATTATTGTCCACTTCTAACGAAACTTGACACAAACAAATCGGTTCAGATTTACATATAGCTCTCATGACTGGCTCGGCTGTGACTCATCCGATCAACCCTATCTTTCAGTACATGGCACAAAATCCACACCAAACAGTGACTCGTTGTGGATGTATTGGCTTCTCAATAGTCACGCGTGGGTTCTCTGAACCGCATCTGCGACAATTTTGCTTATTGGCATAGCCACCGAGATGAAAATGAGCTTCATGAAATCTGATCTGAAGGTCTATCTCTTTTCGAAAAATTTCCACGTTAAAGACTCACGACTTTGGAAGCAAGTTTTTGATATATTTCCCAATTTTGTTCGAGCTTATAGCGTCCCATTTTTCAAATGATAAACATAAACCTGAAAATAAAAATTAATGTTTTTCTACCTTTCAAAGTCAAAGTAATTTTAAATGGCCCAGCCTATACAAAAATTTGCATAATTCACATAAAATTTTGAAAAAAGAAAATGCATAACATTTCTCTATTTTTCTCTCTATTTTTTGTTTTCTCTTTAAATTTGACTCAAAAATAATTCCACGAAATTTGGGCTGCTATAGGAAAGATAGCCATATTGGTGTGTCGCTAAGTATGTATAGGAAATTTTGCCTTATAGGAATTCTTACTTAATTTCAGTTAGAGTAATTGTTTGTAGCAAAACTTGAGCCCTACTTTCAGTAATTTGATATAGAAAACTTTGCATTATTTTCAGGGTGAGTTATTTTAGGAATTTACTCCTAGCCTGGGCAAATTTTTGAAAATGGACTTTTTTGCTCTTAGTTTCAGGTGTTTGTTCTAAGAAATTTAAGGTATTTTTTAAGTATTTAAGGAATTTATGTTAATTATTTATAGGAAAGTCGGCTTTAAACTCAATCTAAAAATAATTTATTGTAAATAATTTCATCTTACCCCCTTTAAAGATAGGAAATTTTACCTTACTCCCAGTTTGAGTTAAATTTTGTAGGAAATTTAGCCTTACTCCCTTATTAAGGTAACTTTTATGCGAAATTTCCCATTACTCCCACACCAATATATATATTTTTTATCTATCTCTCAAAACCACCCTTTTGCGCTCATTCCTGATCTTCCTTTTTGTTTTTTGTTTTTTTCAGCATTTTCAAAATGCACTTCCAGCACTGTCCAGCTTTAATAAAAAACATTCAACTTTCTAAACTTTCCAAATGAAAGATTACATCCAAAATCATCCCTTATGGCAGAGAACGCAATGATACCACTATCACAGCAGAACAGGCAACACAACACATCACATCACCTACAGTGGCCAGACAAATGGACGCGCGGGACGAGCAGTTTTGTTTTTCGTAATTAATGCATCCAGCAAAGTGCACTTGAAAGTGAAGCCACCAACAACAGCAGCCCAGTGGCCAAAATTCGAAAAAAGGAAACAAAAGTACGAAAATCAGCGGACCAGCATCATTCATCCATCCATTCATCCTCATCTCATTTCATCTCATCCCCAACTCAAACTCCAGAGCCAAAGGCAAGGATTTCTAAAACAACAACAGCCTCGCAGAACAACACAAAACAAGAATAACAACAAGGTTGGCAGACACTGTGCATGTGTCTGGCTGACTGAGTGCGTGTGTGTGATTGGAACTTTAAGGTTTACATCCCTTAATGTTCCAATATCCAAATCATCGTTGGCATGGCATAAACTTTTTCTCACTACAAACGCGTTGAGGATTTTTCGAGCAGAATTTAAACAAACAAATGGGCGAAATTTAATGAAATTGCAACTATGCACAGTGTGTTGAGAGCTGACAAAATATGAGGCAATAGTTCGAGAGAAAAGCGCAGCACAATAAAACCTAGTTGAGCCAGAGGGAAAATAATTTCCCTGATATGGACTGGAAATGTTGGTACACGCGCTCCTTTTAGAGCGTGACATCGCACCAAAAAGCATTTTTTCCAAAGTCCACAACTTTAGGGATGAGATAGGACAGCAAGGGATAAAAATGGTACGAATCAAACGACCACAGCTAGATGTGAAGTTTGAAAGTACGTCCCTCCAATTAAGTAATCATGTAAAATAAATGGATTTTTCAAAATTCGTACTTTTAAGGGATAAAAAAGGTACCAAACAAGAGATGTCATGAAACTCGGTGTTTTTTATTTTTTTATTTATTATTTATTATTTATTATTTATTATTTATTATTTATTATTTATTATTTATTATTTATTATTTATTATTTATTATTTATTATTTATTATTTATTATTTATTATTTATTATTTATTATTTATTATTTATTATTTATTATTTATTATTTATTATTTATTATTTATTATTTATTATTTATTATTTATTATTTATTATTTATTATTTATTATTTATTATTTATTATTTATTATTTATTATTTATTATTTATTATTTATTATTTATTATTTATTATTTATTATTTATTATTTATTATTTATTATTTATTATTTATTATTTATTATTTATTATTTATTATTTATTATTTATTATTTATTATTTATTATTTATTATTTATTATTTATTATTTATTATTTATTATTTATTATTTATTATTTATTATTTATTATTTATTATTTATTATTTATTATTTATTATTTATTATTTATTATTTATTATTTATTATTTATTATTTATTATTTATTATTTATTATTTATTATTTATTATTTATTATTTATTATTTATTATTTATTATTTATTATTTATTATTTATTATTTATTATTTATTATTTATTATTTATTATTTATTATTTATTATTTATTATTTATTATTTATTATTTATTATTTATTATTTATTATTTATTATTTATTATTTATTATTTATTATTTATTATTTATTATTTATTATTTATTATTTATTATTTATTATTTATTATTTATTATTTATTATTTATTATTTATTATTTATTATTTATTATTTATTATTTATTATTTATTATTTATTATTTATTATTTATTATTTATTATTTATTATTTATTATTTATTATTTATTATTTATTATTTATTATTTATTATTTATTATTTATTATTTATTATTTATTATTTATTATTTATTATTTATTATTTATTATTTATTATTTATTATTTATTATTTATTATTTATTATTTATTATTTATTATTTATTATTTATTATTTATTATTTATTATTTATTATTTATTATTTATTATTTATTATTTATTATTTATTATTTATTATTTGTTATTTATTATTTATTATTTATTATTTTTTATTTATAATTTTGGGTCCAGGGATTGAGCCGCGGTGACTAAGACCATTGTAGCTAGTTATTGCAGCGACAGACCAGAGCCTCTGGTGGGAATCGAACCCACACCCCCACGCTGATAGCCGAGCACGCTACCAACTCGACTACCGGGGCGCTCTAACTCGGTGTATACATTCCTCTATGACTGTATAGATGCGCCACATAAATTAATTTGTCGATATTCGTACATTTAGAGTCAAAAGGGTGAAATAGGACAGAAAGGGATAAAAATGGTACGAATTAAACAACAACAGCTAGACGTAATTTCGTAGTCACGTAAATTAAACGGATTTTTCAAAATTAGTACTTTTAAGGGATAAAATGGAAATGAGGGATAAAAATGATACCAAACAAACGGTTGGTATTGATGTCATGAAATATAAATTAATTTTTCGATATTTATACTTTTAGAGTCAAAAGGGTGAAATAAAATAGAAAGGGATAAAAATAGTACGATTTAAACGATAACAGCTAGAAACGTGAAATTTGATGTTTACATCCCTCTAATTTCGTAGTCACGTAAAATAACAGGATTTAAAAAAAAACGTAATTTAAGGAAAAAATGAGAAAAGAGGGATAAAAATGGTACACCAAACGGCTGAAGTTAATGCGATAAAATTCGGTGAATATATTCCTCTGGCATTGTGAACGATAAACTCGATATTTATACTTTTAGAGTCAAAAGGGTGAAATAAAATAGAAAGGGATAAAAATAGTACGATTTAATAAATGGATTTAAAAAAAAAACATAATTAATGGAAAAAATGAGAAAAGAGGGATAAAAATAGTACCAACCAAACGTCTGAAGTTAATGTAATAAAATTCGGTGAATATATTCCTTTGCCAGTGTGGATGATAAACTGAAAGGAATATTTATATTTTGAGGGGGGAAATGGACGAAAGGGGATAAAAAGAGGTACCAACCAAATGGGTGCAGTCAGGATCATGAAATTGGGCCTCTGACTGAAATTTGGCGTGGAAACGTAAAATGAAGCGATTTTTCGAAATTCGTACCTTTTAGGGATAAAATGGGAAAAAGGGATTAAAATGGTACCAACCAAATGACTGAAATAGACATTACGAAAGTCTGAGTATACATTCCTCTGACAGTGTGGACGATCAACTGAAACGGATTTTTGGTTATTTGTACTTTGAGGGGGAAATGTTAGAAAGGGGATAAAAATGGTACCGACCAAATGGGTGCAGTAAGAATCATGAAATTGGGCCACTGACTGAAATTTAATATGGAAACGTAAAATGATTGGATTTTTCGAAATTTGTACCTTTAAGGGGTAAAATGGGAAAAGAGGGAGAAGAATAGTACCAATAAAAGCCCTGAAGTTTACATAATACAATTCGATGTATACATTCCTGGAATTTTTCGATATTTGTACTTTAAATGGGAAAACGGAGCAAAAGGGGATAAAAATAGTACCAACCAAAGGAGTGCAGTTGGAATCATGAAATTGGGCCTTTGGCTGAAATTTTTGGTATGCACTCCAAATTTCATAGACGCGTAAAATAAAGGAATTTTTTGGAAATTCGTACCTTTAAGTGATAAAATGGGAAAAGAGCGATGAAAATGGTACCAACAAAAAGTTAACACAATGAAGTTCCATGTATACATTCCTCTGACAGTGTGGACGAATTTTTCGATATTTGTATTTTAAGTGAGAGAATGGAGGGAAAGGGGATAGAAATAGTACCAACTAAACGGCTACCGATAAAATCTTGTAATTTGGTGTAAACAGTCCTCTGACGGTGAAGAAAAGGATTATTCAAAATTCTTACTTTTAGGGTCCAAGTGGGAAAAGAGGGATAATAATATTACCAAACAAACGGCTACAGCTGGAATCTTGAATTTCAGTGCATAAGCTCATCTGACAGCGTAGACACAAAAAACTAATGTTTTTTAAATTCGTACTTTTAGGATCGAAATGGCAAAATTGGGATAAAAATGGTACCAACAAAAAAGTTGCTGCTATAATAATAAAATTCGTTGTAGAAGCTTCTCCGACTGCGTAGACCTGCAAAACAAAATAATTTTTCAAAGTTCTTACTTTTAGCAAAAACGGGATAAAAATGGTACCAACCATTCGACTGTAGCTGGAATCTTGAAATTCGGAGTATACAGCCCCCTGGCTGCGCAGACCCGCAAAACAAAAGAACTATTCCAAGAATACTGAAATTCAGTGTACACGCTCCTCCGACAACGTAAAACCGCAAAATAAAAGGATTTTTTGCAAATTCGTGCTTTTAGGTTGAAAATGGGAAAAGGGATAAAAATGATACCAACCAAAAAGGCTGCAGACAGAATCATAAAATTCGTAGTAGATGTTCCTTCTTCTACGTGGTCTCGCAAAACAAAAGTATTTTTCCGAATTTGTACTTCTGGTTGAAAATGGGAAAAAGGGATAAAAATGGTACCGACCAAACGGCTTCAGCTAGAATCATGAAATTCGGTGTATACAGTCCGTAGACGGTGAAGACTCGCACTTTTTCAGAAGAACTTTTTCAAATTCGTACTTCTAGGCTCAAAATGAGAAAAAGGGATAAAAATGGTACCAACAAATAGGATGTTAGAATCATGAATTTCGTTGTAGATATTCCTCCGACTGCGTAGACCCTTAAAACAGAAGGATTTTTCCAAATTCCTACTTTTATGCTCAAAATGGGAAAAAGGGGATAACAATGGTACCAACCAAATAGCTGCAGCTAGAATCTTGAATTTCGGTGTATACAATCCTCTGACTTCGTATACCCGTAAAACAGAAGGATTTTTCCAAATTCGTACTTTTAGGCACACAATTAAAAAAAGGGATAAAAATGGTGCCATTCAATCGGCAGTTGTTAGAATCATGAAATTCAGCGTGTAGGCTCTTCTGACTGCGTGGACCAGCAAAACAAAATAAATTTTCCAAATTCGTAGTTTTAGTGTCAACATTGGATAAACGGGATAAAAATTGTACCAACAAAACGTCTGCAGCTAAAATCATGAAATTCTGTGTGCATGCTCCTCCGACAGCGTTGATCTGCAAAACAAAAAGATTTTTCCAAATTCGTACTTTTTGGCACAAAATTAAAAAAGGGATAAAAATGGTACCATCCAATCGGCAGTTGTTAGAATCATGAAATTCAGTGTGTAGGCTCCTCTGACTGCGTCGACCAGCAAAACAAAAGAAATTTTCCAAATTCGTAATTTTAGTGTCAACATTGGAAAAACGGGATAAAAATGGTACCAATCAAACGGCTGTTGTTAGAATCATGAAATTCAGTATGTAGGCTCCTCTGACTGCGTAGACCCGCAAAAATAAAAGAATTTATACAAATTCGTTCCTTTAGGTTCCAAATGGTAAAAAAGGGATACAAATTGTACCTAATAATTGGCTGTTGCTGGAAACATGATATTCACTGTGTTTGCTCCTCTGACTGTGTGGAAGGTTGGTATTGTCCATGGATAAACATTTTTTCCCGCGAAGGTCTGAAAATATCCCCAATAATCCCTAATAGTACTATGCAACAATACATTTTTCCAAAGGATCATGTATAACATTTTCTGATGTATTTTGGCTTCAGAAAACGATATTAAAAAAATTTTATAATTTTCCCTTAATTTTTACTAATATTATTAATAGTCTCTCATTTTGGAAATAAGAATCCGATAACGCCCTCTTATGGAAACAGCAGTTCACATAGAAACTATGGATTGGGAACAGTCTCCAAAAATTAAGATTTTTTTTAAACATGAAAAATTAAGAAAAAATCTAAAAAAAATATTTCTTTTCGATTTTAATAGCTAAAATTATAGCGAGGAAATCAGTATCTACATGTAAAAGATCTATCGACAATTGTAGAAGTTATGGCCCTCTTTGAAGATAGTGAAGGAAACAGTGGTTCACATAGAAACTATGGATTAGGAACAGTCTCCAAGAATTAGGAAAAAAAAAATTTTTTTGTCAAAAAAAAGTAAAAAATTAGGAAAAAATGAAAAAAAATCATTTCGTTTTGTAATAGCTTACATTATAATGAAGAAACCAGGGTCTTCATGTAAAAAATCTTTGGATAATTGTAGAAGTTATGGCCCCCTTTGAAGACGCAAAAGATTTTTTTAAAAATCACGATTTTCTAAATTTGTGGTTAAATAGCGCGAAAAAGCTTTTTGTTTATTAAACAACAGAATATTTAGTTTTATTTTATTCAAGCTGGCATCTTAACGAAAAAACAAGGCCTATTTGAAGAAAATCTATGAATAAATGTAGAAGTTATGAACCTTCTTGTAGAAGTAAGTATATGTCGTCTGCACACATGACTAAATTTAAGCAAAAACTTCGTTAAAAAGTGCCACGATTTTTTTAAAATCCCATTTTTCAGTGTACCACTGTGCAACGTTGCCAGCATCACCATTATCAGAACCCGAGAATCCCCAGCATCAGCGACATTCGTTCGTGCGAATGGTATTTGTTTTCCTCCCTCAAAATTCGGAATTCAAGTTGGACGAGTATCTCAAAGCTTTGGTTAATTGAAACGGGCAGTTTCCGTTGGTTTGGTTTGGTTGGCTTGGTTTTGGGCTGAGTAGGAAGAGGAAGAAGAGGACAGCGACAGAGTGTGATGATGATGAGACATCGTTTTGGTGTTGCTCTTCCTAGTGTGCCTACTAAGCACAAAATCGACCCCACCAAACAAATAACAAAGAGTTGAGCTCTAATGTTACCATCCAACCAGCTACGCCGTTTTCCATTTCATTCCCAACAATTTTGCACATTTTTGTTGGCCACAGTGATTGCATGGGCAACAGGAAACAAACCATAGAACAGAAAAAAGAAGAAGAAAAAACGAAAATCATCATGCAAATCACAGTGGAAAATATGATATTTAACAATGCCAGACCAGTCTCCTCAAAGTAGGGGGATGGGGATGGATGGGGCTGACTTGTTTGCATAACAACCGGCCATTGGATATTTTGTCATCAAACACAAGGATTTTCTGTCATTCTGTCCGAATTTGGGCATTAACAAGGAGACGACGGCGACGATGACGACAGGTTATCATATTGCACCATGGCTACTAACAACCTGCACATGGTTTTGCGCACACATCACTACGTGCCTTTGGGAAATAAATGTAGATTTAATTGTTGTCACTGGCAAAATAACTTAAAGCATGAAGAAGGATGTGAGATTTAATAAAAAATATGTATAAAATAATAATCAAATAAATTATTTTAGTTTAAAGCGGTAAGTTTCATCTCTTTGAAATATTTAAGATGAAATCGTTATTGGATATGGTACTGGAATTTAAAATTTAATGGAATATTCAAATTTCAACATCAATAAAGCATTTCGTCGCCGTCGTAGCAAAAGTAGCTATGTGTTTTTTCTCAAATGTTCAGGAGAGCATAAATACTGTCTTCGTTTTTCATTTCGCCATAATTTTGATATGATTGATTTTTGGTTTTTTCCTATACCCATTTCTCATAAATTTATCAAAAAACATTTTCATTAATTTAAATGTTTTTAAATGATCATCTAAAAAACTGTACATAGCTACTTTTACTAATTTGTTGTAATTTCAATATTGTATATATATATGTGTATACATAGCTATTTTTGGTGAAAGAGATTTTGTGAATATAGAAGATCGTTAGACATGGATGTTTAAACAATTCATTAATAATATTATTAATTAATATATCTTTGATATTATATTCATGAGTTTTAGCGTTTTAAGATGAGATGCTGGAATATAAGTTACTTCAAAGGGACAAATATAGTAGTCCATCTAAATAGTATCTTGTAAAATAATTTAAAAATTTTAGGTCCATAATTGCTTAATTTGTATACCCTAAACCAGAGCGTGGAATACGGTTTTATAATTTAGTTCCACGCCAAATGTTTGCAACACCAAAAAATAATCAAGCTATACCCTTAAGCTTATGATCAAAGAACAGATAGCATTTGTTGTGCGATCAACGTGAAGAGATTTTTTCTGTTAAATTTCGGACCAGATTTATTCTTTCGATTTACTGATCCAGAATCCACATTTGAAATTGGATCTTGATCAAATTATCCATATCATATTACATTTCAAATAAGGAATATCTACAGCAAAAGTGGAACATACAAGTTTTGATATGAGATTAAATCGTTCCAACGCAAAGGTTACAAATCGATTTTTGGAGTTAATTCCAGATGACTTGCAAAATTATGGATATCTAGTGCGTATGGCGGCAACTGGTTAACATTCCAAGATTGGTAACCGTGACCATGCCAAATTTTGAAATGAATGTCAAAATTACAATAATGCAACGATTACAAAGATACACAATGAGCATCACCATCATAATTTTCCATTTGACTCCTAGCGGAGCATAGGCCATCAATTATAGTGCTCGTACATGTATCATTATCTAGTTTAAGAGATATATATGTGAGTTATAGGAGAAAACGTCATATTTTTTGGGGAGGTTGGTTTGGTATTTTTAACCTTCCGATCTCATTATTAGCCCTATTGTTCACATTATATAGTTAGATTGCTTCTAAACATTTAAATAAACTAGTCAAAAGATGGGTGTCAATGTTTTACTTCAATTAGAATTTACACGCTTCTGAAAACAAAACTTCCACGAAAGGTACCATTTTAAATCGTTGGTTTCCAAAAAAGCGACAACATTATTTAGCATTTATTTTATTTTTAAGATATATTTAATGTCCTTCTTGAATCATTCTATGAGATGACCTCCCCGTAGGTCCTCTCTAAACTCCTAACAATAAAAATATTTGCAAAAATTCTCAAAACGCAAAGCACCGATAAGAAAATGAATACTTACGTTAACGAACGCCGTGATTAGGTCCCAGCTTTTTCATTCAAAATAACTTTTTCGACATCAGTTTTGTTACAAAACTCTAAACTAGTGGTCCATGTTGTTGGTCCATCGTTCAAAGTTATTCTTCGGTTTCATTCCAAATTCAAGC
This sequence comes from Polietes domitor, assembly GCA_947397865.1. Lineage (NCBI taxonomy): Eukaryota > Metazoa > Arthropoda > Insecta > Diptera > Muscidae > Polietes > Polietes domitor. The sequence continues at coordinate 174,194,571 of OX377620.1, read as the reverse complement.
ACTTAAAAAATGTTTATTTTTTCATTTGAGTTTTGTTCGAAAGAACTCATAATCTCTTCTAATAAAATAATTATAAAATATATAAATACATTTTTTAAATATTATAAAATAAAAAAAAAATATTTTTGATTTTGTCGGCCATTTTATTTTTAATTTAGTTGAATGATTATTTAGACTCGAGGTCTTGGTTTTATTAATTTTATTTATTTATCAATATTTCTTCATCATCCGGCATTTTCACTTCTACTTACTTTTACAAAAAGGCTCATAATTTCTATTTCGGATAAACAAAAGATTTTCTTCAAATAATACAAGATTTATGAAATATTTTTTTTTAAATTTACTTAATTCCTCAAAAAAGGCTATAATATTTTTTTTCTGATAAATTCTAAAAAATTTTCTGGGACAAAATAAAATATAATATATATATATAATATATAAATAAATTTTATAAATATTATAAAATAAAAAAATAAATGTTTTTGATTTTGTCAGCCATTTTATTTTTAATTTGATTGAATAATTACTTAGGCTCGAGGTTTTGGTTTTATTATTTTTATTTATTTCTCAATATTTCTGCATCATCCGGCATCTTCATTTCTACTTACTTTTACAAAAAGGCTCATAATTTCTAATTTGGATAAACCAAAGATTTTCTTCAAATAAGACCAGATTTAAGAAATATTTATTTTTAAATTCTCTTAATTTTAGTTTTTATACCCTTCACCTCCAGGATGGAGGTATACTAACTTTGTCATTCCGTTTGTAACACCTTGAAATATGGACCTGAGACCCTTTAAAGAATATATATTGTATATACATTGTCCGTCCGTCTGTCCCACTGTTGAAAGCACGCTAACATATAACGAAAGGAGCTAGGACGTCTAAATTTTCCATACATGCGTCTTATAGCCGTAGATCGGTTGGGATTGAAACGGGGCGAAATCGATCCAAAGGGAAAAAATTTTCCCTCACAAGGACTAAAAATGCCCATCATAACCCCTAATATTTTAGAGTATTTAAGCATATTTTGTCCACATGTCTACTTGTACTTACTTGATATTGGGTATGCGAATTCCCCTATAACAAAAACGTGCACTATAAAGTGATTCTTATTTGTAGGGGGTGAAAAGGGGGCAAAAAAAGGGATACAAATGGTACGTATCAAACGACAACAGCTAGAAACGCGAAATTCAGTGTGTAGATTCCTCTAATTGAGCAGATACATAATATAAAAGTATTTTTCTCAAATCCGTACTTTTAAGGGATAAAATGGGAATAGAGGGATAAATATGGTACAAACCAAACGGCTGCACTTAAAATAATGAAATTCGGTGTATACATTCCTCTGATTGCATAGACACGTAAAATAAACATATTTTGCGAAATTCGTACCTTTTGAGGTTAAAATGGAAAATGGGGATAAAAATAGTACCAATCAAATGGCTGCGGTCATTTGTCATGAAATTCGGTGTATACTTTACTCTGATTGCGTAGACACGTAAAATAAACAGATTTCGCGAAATTCGTACTTTTTGGGGTTAAAATGGAAAATGGGGATAAAAATAGTACAAACCAAATGACCGCAGCTAGAGTCATGAAATTCGGAGTATACATTCCTCTGACTGCGAGGACACAAAAAATAAAAAGATTTTTACAAATTCGTACTTTTTACTTTTACGGAAAAAATTGGTGGAATCATTAAGTTAGATTATTTTGCACTATGTAGTAGCTGAGATAATGGATTTTCAAAATTTGTACTTGTGTAATTAAAATAGAATGGAAATACAGCCAACTGTAGTACCCACTATCTACCAATATTAGTGGCATTTAAGCTTATTGGAAGATTGATGTCTCATATTTACTTTTTGAATTGACTTGAAGTATTATTTCGATGTATAAAGTGTAACCGTATTGGTAGCCTTGCATTATGAGCGTGCTTTGGAAATATTTAAAAAAACTTTGCGGCCACAAAAAGTATCATAACTTCTACATTAATTCAAAAATTTTTTGCACACAAACATTGTTTTAGTGCTAGAATGGTAGCTATTAAAAAATAAAACAAAATTCTTTATTCGGATTTTATTCTATTTTTTCGTGCCAGCAAAAATATATTTTTTTTTTTCGAAAAAAAAAAATATTAATCTTTTCCCAATTTTTTGAAGACTGTTCTTAAAACACTGTTTCTATGTGAAAGTGTATTTTGGCAATATTTGCAGCCATCGTGGGTACTTTTAAGTTAACATATTACCAGGTGTTAGCGGAAATATATTTCCAAAATGAGAGTGCAAATATTTAAGGTTTAACATTCATAGAAAATTAATAATAATTTTTATACACTCCACGAGAGTATTATGTCTTTGTGCATTTGCTTGTGACACCCAAAAGGAAGGGAGATAGACCCATTGTTGATTATACCGATCGACTTAGAATCACATTTCGAATCGATTTAGCAATGTCCGTCTTTCTGTCTGTCTGTCCATCTATTCTTGTTATCACGATACAGGTCCAATTGTGGTCAGAACCAAATGAAACTTTGCACAACGAAGTTCTTCGGAACAAGGACGAACGCTATTTAATTTGAAGAAAATCGGTTCAGATTTAGATATAGCCCCCATACGAATTTCACTCCCGATTTGACTCTTTTCACTCTAGATACCACATATTACAACAGATTTTCTTTAAAATTGGCAAAACGTCTTATATTTCAACTAGAAACACCTGTGATAAACAGGTGTTCGATCGGTTCAGATTTATATATAGCTCCCACACAATTTTCGCTCCCGATTTGACTTTTTCTGCTCTAGAAACGACATATTTTAACAGATCTTCTTCAAATTTGGCACAATATCATATAGTTCTACTAGAAACACTCATGGTGAAAATGGGTCAGATCGGTTCAGATTTATATATAGCTCTCACACGAATTTCTCTCCCGATTTAACTTTTCCGCTCTGGAAACCACATATTTTATCAGATTGTCTTCAGATTTGGTAAAACATCTTATATTTGAACTAGGAACACCTGTGGAGAAAATAGGTCAGATCGGTTCAGATTTATATATAGCTCCCATTCATATTTCGCACCCGATTTGACTTTTTCTGCTCTAGAAACCACATATTTTAACAGATCCTCTTCAAATTAGGCGAAATATCTTATATTTCCACTAGAAACACTCATGGGGAAAATGGGTCAGATCGGTTCAGATTTATATATAGCTCCCATTAAAATTTCACTCCCAATTTGACTTTTTCTGCTTTAGAAACCACATATTTTAACAGATCTTCTTCAAATTTGGCACAATATCATATATTTCTACTAGAAACACTCATGGTGAAAATGGGTCAGATCGGTTCAGATTTATATATATAGCTCCCACACGAATTTCACTCCCGATTTGACTTTTTCTGCTTTAGAAACCACATATTTTAACAGATCTTCTTCAAATTTGGCACAATATCATATATTTCTTCTAGAAACACTTATGGTGAAAATGGGTCAGATCGGTTCAGATTTATATATAGCTCCCATACAATTTTCGCTCCCAATTCTACTTTTTCTGCTTTAGAAACCACATATTTTAACAGATCTTCTTCAAATTTGGCACAATATCATATATTTCTACTAGAAACACTTATGGTGAAAATGGTTCAGATCGGTTCAGATTTATATATAGCTCCCATACAATTTTCGCTCCCAATTCTACTTTTTCTGCTTTAGAAACCACATATTTTAACAGATCTTCTTCAAATTTGGCACAATATCATATATTTCTACTAGAAACACTTATGGTGAAAATGGTTCAGATCGGTTCAGATTTATATATAGCTCCCATACAATTTTCGCTCCCAATTCTACTTTTTCTGCTTTAGAAACCACATATTTTAACAGATCTTCTTCAAATTTGGCACAATATCATATATTTCTACTAGAAACACTTATGGTGAAAATGGGTCAGATCTGTTCAGATTTATATATAGCTCCCATACAATTTTCGCTCCCAATTCGACTTTTTCTGCTTTAGAAACCACATATTTTAACAGATTGTCCTCAGATTTGGCAAAACATCTTATATTTAAACTAGGAACACCTGTGGTGAAAATAGGTCGGATCGGTTCAGATTTATATATAGCTCCCATTAAAATTTCGTTCCCGATTTGACTTTTTCTGCTTTAGAAACCACATATTTTAACAGATCTTCTTCAAATTTGGCACAATATCATATATTTCTACTAGAAACACTCATGGTGAAAATGGGTCAGATCGGTTCAGATTTATATATAGCTCCCACACGAATTTCTCTCCCGATTTAACTTTTCCGCTCTGGAAACCACATATTTTATCAGATTGTCTTCAGATTTGGCAAAACATCTTATATTTGAAATAGGAACACTTGTGGTGAAAATAGGTCAGATCGGTTCAGATTTATATATATAAAAAAATCTTCCCGTTTTTACTTTTTTACAGAGTTGAATTGTATTCCCATAGGAAGTGGAGTGTATCATATAGTCGGCCCCGCCCGACTTTAGCCTTTCCTTACTTGTTTTAATTACCTTGAAATTTTTTTAATATTGTTTTCGAGTTCCGAAAGCTAAAATATATCAGAAAATGTTATACAAAAATTTTGTAGTTGTATTATCAATACATCAATATTGCTCCAAAAGAATAAATATAATTTATTTTTCAGTTAGACTTGCCTCAATGTTTTCAATCAATCACAATGTAAAATGATTGAGGTTTTATTTCAACAGCTGGCTAGATTAATTTTAAGCCAGTCGGCGAGAAACCCACAATAAATATTCAAGAGAAAATTGTGTTTTTACTTTTTCTCCCATTTATTCCCCGAATTCCATTCATCTATCGTGTCTATCTCGTGTCTGGCCTTAATTAATATTATATGTTGAACGATATATATTTAAACAATTTCAATTAATTACATCATAAATTTAAATTCACCATATGCAGATGTATGCTTGGCTAAAGTAAACAAGGCATATTTGCTTTGTAGCTGTGCTGTGCCATTGCGCCCGCAGGCCCCTTCTTTTCCCGGCCAAACATAATTTACATACTTTGACAATTAATATGCCTTATAATTTGTTATCCTTCCATTATCCTTTCCCTTTTCACTACGGTTCGGCAACGGCAACGGCAAGAAAAAAAGCAAACAAACATTCCACTGGTTCGTATTTACACACAGCACCCACTCCTCTGAAAGGCCTTTCACATGCACATGAAGTTGTCGTTGTCGTCATCGTCGTCGTCCTCATGTTGATGCCCACAGGATAACGCCCACCACAGTCATCACCACCCACTCGGTCCATAAAATTAAAGGCAGCAATTGTTTTATTGTGTAATCAGCTCAAGTGGGCTTCAAATTTAATGAATTTATTTTGCAAACAACGTTATTTTCAACTTGAAAGGACCTCATTGAAGATGTCCTTTCAAAAAACAGAAAACAAAACTTAAAGATGATGGCAAGAAGTTGCCATTAAATTAAACAACTTTTGGCCGAGTGGAATGGTGCTAATTTGTTTTTAAAACACTTCAATGAGCCCTTTTGTTAATTATCGTTCTGGTTCCCGGAAGGAGGCATACTCAAACTTTAAAATCCTGGGCAAAGAAATTAGTAACAAGGATTTTCATGAACTCGAATTTTCGAAATATCAAAAGAGGGGGTAAAAGGGCTGGATTTATACAATTTCCGCTAACAAACACTTCGTCGCTGTGGATTCAGGAAGAATTCCTCTTCTAAACTATTCATATGTAGGACTATGTAAGGCATTATTTGCTTTGAAATTCAATTTGTTTATTTTAGTATTTCCCCAGTTTATTCTCTCTCTCTCTCTTCTTGCCAATATTTTTACAGCTTGTCCACTTTTTAATGCCCTGTTTTATAATGTTCACTCATTTTAAGTTTTTCTTTTTGTCGTTCGTCGAATGTCTAGTCTAATTTGCCACCCCATCCCATTCCATCTCCAGTCCCCCCATAAATTACACTTTTATGTTAATCATTTTCTTCCGGTTTCCGGCTTTTAAGCAAATTCACAAAATAAACAAAAAAAATGGAAAATGAAAAATGAAAAATGAGAAAACGTTGTAGAAGATGCGAGAATTTCAATTTCACACATTTTATATGTGCCACTGTATGTGGCAGGAAGAAAAACAATTCGAAAAGGAGCTATTTTACAACCTAAAGTATTGCAAAAGATGGCAAACGGAAACAAAAAGAAACAACCAAGTGAACTGGAAGTGAAAAGAAAAGGCGATTGTGTTTTTGTAGTGAAAAAAGAAAACTTGTGGGAGGATTATGTTTAAAATTTATGGAAATTATGTACGAAGTAGTAGAAATGGACTTACAATTGTCATCCCTTGCAGAACGGAAGGAACGCAGAACAAACTGCAGAGAAATTAAATCAATTAGGTAAGAAGAAGATGTAGCTAAAGATGTTTCCTAACTGAAATTTTCTCTTGGAAATCAAAATTCCACCGCACAGTGGTTCAGAATCAAAATCGAACAAAATTCAATAACTTTTCTTCTAGTAATATCTATATATATAAAAGTGATTGAGTGACTGACTGATCACTCCCCAGACCAAACGGCTAGAGCTAGAATCATGAAATTTGGTGTGTACATTTCTCTTACAGTGTAGAGGTGATGATAGTGTGATTTTCGAAATTCGTACTTTTAAGGGATAAAACGGGGTAAAAAGGGATAAAAATGGTACCTATAACATGGTTGAAGCTAGAATCATGAAATTTGGTATGTACATTTCCCTTACAGTGAAGAAATCAGATTTGAAGGGAGTTTTTCGTACTTTTAAGGGGTAAAATGGGTTAAAGAGGGATACAAATTGTACCACCGCAATGACCAAACGGCTGGGACTAAAATCTTGAAATTTGGTACAAAAATTTCTCTTATAGCTTCAACGCGCCCAAGAAAATATTTTTAAAAATTCGTACTTTTTGGGGGTGAAATCGGGTAAAATGGGATATAAATAGCGCCAATAAAATGGATGGAGTTGAAACCATAAAATTCGGTGTGTACATCCATCAAAATGTTTAGAATCGCAAAATGAAGGGATTTTTCGAAATTTGTACTTTTAAAGGGAAAAGGGGATAAAAAAGGTACTAACAACACGGATGACGCTACAATAATGAAATTCGGTGTGTATATTCGTTTTACAGCGCAGATCACTAATAAGAAAACATTTTTCGAAATTTGTACTTTTAAGGGATTAAATGGGATACAAATTGTACCACCATTCTGACCAAACGGCAGGACCTAGAATCTTGAAATTTGGAACGGGCATTACTTTTATAGAACGAATGCGACGAAGAAAATATTTTTAAATTCGTACTTTTGTGGGTGATATCGTGTAAAAAGGGATAAAAATGGTACCAATCAAACGGATGGAGCTGGAATAATAAAATTCGGTGTTACATACCTCTAAACCCTTAGAAACGCAAAATGACCGAATCTTTTTAAATTCGTACTTTTAGTAGGTAAACGGGGAAAAGGGGATAAAAAAGGTACCAACAGCACGGATGACGCTACAATAATTTAATTCGGTACGCATATTCGTCTTACAGTGTAGATGAGTAATAACAAGGAATTTTCCGATATTTGTACTTTTAAGAGATTAAATGGGTTAAAAATTGTACAACCGCCAAATTGTACCAAAATACTGTGCCTAAAATCTTGAAATTTGGAACGCATATTACTCTTGTAACGCGAATACGATCACGAAAATATTCTTCATTAATTTAAACTTTTAGGTGAGAAATTGGGTAAAAACGGATAACAGCGGTACCAATCATGAAATTTGGTTTGTACATGCATAGAAACACACAATTAATATATTTTTCGAAATTCGTACCTTTTTATATCCCTATGGTACCAACAAAACGGCAGAAACTAGAATCGTGAAATTCGGTGTGTATATTCCTCTGACGCGAAACATTATCTGATTTTCAATATTTATACTTTTGTATATGTACTTTAAAGGGGGAAACGGATCAAAAGTGGTGCAAATGATACCAACCAAAATTGGGGATTTTGGATAAATATAGTACCAACCAAAAGAAATTCGATGTGTACATTTCTCCGAGTACATAAATTAATGTTTCGAAATTTGTATGTTTAAGGATACAAACGGCACAGAAAGAGTTATGTGTGAACATTATAGTTATTATATTTTTTTATTTTGGCCAAAGCTTATGTCAATTTGCGTGGAAAGTATAGAAGTTATATTAGGTTTTTTACGTACGGGTCGTTTGTTTTGGAATATGGACTATACATGTGTGGGTACCATAAGATGTATATCAATTTACCCATTTCCGAATTTAAACTAAGTTTGGGAAAATAGTACTATGAGCAGAGTTTGAATAAATTCTTTAAGTCCCTGCCAGAGTCATCGTGTATACCAGCGAGCCAGCGGAAGTGAAAGGGACTTGGGACATACTTATGGTTTTAAATCTCTCCTTCAATGCCTTACACTTTTATTCTATCTCTAATGATATTTTCACAGCTTAAGAAAGAAACGTGCAAATAATTTTCTACTTTATACGATTTTTTGTAGAAAAAAAGTTTCCATTTTGTGCCTATAAATTAAACCATTGACTGCGTATAAACGCTGAAAGTGATATCCTTAAAAACAGTTTGAATACTGATATAAACTACTGTCTTACCATACCATTTTTCCTCGTACGAAGTAGCGGGTATTTGCTGGTAATATAATAATTATTTTGAGATATCAGCGCTGAAAATCGTACAATTGGATATATTATAGAAATCAGACCACTGTTGACAACTTTTCGTATTTTTCGATTTTATAGAAAATTAAAATTTTTATTTTTTTGTTTTTATGTTTTTTTAATATAATTTTTAAGTATTTGTTGTTAATGCGCAGAAAAAAATATTTTTTTTTCGTTTTACAGATTTTGAACATTAAAACAAAACGCAATTTCTTTTATCGATTTGGTCGAAATGTTTCTCTCTCATTTTAAGAGATTTGGCACTTCAATTTATTTTATTAGAAATTGTGTGTTCTTAGCTTTATTATGGTGTCAATAAAGTTTTGTTTGTGACAAACGAAGTTTGTTTGTGCCAAATATACTTTGTTTGTAATAAATATTTAAAAAAAATATTCTTTTTGTTGAAATATCTGACTTTGGGCCAACACAACTTTTTTTCCTTCAAAGGCCTTTAACGAAATGTATACATATTTGAAGAGGTTGAAGGGTTCCCCGTTTGTGGTGTAACTTTTGCACAGAAAAAAATATTTTTTTTTTCGTTTTACAGATTTTGAACATTTAAAAAAAAAGCAATTTCTTTTATCGATTTAATCGAAATGTTTGGCTCTCACATTTTAAGAGATTTGGCACTTCAATTTATTTTATTAGAAATTGTGAGTTCTTAGCTTTATTATGGTGTCAATAAAGTTTTGTTTGTGACAAACGAAGTTTGTTTGTGCCAAATATACTTTGTTTGTAATAAATATTTTAAAAAATATTCTTTTTGTTGAAATATCTGACTTTGGACCAACACAACTTTTTTTTCCTTCAAAGGCCTTTAACGAAATGTATATACATATTTGTATATACATATTTGTGGGTTCCCCGTTTTTTTGGTGTAACTTTTGCCAGCACGAAATTGAAATGATAGGAAGCATTCATAGCATAAAGTCCCATTATTTACTTTCAAAACGCAAATTACTATTATTTTCCTCATCAACTTTTGTTAACTAAGTAAACAGTTAAAAGGATGAGCAAATTTCCTTTATCTGCAAGCCAAATTTTATGCCAATCGGAGTTCATTTGCAGGAACTAATAATAACTTATTTTGCAAACAAATCGAATTAATACAGGTCCTTGTCTAATTTCATTTTTTTACACAACCCAAAAATGTTTACTAGAACAAAAGCTATTGAATTTTGGTCGATGGATTTTAATTCTGAACCACTGTGCGTCGTCGGACAAAAATTTTAGCCATAAATTTAACATGACAGGAAATTATATATGCCTTTTGGAAGTTTTTCAAGATACATATATTGAACAGAATCCTATCGGTTTGGTGGCCCTGTTGGTCTCCCCTAGACAGAGTCTAGAGGAGACAATTAAAAAAACAAAACAAATAGCATTTTTTAATAATTTATTTATTTAGCAGGGACTGCCATCTGTCTCGGTACAAGGTGAGTTGACAACTAAAGAAATCAGAAATCCAAGAATGGCAGTGATGGCGTTACCATCAACACCAGCGATGTGTTTTTATTTCGAGATGTAGGCGGCGCTGACTGATCATATGATGGATCGTCAGCATATATTGAATATTTTCTTACTATTTTTGTAATTGAAACGTTATACGCGGAGACATGTACACATTTCTTCCGAAGATTTTTGCTGGTTTTGCATTTATGGTTTCACTATATATCGGGCTTGGATAGGAAATATTTGTCATAGATTTTCGTGCTGTTATGGGCTATCTCGAATAATATCTCATCCAAACTAAGGTGAATGGATTCCCTTTCAGATGAAATCCCTGTTTAAAGAGAGCCTGGCATTTGCTTATTTTAATCCATGTCCATTTTAGTACTAAAATGTCTAAGCCATTTAGAAATTAACACTTCCAACAACATTTCTGGATAGAAAGGGCATATTGAGTCGACCATTTTGAATGGTCTTATAGTCCAGCTGCTCTGAGTTTCTTTTTACAGCGGGTCAAAGTTTTCGTTTTTTGGTCGTAGGGAGCATAAATGAAACAAGTAAAAAAGGCGTTAATTTCGACAGGGCCAAACTTTATATAGCCTCCACCATGGATTGCATTCCACAGAGACTTTCGGTTTTCGTAGAAGTGCAGTAATATTGCAGGAAAATATAATTTTTTTAATATAGCCAGACCAAAACAAATAAAAATATTGAAAAAATAATTTTATAAATAAATATAATATTTTTATTATTTCAAACCACGTCTATAAAGCAAGTCTACCAATATGTTTACACAATATATATCAAAATAATACTTCAAGTCAATTTAAAAAATAAATATTCTTCTATTAATATTTTCAAAAAAGCTTAAATACCATAAATATTGGTAGATAGTGGGTGCTACAGTTGGTTGTATTTTCATTCTATACTAATTCCAAAAGTACAAATTTTGAAAATCGTACACAGTGCAATTTAAACCTAAATTCATGATTCAACCAATTTTTACCGTAAAAGTAAAAAGTACGAATTTGTAAAAATCGTTTTATTTTGTGTGTCTATGCAGCCAGAGGAATGTATACACCGAATTCCATGATTCTAGCTGCGGCCATTTGGTTGGTACCATTTTTATCCTCTTTTTCCAATTTTGCTCCCTTAAAAGTACGAATTTCTAAAATCTCTTTATTTTACGCAAGTAGAGGGATGTACACATCGAATTTCATCATTCTAGCTGTAGCCGTTTAGTTGGTACTATTTTTATCCCTCTGCACCCATTGTATTCCTTGAAAGTATGAATTTATTTTTCGTGTCCACACAGTCAGAGGAATTTATACGCCGAATTTCATGACACCAGCTGCGGTCATTTGGTTGGTACTATTTTTTATCCCCTTTTCTCACTTTAACCCCAAAAAGTACGAATTTCGAAAAATCCGTTTATTTTACGCGTCTACGCAATCAGAGGAATGTATACAACGAATTTCATTATTCTAGATGCAGCCGTTTGGTTGGTACCATTTTTATCCCATTTTACCCCTTAAAAGTACAAATTATAATAATATTATATTATGTATGTACTGATTTATATGAATGTACACACCGATTTTGGTGCTTCTAGCTACTGTCGTTTGATAGGTACCATTATCACTTTAATAAGAATAATAAGAATCACTTTATGGTGCTCGTTTTTTGTTATAAGGGAAAGCGCATTCCCAATATCAAGCAAATATAAGCCGACATAGTGAAAAAACATGCTTAAATACTTTAAATATTAGGGGTATTTTCAGTTCTTGTGAGGGAAAAATTTTTCCTTCTGAGCTGATTGCGCCCACTTTCAAGCCCAACCGATCTGCAACCATAAGACTCATTTAGGGAAAAATTGCATCTCCTAGCTCATTTCGTTCGGAAGCTAGCGTGCTTTCAACAGACAGACAGACGGATATGGCTATATCGTCTTAGAATTTTACCACGACCCGACGAATATTTTAAGGTGTTACAAACGGAATGACAAAGTGAATATACCCCCATCCAGGAGGTGGAGGGTATAAAAATGTTGTTAATTAATGCATGAGAGAGTTCTTATTGTCATGACTATATTGTGGAATTTATGAGGATTATTTTTGTGGAAGATCCTAATCTTTGAGCTCCTTTTTTTAGAAATGTTCTTTCAAAAAGGACATTTAAGGATTGACGGAAAATTTGCTTAAATAGCAAAATTGCTATTAACCGGGCTTAAAGATTTTCTTCTCTAGGGTATCTCCAAAGTCGGATGAATAAAGACCCAATTTATGGGCGATTTTTCATAAGATATATCGCCCATTTTGTATGTTCTTTGGGTATTTTTTTAATAATTTTTCGTAGCTCCACTTCAGATGATACTCGCTTAGAAAATTAATTGCATTAAGTTCTCCCTCAAAAAGTATCCAGAAAGGCATAGTTTTCACAATTGCTTCGTGTTTCTTCTCGCCATAACGCGACCATTTTGCTAATAGAGTTCGAATAATAAAACTACGCAACAACAAAAATGTGATCCACTAAACACTGTATAAACATATCACTTCATTGTGAATAATATCTAAATTTATCAATTGATTTTTTTAGATATATATCAAATATTTGCTTTCTTTTTAGTTTTAGCGTTGTTTGATTAGTGATTGATTTTGACAGACTTTTAGGTGCTTTTTAAATGTAATAGATTTGATTTCCAACTATTTCGATCAATTTGTTATTGTGTTTGGCAATGAAAAGGCAATGAAAGGAAGAAAAAGTAGGAAAACCACACTCAACTGTACACAATATGCGTATTTCGTATTCTGTGTGAGGATAACTCATCAGTGTGTCCGTTTGTATATAACAATATGTATGTTTGCAAAAGATAACATATATATACAGCTGATATTGACAACATGGTAACTCAAGCACTCTATACAGAAGTTCCATGAGTTATCTCCACACAGGATACGAAAAATTTCATTCGTAAGAAAAAATACTTGAGCTATAGAGACAACTTATTATTTCTGAGATTTTTTGGTGAACACACACGGAATCTTACTAAGCCTCATGAGATAAAAATATGGACATTTTTATTGTTTTTTAAGTAATGTTTACATAGTGCTACCGAGCTCACTCAATCAGTCATAACTTTTTTACTGTAAAATACATTGAGACAATTTTTAGCGCAAAAAATAACAGAAAATTAAAAAAAGATGTTTTTTTTTCAAAAATATAAATTTTTTATTATTTTTTGTGTGCTCCAAAAAATTTGAACATTTCAGATTTTATATATTCTGAGATATCGGCAAAAATGTGGTAATACTAATGTTTTTTTACAATTTTCATTGCAATATATATGTAAGACGATTTTTTGGAAAACGGTGTCATCACTGCAATTTTGATTTTTTTGCAAATTTATTTATTTTTACAAATAATTTAACTCACACAACAATATAGGAATCTCGGTATCGAATATAGTCTAAAACAGATTTTAATTTCGTATGGGAAGGGTCACGCCCACTTTCCGACCATCTCAGTGTCGAATATATTCTAAAACCGGTTTTAATTACATATGGGAAGGGTCTCGCCCACTTTTCGCCCATCTTTGCACAACTATTTACTCTGGATCTACTCACACAAAATTTCAACACTGTAGGTGTTATAGAACTGACAATATTCAATAATAGATTTTAACTTCGTATGGGAGGTACCACGCCCACATCTCCAATACCGCTCATATTTGGTACAGATACGCACATAGATGCTAGATGAACTCACGCAAAATTTCAACACTCTAGGTGTCACAGAACAGACAATCGTAGAAGGTTTAATAAATTTAAAAAAATGTTTTTTTTTTCAAAAATATGGTCTTGAGCCAGAACAATATCCCAGTTCAAATCAAATATTGATTACAGACCAAAAGAATACAAACGAAAAAACTAAAACAAATGAGCGTTGGCACGGCAGAAGTATTGCTGGGCAACTATACCTGCATATACACATACTTACATATGCAACTCGATGAGATGCTTGTAAGATGGGATGTGTACTTTATTACTTGGTGCGATTTTTTAAATGCAAATTCGGCAAGTGAGTTGTGCTTCTCGTTCGTTTGTGAGAATCATCTCCTTATAGAGGCCGGGTTTGATGTTGAAAAGTCGCTGCAAAGCCACTTGAAAAGACTTTTGACATGGTCGAAATCATGATCGTGGTAGTCTGCAGCCGAGTAATAAATGTCGCCATGCCATTTGTAAATTATAAAATTTGCATTCTATTAAATATAGTTGCAAAATGGTCTTGAGCCAGGACAATATCCCAGTTCAAATTATTTTTTAAATTTTATTTTTAATCGTTGTGCTCTAAATAATCTAAAAATTTCACAGTGGGATTTTTATATATTCTATATATATGTGTCTTTAGAATTTAAAAACTCGGTAACAGTATCTAAACGTTAACAAAGAAACTTCTTTCCTATATATGTTTCTCATGAGGTTTAATAAAATTCCATGTGGGACCACCAAAAAATCATTCAAAGACAACAAATATTTTATCGCCACAGCTTTTCAAATAGTTCTAAAACTATTCGACAGCTTAGAAAATATTGATAAAAGCACTTGGAGATAATTCGATTTCGATTTTTTTTGATATTTTTATGAACTCGGTTGGACAAATCATTTTCGAGTTATGTTACCATCTGTGGAATAAAAAAATATTTAAAAAAATTAAATATTTAACAAATTTAAAATTTCGATAATTTTTGGGGACCACAATTTGTTCCGCATTACGTTGAATAGTGTTTTTTATATTTTCCTCCCTTGCAATTTGACCCCTTTTACACTTTTGCAAAGAAATCGTTTAAGGCGTTCTAAAGACCCTTTCAAATGTAAATGTTTCCTGTTGCCCAACCCCAACATTCTAAAATTAACAAGTACCAGCACATTGTTATCTTTTCTGCCTAACCTCGGGCTTTTTCAAAAGAGGCAATTATTTCCCGGCCAACCTCTGCTAAAGAACATTTCGCAAAGAAATTATACCCCCCACTTTTTTCGGTCATCCACAACACAGCAGAAGTAGAAAAGCTTAACAAAAGTTTAAATATCCCCTAAAAGGTCTTTAATTAACCATTTAAAATTGTTTTTCTTTTGTCTACTTCTTTTTTTTTGTTGACTCCTTTCGCATCTACGAAAGTCAAACTCTTGCAAAATTTTGTGGGCAATCCTTCAGTGAATTTCGGCGACTTTTTCGGAGAATGCAATGAACACAAGAAGAAGAATAAAAAACTTTTTTGTTGGCTTTTGTTGAAAGAAGAAAAGTTAATAGAAAAATAATACATATCTCGTTGGTATATGTGTGTGTGTGTGTTCAACAATGCAATTAAAAAAGTTTATTGTTACAAGCACAACACCACACGCCCGTGCCACACCACACCACACCACACTAACCCCAGGCCAACGAGCGAGCAACCCACAACGTTTGGTTGTAGCAACAAAAAGCAAAAAATTCAATAAAAAGTTTGAAAACTCTTTGGCTACGTTCTTTGTCCTGGTATTGGTATAGGTGGGTAGTGGGTGAATAACGAGTTGTTTCCGGTGCAAACCCGCTCCCCATAAAAATTTTTATTTTTTCCGAAAAAATAATAAAACTGCATCTTTAACACACAAAAATGTTGCTGTCCATGAAAAAATTAACGAATTCAGAAATTCATCTATATTTTATGGCCATTATGTCCAAGGGAGCAAATTTACGACTGGTTTCCCCAGTGCCAAAAGTACGAACAACGAACAACCACCCCCGAAATGCACTGTACATCAGTCTGTTATTTCTTTCCCCGTTCAACGTTTGACCACATTAAGCTGGCCGTAACAGCAACAGACAGCCAACCTCCCCCCTCCCCCGGTACAGTGGAAAACCTCCCATTTTCCGCTGGCAGACTCTTCCTCTCCACCTCCTCCTCCCACTTCAAAAGGCTACCTATGCATTTATCAACTCATTCCTCTTATGACCATTCATATGTGTGGGTATATAAACAAACAGGAAATTCACTCACACCCAGACACACTCACTCTCAATTGCCCCCATATGCATTGCCATGGCCCAGCCTCCTGCCCGGGTGTTTTGAGGACGAGTAATAAAATTCCTAACCTGCCCGGTTTTTTAACTACTCTTCCTGTTCGGAATTCAAACGTTCATATATAGTGAGTGTCGTCACGTTTCGCACAAAAGCCATTAAAATGACGAGGGGTTCAACTAAAGTTGCCCCAAGGGGGGCCGTAAATATTATACCCAAACTATATTCCATAAATATATAACCATACAAATTCCTAAAATATAAAGAAATCCTATGATACGAAAGGAAATCAAATCATGTCTATAATTCGAACATAAATTCATTTAAAATTGGCGCCCAACGTGGGTTATTGAACAATATATTCTCATCAGTACTCAGATAAACTTAATGGAAAAGAAATCTAAAATAAGTCAAGGACTACAATTCAAACGTTTAAAATTGGCGCCCAATATATTTTCAGAGAACATAGTTGAAAAGAAAATCTAAAATAAATCCATGACTACAATTCAAACTGTTGTGCGCCAATTTAGACTTTGGGAAATTTGTTGGTGTTTCTGCTATTTTAGTGTTTTTTTTTTTTGCCGAACTCATGCTATTGTTTTTGAACATATTAAGAAAAACAATTAAAATATTTTTTTCAAAAAATATTTTTTAATACTACCATCATTGTCCATCAGATCTAAATAAATTAAAAATATTTTATTGTTTTTCTAATTTTGGCGCCCAATGTGAAATATCAAAAATATTTTTCAATACTGCCATCATTGATCAGAGAACCTCAGATCCAAAGAAATTAAAAATAATTTCTTTTATTTTCAAATTTGGCGACCAACGTGATATATCAAAAAAAAATTTTTTCAATACTCGCTCAGAAAACCACAGATCTAAAGAAATTAATGATATTTTCATATATATTTAAATTTGGCGCCCAACGTGAGATATCAAAAAATATTTTTCAATATTGCCATCCTAAGGTCCTTTGACTTAGATCTAAAGAAAATATTTTTGTTTGTTTTATTTCGGTCAGTAATATTATGCAACAAAAAAAATGTTGTGTCTAAGTCGAACATTTTTATACCCTCCTCCTTCTTGATCATCAGAAAATTCTAAGACGATCTAGCCATGTCCGTCTGTTGAAAGCACGTTAGCATCTAAACGAAAGAAGCTAGGACGTCCAAATTTTCCATAAATGTGTCATATAGTCGTAGATCGGTTGGGATTGAAACTGGGCGAAATCGGCCCAATGGGAAAAATTTTTCCCTCACAAGGACCAAAAGTACCCATAATAACCCCTAATATTTTAGAGTATTTAAGCATATTTTTTCAATATGCGAATTCCCCCCTATAGCAAAAACGTGAACCACAAAGTGATTTTTATTCGTTGGGGTGAAATGGGGCAAAAAGGGATAAAATGGTACCTATAGAACGGCAACATTTAGAAACAAGAAATTTGGTGTGTATGTTCCTTTAATTGAGTGCATACACAATATGAAAGTATTTTTTCAAAATTCGTACTTTTTAGGGGTAAAATGGGATTAGAGGGGTAAAAATAGTAAAAACCAAACGGCTGCACCTAGAAAAATGAAATTCGGAATAAAGAGATTTTTCGAAATTCGTACTTTTTGGTTTTAAAATGGAAAAAGGGGATAAAAATAGTACCAACCAAATAATGGATTTTCAAAAGTTGTACTTGGATTTGGTAGCCTTACTTTACAAGCGTGGTTTGAAATAATAAAAATATTATATTTATCTATAAAATTATTACTGCACTTCCACGAAAATCGACAACCTCTAATGTTATAAAGACATGTTTATTCATAAAATCAATACAAAATTTTTATGGATTTTTTTTTAATTTTTTAATAAAATTAAAATTTTCATCGCAAGTACCTATAATGTTTGTACTCTCATTTTAGATATCTTGCTCTGATCGCACCCGCTTATATGTTCAATTAAAAGTAATTATGATTTCTGTAAATGTTACGCTATCACGTAGAAACAGTAGTTTAGGAAGAGTCTTCAGCAATTTAAAAAAAATATATTTTTTTTTCGAAAACAAAAATCTATTTTTGCTGGCACAAAAAAAATGTAAAAATTACAAAAAAATTGTTTAATGTCGTTTTCGATCTTAGAAAGGCAAAAATGTTATACATGAATTAGTGAGATATTTGTCACTTTTTTTACGTGGATTTTTTACCTTTATCATGATTTCTGGCCCGTGAAAATCTCAACATCTATTTTGTTAAATTCTAACATATATCTCCCTTGTTCCACAAAACGGCGTGATGTTTGCAACTCGGATTCTGTCTATTGTGCTCCAGGCACTTACGATCTTAGGAGGCAATTTTCTGTGAATCTGCTACTTTAGTATTTTATATCTCATAGAACATTTGACGACATCTTTAAAATCATTTAAATTTGGCAACCAACGTGCGAAATTCTGATTCTCCATTCTGTTTGCAATTCGAATTCTTGATTTAATATTTGTTGGTGCTGCTGCTATTTTATGATTTTATAACTCCAAGATTCCAAAAATCTATGTGCTTACATTCGAACATATGTTCGATTGAATTTGGCGCCCAAAGTGCAATATCAAACAATAACTTCACAATACTGATATCCTCATGTCAAAACAAAATCAAAATATCTTTAAACTTCATCCAAGTGATGTCTACAATTGAAACTTGAAATATAACTGCACCTTGGTCGTAATTTGATGATGTTTCTGCTATTTTAATATTTTTGGTATAGGGTGTTTTTTATTGGGGTATAGAACTTTAAGTTGGCATCACTTTTTTAACTGGCGGCCATTTTGTCAGCTGTCAAGTGATTAATATTTAGTTTGGTTTGCCATTTCATCATGAACAGGTTGACAAAAGAACAACGATTGCAAATCGTGCAAATTTATTTCGAAAGTAATGGTTCAGTTCGCGAAGTTCACCATTTTATGGTCGACATAATCGTCCATCAGAGCAATTAATTCGGTTAACCATGGATCGTTTTCGCACTACGTTTACTCTATGTGATAATACGCATCCGCAGAGACGTCGAACAGTGCGCACCGAAGAAACAATTGCCGCTGTAGAGCAAAGTGTTGAAGAGGACCCGAATGAATCGATTCGCCACCGTGCACAGCAATTGGAGCTGCACAGCAATTGGAGCTGCACAGCAATTGGAGCTGCACAGCAATTGGAGAAAGTGGTTGAAAATTGGACCTGTAGAATTGGCTATATTCGAGCAAGCCGCGGCGGCCACATGTCCGAAATCATATTTAAACATTAATGGCATAAAATTATCCTTCCAGTAAAGCCAAATTGATGGACATTAAAACGATTTTCTTGTGTTTTATTTCAATTCGAAGTTCTATACCTCAATAAAAAACACCCTATATAACCGATTTCCAAAGTACGTGTTTTTATATGCAAACATATCAAAAAAATTAATCCAAGTCAATTTGGCGCCCAACACAGTCTTATCAAGAGTTGAAACTTCATAAATTATGTACCAACTAGGATGACCATTTTGTGGCGTTTCTGAATTTATTATGTTATTATTATACCCTCCACCTAAGGATGGGGTCACTTTGTCAATCCGTTTGTAACACCTTAACATATTCGTCGGAGACCCCCTATAGTATATGTATTCTGAGACGTGGTAAAATTCTAAGACGATATAGCCATGTCTGTCTTTCTGTTGAAAGCACGCTAGCTTGCGAACGAAATGAGCTAGAAGGTTCAAATTTTCCCTAAATGTGTCTTATGGTTGCAGATCGGTTGGGATTGAAAGTGTGCGAAATCGGCCCAGAGGGAAACAATTTTCCCTCACAAGGACTGAAAATACCCCATATAACCCCTAATACTTAAAGATTTTTAATATGTTTTTTCACAATTTCTGCTTATATTTGCTTGATATTGAGAATACACTTTCCCCTTACAACAAAAACGTGCACCATAAAGTGATTCTTATTCGTAAAGAGTGAAATGGGGCAAAAAGGGATAAAAATGGCACCTTTTAAACGGCAACAGCTAGTAACACGAAATTCGATGTGTACATTCCTCTAATTGAGTAGAAGATACATAATATAAAAGTATTTTTCCAAATTCGTACTTTTAAGGGATAAAGTGGGATTAGAGGGATAAAAATGGTACCAACCAAACGGTTGCACCTAGAATAATGAAATTCGGTGTATACATTCCTCAGATAGCGTAGACACATAAAATAAACGGATTTTTCGAAATTCGTACTTTTGGGGTTAAAATGGAAAAAAGGGATAAAAATAGTACCAACCAAATGACCGCAGCTAGAGTCATGAAATTAGGAATATACATTCCTCTGACTGCATAGACACGACAAATAAAAGTTTTTTCCACATTCGTACTTTCAAGGAATACAGTGGGTACAGAGGGATACAAATAGTACCAACTGAAGGACTACAGCTAGAATAATGAAATTCGGCGTGTACATTAGAGCGTACCAGGTTACAAGTAAAAAAAGTTCGTCGTACACCTTCGAATATAAGGTATTATTGAAAGGTAGTTTCAAAAAAAAAATTTTTATTTTTTTATGCCGAACGTAGGGGTCGCGCTTTTACATTTTTCTATATAACTTCTGCATTTATAAACGGATTTTAAAGTGTGATACATCTATGTTTTTGTCTCGACGAGGCCGATTTTTTTGTCTTTGAAGTCATTGAGCTCAAGCATGATTCATGATTTTATGCGAGCTTTAATTTTCTGATATTAGAGTGGTACATTAGGGTAGTAGCAACTGAGATATGATGGGTAAGTACCAGAAGGGGGTGCTTGAGCTCAATGACTTCAAAGACAAAAAAATCGGCCTCGTCGAGACAAAAACATCGATGTATCACACTTTAAAATCCGTTTATAAATGCAGAAGTTATATAGAAAAATGTAAAAGCGCGACCCCTACGTTCGGCATAAAAAAAAATTTTTTGAAACTACCTTTCAATAATACTTCATATTCGAAGGTGTACGGCGAACTTTTTTTTGAGGTACGCCCTAGTGTACATCCCTCTAATTGCGTAGACACGTAAAATAAAGAGAATTTAGAAAGCCGTACTCTTAAGGGGGTAAATGAAAATGGGGATAAAAATGGTACCAACCAAATGGCTAGAACCATGGAATTCGGTTTATACATTCTCCTAACTGCATAGACATGCAAAATAAAAAGATTTTTCCAAATTCGTACTTTTTACTTTCACGGAAAAAAGATTATGTACATGAGATAATGGATTTTTAAAATTTTGTACTTTTGGAATAAAAAAAAAGAATGGAAATACAACCAACTGTATCACCCACTATCTATCAATATTTATGGTATTTAGGCTTTTTATATATATAAGAATATTTTGACTTTATTTCGATATGTAAAATGTATTTGTTGCCTTATAAGCGTGGTTTGAAATAATAAAAATATTATATTTATTTATAAAATTATTTTTTCAATATTTGTATTAGTTATGCTTTGGCTATATTAAAAAAATATATTTTCCTTTAATATTACTGCACTTCTACGAAAATCGACAGCCTCAGTGGAATGCAATACATGGTGGAGGGTATATAAAGTTCGGCCCGGCTGATCTTAACGCCGTTTTTACTTGTTTTTTTACATATTGGACACCAAATTCAATATCCACACTCGGAAAACTTCAGAAATGGTTAATTTAATTATATTTGGCGCCCAACGATGAGAAATCAACAAAGTAAACAAATTTGGCGCCCAACGTGAGATATCAAAAACAACTCAATGCTGACACCAGCACTCAGAGGACCTCAGCACTGCTCAATAAAACGAAAAACATGAAGTAAATTAATGTCGCCACTCAAAGAGAATGTAAGAAAAGGCGGGTCGATTTTACAATAGCATCCACTCTTAATTCAATACAATTTGGTAATAAAGCCTTGTAATTCGATTGAGAGTGGATGTTACGGATGACAATAAACAATTTTGTGCGCATTGAGACATGATGATTCATAAAATCAAAACAACAAAAATTTACATGGATAATTTAAAAAAATATATTAAAATTAAAATTTTCGTCAATATTTTCCTTTCATTTTGGATATATTGGCCCAATTGCACCCGCGTTCTTATGATGTATATATATTTAAAAGTCAGCTATTTGACCAGACCAAGTCTACTATTTTAGCTGATAAAGTCTGATATTTCAGCAGGAACGCCTGCTTTATTACCAAACAAAGTCTACTATTTCAGCAGATTAAGTCTGTTAGCAAGTCTGTTATTTTATCACATAAAGCCGACTATTTCAGCAGACAATGTTTGCATTTTAACGCTCAGAAAAGGTTGTTTTTCAAATGTCTGGCATTAAACAGGTGTCCCCATATGGGGCAGAGAGCGGTAGTGGGTTAGTGGCTATTTTGCCATTGTTCATAACATGTCTTTTTTGTGTAATTTGATTACATTTGTAAGTATCCCTACCTTTTAAAAAAAAAAAAGAAAAAAAAATAATTTCGAATAACCAGGCCACACGTCTCGACAAATGCCGGAGACAGACTAAATGTCAATCGTTAATTTTAGACTCAAATTCTTTGATTTTGGGTCATATGTCAGAGTAGGTATTTAATAAACACATAGCAAGTTTTCCAGACAATTTGCCCAAATTGATTTCATAGCACATAATATCGAATAAAATAATATCGAATAACCAGGCCACACGACTCGACAACTACCAGCTCTTTGGCCGGAGACAGACTTAATGTCAATCGTTAATTTTAGACTCAGATTCTTTGTTTTAGGTATTTAATAAACACATAGCAAGTTTTCCAGACAATTTTCCCAAATTGATTTCATAGCACATATTTTTTCTCCCTTGGCAGTTTCTTCACTTTAAGTACACTATACCTCAAAAGTCAACAAACGATTGTAAATTATGAATAAAATAAGAATTGCTCACAGTATTTTTGGATGTGGTTAGGGAGGGGTTGTCACATGTATTTAAGTTAAATCGAAGTTGGAGTACAATCTCCAGTCTCCAGAACATAAAAATAAATAGAGAATAATATTGCACGTCGTTTGTAGACTTTTTTGGCAAAAATTTTCTGGGAAAAATTTCCACACTTTTCTTATTAATTATGAACCAGAAAGTCCCTCTTGATTTCTACATGACTTGAATTCTATGCCACCATTGTCCATTTCTCACCAGCAAACCAAACGAGAAAACTTTGAAAGGACCCTCCTCGTTTTTAGTGCATTCTGCCAACAGGAGTACATAACTAAAGCCGACGAACCAATACATTTTACAAGCACTGAGCCGTATAGTATTGGGCATTTTTAATGGCATTTTGTGTATTCACAATACAGTACAGTATAAATACATATATAAATAAAATTGAAATAAATTTTCTAAACCATATTTGCCTACATTCAATTCATATTATTTTTTATTACATTTTGCAGCTAGCAAAGTCCTTATGACCACTCACTTTAAATGTGGAGCTGTCTGTCAGTTTGTCTGTCGGTCTGTGGCACTGTCCGTCGCTTTGGCGGCCTGCCATGATGCTGGCCATAGCATTTGAATTTTCTTTTTTTTTTTTCTTGTTATTGTGCGAAACCAGTTTTGCATATCCGCTACAAATAATATACATAAATGTATATACTGGATTATATACATTTGTATTTATATATATATATGTATATGTCTGTATTCAGGCAAATATATATGTGTAAATATATGTACTTATATACACAACGTCGTTCATTTCATTTGTGGCTTATTTCTGTTTTATTTTATTTTTTATTTTCGAGTAGGAGTCCTTGTATCCTTTATAATAAATGTACATTGTTAATTATCGCAGCATGTTTTTGCACTTCTCTGCTCTCTTCTCTGCTCCCACACACACCCACATTTTAATTTATATTCCACTCTGCTATGAACAAGTATTCCCCATTTTTTCATATAAATTAGACTTATTTATTTTAGAATTGTGAGAATTCGTTGTTGAAAATGTGGTTGGCAGCCAGTCTTCTTGCTTGCCAGTCCATGGAAGTATGGTATGGTAACATTTAGATTTTTGCCAAAGTCCTTTGGATTATTCTACGCTCTTCACTGAATTCTTTAGAATTTTAATTATTTTTAGAATGTAATTATTTTGATTTAGATAATTTTATTCAGTTGGAAATTTAAAGAGAATTCCAAAAAACAAGCAAGATTTGATTGGTTTACTTGTCCGCTAAATTACGGTTTGAATTTTGCATCATTTGTGGCGTTGATTAAACAATATAATATGATGGATATGTTTTTTATCTTGATTGCTTCATTATTAGCCAAATTTGTCTCATTTGGGGTTCAGATAATCCATTGTTGAGCAATATTTTAAAAATTATGAAGGCTTTTTCGGAACAAAATAATTTTCAGCTTTAGGATCACTCTTTCATCTTGATTGCTTCGTTAGCGGATACAATTGTCGTTTTTTCGGGATTGAAAAAAGCAACTACAGGGCAGTATTTTTTAATTTTGTGTAAGTGCATCTAGCATCATTGTGCGTAGTTGTGCCAAAAATGGGCTGTAATGGAAAAGTGGGCGTGACACCTCCCATACGAAGTTAAAACCCATTTTCGAATATATTCCGTTCTATGACAGATGTAATACTGAAATTTTGTACGAGTGCATCCAGAATCAATATGCGTAGTTGTGCCAAAAATGGGCGGTAATAGAAGAGTAGGCGTGGCAACTCCCATGCGAAGTTAAAACCTATTATTGAATATCGTCAGCTCTGTGACATCTAGAGTGTTGAAATTCTGTGTAAGTGCATCTAGCATCAATGTGTATAGCTGTGCAAAAAAGTGGCGGTATTGGAAAAGTGGGCGTGGTATCTCCAATACGAAGTTAAACCCATTTTTGAATATATTCAGTTCTATTACAGATACAATACTGAAATTTTGTGTGAGTGCATCTAGCATCAATGTGCGTAACTGTGCCAAAAATGGGCGGTATTGGGAAAGTGGGCGTGGTACCTCACATACGAAGTTAAAACATATTATCGAATATGGTCTATGACACCTAGAGTGCTGAAATTTTGTGTGAGTTGATCCATTGTAAATAGTTCTGCACAGATGGGCGGAAAGTGGCCGTGACCCTTCCCATAAGAAATTAAAACATTTTTTTAGTATATTCGACACCGACATTCCTATATTGTTGTGTGAGTTAATTTAGTTGTAACCTGCTTATACAATAAACAAATGGACGGGATTTGAAAGATTGAACATTTTTGATTTGAATTTCGAAATTACACTTTTACTGTGGATTTTCTTATCACAATAGTAAAGAAAGGTTACAAAAAGATAAATATTCATTCGTCAACAGCCGCCTTTAGTCAAGAAAGCGGAATTATATTAATTTTTTAGTTTTTGTGTTGTTTGATAAGTGAACAATTTGATTGAATTTCTATGTGTTTTGAATATAATGTAATTTCTTCTTACGAATGAAGTTGTTTTTGTTTAGGTAATGGAAAGGTGAGAATCACACATAACAAAAAAATTAAATTTTTTGACATTTCTTCCATTATTCGCCGTAAACTAACGTTCTCCAGGGAACATATCCACTTCATTAGCATCTCAGGGAAGTACCTTGATTATAATTGGTACATATATACCGATCAGGAGAAAAATCAATATGAAAGCAGATTTTAATTTTACCGTTTGTTTTTTTTTTGGCCTGGCGAAGCGGGCGGAGTTTCAGCTAGTACATTATATTATATAGCCCATTGATTAATGGTCTGTTTCTGTAACTTATTTTCGTTCGTCTGAGGCGAACGATCCAAAATCACTCAATTATTCGTATAAATTCTATATTTTTGGATGTAGAGCCCTATAATCAACATTTTCGATTTTTGCATTTCAGGTGTCGATATGTAAGATTCTACGGCATTCTAGCCTTGCCAGTCCGTCAGTCTATTGAAAGCACGTTGGCATATAAACAAAAGGAAATACGATCCCAGCAACCAAACGTCCAGAAATCGCTCCGAAATCGTTATAACAGTCCTACTAATGACACAAACAAAACAACTCAGACTACACCATTTTCAAGTGTAATTCAAAAGACACCATTTGAAATTCAAAAATTCCATTTGAAATTCAGAAAATATCAATTGAAATTCAAAAAATATCATTTGAAATTCAAATCTCATCATTTGAAATTCAAAAATTGTCGTTTGTAATTCAAAAGACACCATTTGAAATTCAAAAATTCCATTTGAAATTCAAAAAATATCAATTGAAATTCAAAAAATATCATTTGAAGTTCAAATCTCATCATTTGAAATTCAAAAATTGTCGTTTGTAATTCAAAAGACAACATTTGTAATTCAAAACTCGTCATTTGCATGATGTCTTTTGAATTTCAAATGATGTCTTTTGAATTACAAATGACGACTTTTGAATTTCAAATGTTGTCTTTTGAATTACAAATGACGAGTTTTGAATTTCAATTGACATTTTTTGAATTTCAAATGGAATTTTTGAATTTCAAGTGATATTTTTTGAATTGCAAATGGAATTTTTGAATTTCAAATGATGTCTTTTGAATTACAAATGACGACTTTTGAATTTCAAATGTTGTCTTTTGAATTACAAATGACGAGTTTTGAATTTCAATTGACATTTTTTGAATTTCAAATGGAATTTTTGAATTTCAAGTGATATTTTTTGAATTGCAAATGGAATTTTTGAATTTCAACTGATGTCTTTTGAATTTCAAGTGATGTATTTTGAATTACAATTGAAAAAGGTGTAGTGTTCAGAAATCGTTACGAATTCGTACAGATATGTTTGAACAAATTGCAATTATGCAAAAATGTATCATTGACCAGGATAATGTGCTAACTTGTCGGCTATCAGCCAATACGTTTAATACTCGTAATTATAGATCGATAGGGGATTGCAAATGGGCGAACTTCGGTCCAGAAGGAAAAAATTTTCCTTAAAAAAACAAAAATAACCTTAACTATAGAATGGGTCATTTATAATTTTAAATTTTAACTACCGATTACTTTGACTCTGAATGGTAGAATAACATTCATTTTTATTTTCAGGTTTATGTTTGCAAAATGGGACGCTATGCGCTCGAACAAAATTGGGAAATATTAAAAACTCTTTTCCAAAGTAGTGAGTCTTTAACGCAAACTGTCAGAAATTTACAGAAGAGATCGGCCTTCAGTTCAGCCTTCATGAAGCTCGTTTTCACCTCGGTGGCTATGTTAATAAACAATATTGCCGCATATGGGGTTCAGAGAACCCACACGAGACTGTTGAGAAGCCAATGCACAACGAGTCACTGTTTGGTGTGGATTTTGTGCTATGCACTGAAAAATTGGGTTGATCCAATGAGGTACTGCCGAGTCAGTCGTGGTAGTCATATGAATGATATTATATTCCATTATTAAATGACAAAGTTCAACCTTTCCAATAAAACCAGAAATTTGTAATAATAATCAGTATTTTTTTATGGCCGAGTCTAATTTATAATTTTAAATGGCATCATATAGTATCAGACGTATATCCGGTTCAGTGTAACGACTGTCGTACTTCGTAATCATTGTAAAACTTCTCCAAAAATACATTAGTATTTTTCATCACTAGGAGCCGACTCTAGACCGTGCGTGCATTGAGTTCAAAATTATATAGTACAAACCTAATCGATTGAAATATGCTCTACTTCTTCTTCAGCTACAAGACTCTACACAGTGAGTAAATAATTATATCTCACATCGATTGCCCTCCCTTGTTAATTCAGTGAGAGCAGAATTATATTTTACACATCGCATTGATTGGGAGAGCATTTCACCTGTGTATTCAGTGAGTTCAGAACTACATCCAAGAAAGCCCATTATTTAAGAGAATCCTCTCTTGTTAGTTAGGGTAGTCGGCTCTAAACCATAGGTCTCTTTCAGTGAGTGCAAAATTCTATCACACACAGCCCATTAATTGAGAAAAGCTCTACCTTGGAGCTGGCTCTAAACAGTAGGTCTCTATATTGAGTGAAAAATTATATTTCGCTCAGCTCATTGATTGAAAAAAGCTCGCATTGATCCTTGTGTTTTTCGACTAAATACTGTCTTTCAACAGTAAATTCTTGAAATATCTATCTGAGACAGTACAAAGTATGACTATTTTTACATAACCCAGCTCAAGAGACTCAAAATTCAAATCTAGCCTGTGTGGACATTTGAGACCCACTTATTTTCTAAGGCCACTTATTTTCTACCCATATTTTGTTGTATTTTATTCGAAAATGTTGATAATTTATTTCTTGAAAATACAACTTACCTTTCTTGGTGTAAGATTCTGCGTCCAGTTGATATATACTTTTTTTATACGCTGTCAACTCTTTTGCTCTCTCGTTTGCTTTTCTCGTGAGAATCTTTAAAAAAAATCACTTTATCTTAACGATATATTTTTATGTTTGTTCTCTCTTCTAAAGGTCGTTTATGGTTAATTTTTTGGAGTTTTTTTCTTCAGTTTCTTATAAAATGCGTTTTCTTAATTTTTGTTATAAAAACAGTTTATCTTAAAAAAATTATCATTAAAGTCACAAACCCTTTTTATTGCAGTGCTTTTTTAAATTGTTTTTTATTTTTTTATTTTTTACTTATGAAGTAGTTTTAAACTTTAAAGTTTGTTTGTTGTTCTTGTTGTTGTTGTTGTAGTGTTCAATAAATTTGGCCTTTTTTAAAAAGTTTCTTTTGTTGTTAACCGTTGAAATGTTTGTTGTTTGTTTTTGGTTTTGAATGAAATCTCTTAAAATTCTCAACTAAAATTTCGTCGTCGTCGTTTTGCTAAAATCGTTGGAAGTCCTTTTTGTAAGTGTGTGTGTTGTTGTTTAATTTTTTATGTTTTTTTATTTTTTAGTGATTTATAATTATGAAAGTCTTTGCTCAAAATCCTTAAACACTCATATATTTGTTGTAAATATATAAAACATCAATATTTTTTGGGGGGAGTTTTTTACGTCTTTTTAAAAAATTGTTAGTTTTGTTGTTGTTGTTGTTCTGCTTACACTTAGTTTCTATATAAAATGCATACACACCATTTATGAAAAATTGCTTATCTTTTTTGTTTTTTTTAGTTTAGTTTATCGTTTATCTTCTTCTTCTACTTTCTTGTGTGGTATATTTAAACTATCGCTATATCGCGCTATCTCTCTCTTTCACTTTCTATCTCTGCTGCTTGTTGCAGCAATAACCGGCGAGTAGTTCTTAAAAAATATTCACTCTTTTTATGATCAGACCACAACTTTTCTTTGGTTTCTTTAGTGGGGGGTTGGAGGATTTTCACACGAAAATTCTTCGTTTGTATATTTCAATACTGTAGATTTTCTATATTGAGTTTAGTTAGGTGCGCTTTCAAGCCAGCTTGCTTTCCTTGTTTAAATTCGTTCTTTTCTCCGTTATATTTTGCTTCTCGTTTAATAGGATTTCACTTTCAAATGGTTTTGTTTGAAGAACGTTGACTTCTTTAAGAAGAATCTTTGAAATACACTGGAAATAGATACAATGAAAGATTAAAAGACTAAGACATCATGTTGATAAAAAGGTGGCCAAAGTCCACAATCATTTTTTTATTTTTTAATATACAAATACATGTTTTCTACAAAATTAAAATAATTTTCCTAAATATATTTAAATTTGTTACCTAAAATATAAAAAAAAAACTTTTTCAAAAATATACAAAAACCTAAAAATATCTAATCTATTTTTTTAATAAAAAAATCTACAAATATTTAAAAATTATTTTTTCTAAAACTAAAATATTAAAAAACACAAAATATATTAAAAAAACTAAAAATATTAAAAATGTATTTTTTCTAAAAATATTTTTCAAAATAATAAAATATTCAAATATGTGTTATCTAAAGTATATTAAAAATATTTTTTTAATGATTTTAATTAAAAAATATAAAAAATATTAAAGATATATTTTTTCTAAACATATTTAAAAAACATTTTGCCTAACAAATATTAAAAATGTTATTATCTAATATTAAAATGTTATATATAAAAAATTTAATTAAAAAATATAAAAAAATATTTACAAAATTTACAAATATTTAAAAATTATTTTTTCTAAAACTAAAATATTAAAAAATACAAAATATATTAAAAAAAAAACTAAAAATATTAAAAATGTATTTTTTTTTCTAAAAATATTTTTCCAAAATATTAAAATATGTGTTATCTAAAATATATTAAAAATATCTTTTAATGTTTTTAATTAAAAAATATAAAAAAGATATATTTTTTCTAAAAATATTTAAAAATATTTTGCCTAACAAATATTAAAAATGTTATTATCTAAAATATATAAAAAATCTATTTATTTATTTAAAAATATTTTTAATTAAAAAATATAAAAAATATTTACAAAATTTACAAATACTTAAAAATTATTTTTTCTAAAACTAAAATATTAAAAAATACAAAATATATTAAAAAAAAACTAAAAATATTAAAAATGTATTTTTTCTAAAAATATTTTTCCAAAATATTAAAATATGTGTTATCTAAAATATATAAAAAATATTTTTTAATGTTTTTAATTAAAAAATATAAAAAAAATATTAAAGATATATTTTTTCTAAAAATATTTCAAAAACATTTTGCCTAACAAATATTAAAAATTATTTTATTTAAAAATATTTTCTAATTAAAAATTATAAAAAAAATATTTTCTTCTAAAATATAAAAATAGAGTTTTTTCTAAAATATTTAAAATATAGATTTTCTAAAAATATTTAAAAATTATTTCTTTTTAAATATTTTCGTATTTTTGCAGATTCTCAGCTTTTCAATACCGATGGCAAGCTAAATACATTTTAAAAGACAGCGCCGAACTCTTTGGAAAGAAACAAACAGAAATTGTTTGCATAGGCGCCCGAGTAGGGATCTGCATTCGCCTTTTAAGGCGCTCTTAATTTGGGGAAAAAACAAAAAGCCTGGCGTAGATCCAGTAGCCATTAATAATTTTCTCATGACGTACAGATCTTGCATCCTCAACTCAAATATAATGTGAATTAACTCAAGTTGAACTTAGTGGGGCAATTAAAGTTACTAACGAGTAGGGACAAGTCAACAACGAGTACCGCCAATACCGAGGGAGCCAAAAGTTCAAGAATATGTAGTGGTAGGCCGTTGGTTACTGGCGACCAACGACGCGTGGGATAAAGTGAAATTGTGCCAAAAGTGTTCGAAGAATGCCACACCCCAGCGAGACAAAGTTTTTATTTTGGGAAATCTTCAGTGATGAAAATTGGTATGAATTTCCACAAAAATTTAATTGAATAGCGCCCAAAGATGTGTGAGATACACAGAAATTCTGAAATTCAAAAGTAGTTGAAGAATGTCATATCGCCAGATAGAAGTCTCCGATGACAAGATAAAGATTGAGTTGAATTGAAATGTCTCCGTTCGATCGAGGATTTTTCTATTTTCAACAAGTCCGACAACATGCTGAAGCCTTTGGACTCAACAGAATGCAGGCAAAAATAGCGATTACTTCTGAGATTGTATATTTTAACGCCTTTGAACTATTTTGTACAGGGTGACATAGGTTTATGAGGACAAGTCAAGAATGAGGTCAAGAAAAGGTCCCTATTTGGGCGATACCAGGAATTTATTTATTACAAGAAAATTATATTTTCACCGATGACAAGAAAATATATTATAGCGACCAACCGAAGATTTTTTGTTGTAAAAAGTTCAGGAATGTATTTTGGAAGGCCATTGGGTGCAACAGGAGGTGTTCCTTCATAATATTATGCCAAAGAAGTGTCATATTGCCGGCACACAGTGGTTCAGAAATATTATCATTGAAAATCAGACAATCGGATATTTTAGAAATTAGCCCAGACTGAGCTACTTTTCGATTTTAAAGAAAAGTAAAATTTTTATTTTTTTAGATTTTGAAAATTGAAAAAACGTAATTTTTCGAAATTTTCTGCGCATTACAAACAAATAAACCTAAAAACCAAAAAAAAAATACGAAACGTTGACTACTTGAAATACGAAAAGTTGACTACTTTTCGTATTTTTCGATTTTAAGAAAAGTATTTTTTTTTGTTTTTAGGTTTATTTGTTTGTAATGCGCAGAAAATTTCGAAAAAATACGTTTTTTCAATTTTCAAAATCTAATCTAGTGTTGGGTCCTTGTCTAATTTCAATTTTTTACAGAACTCAATAATGTTTACTAGAAGAAAAGTTATTGAATTTTGGTCGATGGATTTTTATTCTGAACCACTGTGCAGCGAAACTAAGTTTTTATTGAAGTTCAATTTTAATTAATGACAAAATGATGAAGATTGAATTAAATTGAAATACAATGAAATGCTCTCAAAAGTGATCGAAGGATGTAAGATAGCCCTAGAGACCATATTTTTAATGAACGAAGTCTTCGGTGACAATCGATGATGAAGATTGATTTGATATATCCTCCCACTATGGCGCCCGATGGAGGATTTTTTTATTTTCCACAAGTCCGACAAGATCTTCTGAAAGGCTTTTGAACTCATCAGAATCGCCATAATGCCGGTGGAAATTATGATTTATTTAAGGCTCGAGCTCGATAATAAGAACATCGCCAGAAAAGTACCTCCGGGATTATATTTTAAGGATTATGAGGACAAGTCAGAAACGAACGAGGACAAGTCAAGGAATTATTTCCAAAAGTTCAAGAATATGAGATGAAAGGGCGTTGGTGGCCCGTGTCACAATGCGTGGAGAATGTCATATGATAAAGGTGTTCATTGATGAACACCGGTACCAGAAATGGCGCCCAACAATGTGTGAGATATAGTGAAATGCTCCCAAAAGTGGTCGAAGAATGCCATATCGCCAACGAGACTAACTTTTGATTGCAGTAAGTCTTTGGTGACAAGATGATGAAGATGGGATTTAATTGAACCTTCTCCGACAATGGCGTCCGACCGTCAATCGGACAACATGCTATGTAAGATCTTTAGACTCATCACAATGGTCATACTCCACTTTCCTTCAATAACATCTCCAAAAAAGTACTTCCTGGATTATATATTTTGACACCGCTAGACTATTTTATATGGGGTAATTGAAGTTGTTGGTTTATGAGGGCACGTCAGAATCGAGTACAGTCAATATAGAGTGAACCTTTCGGGCGACACCAGGAATTTACTGAAGGAATATGAGATGACAAGATTTTTTTCTGGATTATATCTTCTGGAAGACCATTAGTTGAAACAGGAAACATAATGCAGGGGAATGCCATAATGAAGGATATATTCAATGGTAACATCATTTCCAGTGTGGAACACAGTGAAATCTTCTCAAAAGTGGTCGATGAATATCGCCAGCGAGTTTTTATTGCAGGAAGTCTTTGGTGACTAGATGATGAAGATGGAATTTAATTGAATTTCGTCCACAAGTCCAATAACATGCTCTGAAAGGCCTCTTAACTCAAAAGAGTGATCATAACCGTCGATTTATTCGAGGATGAGTTCGATAATATTAAAATCTTTTAAAAGAGTACTTCGGAGATTGTATATTTTGACACAGCTTGACTATTTTGTGTATTGCAATTAATGTCTTAGGTTTATGAGGACAAGACAACAACAAGTAAGACCAATTCCAATGTAAAGTGTTCTATAGGGTGGGCCATTTAAAACTTTAAATTAGAATCGGCTTATTGGAAATGTTGTCATTTAATAATGGATCACAATATCATTCATACACTTAGAAAAATAGCATTCCTAAATCTGAGTAAAATCCATACAACAAATTAGTTCAACAATTTTACACTTCAGTAAAAATTTCCTAAAAAGTTGGAAAATGAACTAAATATGAGTAAAGTTTTCCTCTTTCAAAGCCATAGTAAATAGTTCATTTACTAGAAATAGGGTAGTAAATTTACTTAAAAACAGTTCTTTGGATCTAATAAAAAAATCTTACAATTGAATAAATCCACACTTATGTGATAGAATATTTCCAAGGTTTTAATTTTAATTTGTATGGAGAAAATTCCATTTAGGAAATTTTAACTTAAATATGTGTTTTTTCCTAAAAGTAAGTTAATGTGTTTGCTGAAATTTATGCCGAGTTCTTCATACATTTAAGTATTAATGAACTTATAAAAAAAATCACTTGAAATTGTTTAGAAAATTTTTGAATATTAATCTAAGAAGCAATTCTCGTTTGTTTGCAGAGACTTATTTCTTAAATACTTCAAGTATTAATCTAACCAACCACTGCGAAGGCGCCTCTCTTGCCTCCACAGCAATCGTGGAGTAATAGCTCAACTCTTATGGTATCATGAAACTTTTGAGAAATAGTTCATGTTGTCACTTTTTGTATCATTTTTGCATACTCTGAAGCGAAACCATTTGTTTGATTTTTTAGTTAAATTGAACTTATTTTAAGTTCACTTTTTTCCCTGTATCAAGTAAAATTTTCCTCAGTTTAAGTAAAAAATTACTTGTTTTAAGGAAAAAATCAGCAAAATTGCCCTCAGTTTAAGTTAATATTTAACTGATTATAAAGAGTGATTTTTTTGAGGTTAGGATTTTCATGCATTAGTATTTGACAGATCACGTGGGATTTCAGACATGGTGTCAAAGAGAAAGATGCTCAGTATGCTTTGACATTTCATCATGAATCGTCTTACAAACGAACAACGCTTGCAAATTATTGAATTTTATTATCAAAATGCGTGCTCTGTTAAGAAAGTTCATTGCGCGCTTCCATTTTATGGTCAGTTTAATCGACCCACTGAAGCGGCTATTCGGGCTATTGTGACTAAATTTCGCACCAAATTTACATTGTTGGACATTAAACCACCAACACGCTTACGTAGAGTGCGAACTGAAGAAAATATCGCAGCTGTATCGGCCAGTGTTAATGATGACCACCAATTTTCGATTCGTCGCCGTTCGCACCAATTGGGTCTCTGTTACTCAAAAACGTGGAAATGCCAAAATTGGACTAAGCGGATGGACCACCTAAGACGCAGCCGCGGTCAACATTTAAATGAAATTATCTTCAAAAAGTAAATGTCATGGACCAATCTAACGTTTCAAATAAAGAACCGATGAGATTTTGCAAATTTTATGCGTTTTTTTTTTTTAAAAAAGTTATCAAGCTCTTAAAAAATCACCCTTTAGTAAAAAATTTACTTACTTTTAGGAAAATGACAGTAAAATTTTACTAAGATTTAGTAAAAATTACTTGGTTTGAGTAAAAAATTACTTAGTTTTAGGTAAATGTTACTTAAACTTTGTAAACAATTGCTGGTTTTAGGAAAAATTTACTTAGATTTAGCAAAATTTCAGCAATATTTTACTTAGATTAAGTAAAAATGTACTTGGTTTGAGTAACTATTTACTTGGTTTGAGTAAATATTCACTTGGTTTCAGGAAAATTGAACTAGAATCAAGTTCAAGGCATGTACTACTTTCAAGGAAAAGTTTGAACTTCAAATGAGGAAATATTGCTTTAGCGCTTAACCAAGTTCAATTTTTCTAAATATTAGTTCATTTTGACTCATTGTAGGGTTCAATTTTTTCTGAATGTATGACTGACACGGCAGTACCTCATCCGATCAACCCAATTTTTCAGTACATGGCACAAAATCCACACCAAACAGTGACTCGTTGTGGATGCATTGGCTTCTCAATAGCCTCGTGTGGATACTCTGAATCCCAGATGAAAATGAGCTTCATGAAGGCTGATCTCTTGTCGAAAATTGTCCATGTAAATTTCTTAATAATTTTTAAATTTTTCCCAATTTTGTTCGTAATTTTCATAATTAATTTTTTAATATTTCCCATATTTTGTTTGAAAATAAAAATGAATGTTATTCTACCTTTCAAAGTCAAAGTAATTATGACAAAAGAATATAGCAAATAATGGGGACATACACTGAAAAAAATGTTTGATGCTGAAGCATACTAAAATTAAGTCTGAGAAATGTACTCAATCTAAGTACATTTGTAGTTAAAATGAGTAAATAAAACTCATTTTGAATAAATTTTACTTGATTTGAGTACGAATGTACTAGATTCAAGTAAAAAAATAAACTTAAATTGAGTAAAGGCACACTGGATGCCAAACAGATAACAATTTCCTTAATTTAAGTAAATTTTTACTGGAACTGCTACTTTTTTCTGAGTGTAATAACAGAGTCTGTCATCGTGGATTATAACAACGATCGTGCCATTCGACAGCTGCAGCTCGGAATTCTAGGAAAAGTGGCAGTAAATCGAAGCTCGGGTAGCTAGTGCTCCCTCGATCCCTATTCATTGTAATTGCTCCACTTTTATTTCAATGTGAAATCCTCTCTTGATATTAAACCTGCTTTCAAAATCAATTGTTCGCCGAATCTAGAACAATCAGTCAACTGACACAATTTCTAGGAGTTTCTACCACCCACCACCAACCTGTCCAACCCGAAAATCATTTAAAATTTTGTTTGCCAAACTAAATACAACTGAGCCGTGGAACAAAAACCGGAATTATTAAATAACCTTTCGTTTTTCTGTTGTTGTGCTGTTCCTTTTTCATCACCCAACTAAGAGGGAAATAATCAATCATTGAGAAATGATTTCTACAGAAAAAAAAGGAAATCACGAGTCAATGAGTCCTGAGTTATTGACATCCAGCAACCATCGCTCATCAACGTTTAACGAAAGTTCAACAACTCAATTATTCAGAACAGCGAAACAACAAAAAAAGTTTTTTTTATTGCAATCAGCAAACCCGGCCCGGCTGGGTAGATACAAAGGCGGGCGGAGGCTACGGGACGCAAACAAATCATATGGCGGGCAGAGTGGAAAACCGGCAGTAATGGCAAACTACTGCCACTGCCATTAACTGGCGCTTCCTTAAAAACAACTGGAACGAACGAACGAACAACAGGCACAGATACATACGCCAAAATGCACGCACACACACACAAGGATATACATTTACACACACCCACATACATCCTTACATGTAGGAGCTTTATAAAGACCAAAGGCCTTTACATGGAGTTTAGGGCGTGGTACATTTGTGTAGGTATACCTGTGCGCAAAATAACAGCACATACACAGGACTCTCTCTCTCTCCTCCTCACACACACACACACATCCTTATCCTTTTACACTACGTTGCTCTTTGCGGCTCAAAAAAGGGGCAAAGGCGCAAATGTAGGTCAAATTGCAGTTTAGCCAAGAATGTTGGCTAAAGTGCAGCTCCAAATTTTCCCCCGAATCCGGATACGAAGTTCAAAGGATATGACATTTTTTTAATAGACCCCCCTAGGGGCCTTGGTCGCTACTTACCTTGTTTTTAGTGGGCCTTCAATGGGGTCTTGGTAACTGGAGTATAGCGAAAATATTCGTTGAAAATATGTTTCCGTTTTCCGGCGTAGAGAAAAATTATACACCGAACTTAACAGTCAAACGACAATATTTAGAATGTATATAGTACTCCCTCTCTATATATATATCAGCATATATATGTGTGTACTATATATAGTAAAAGTTTGAACCAATCCGATATTTTGTGTGAATGAGAATTGAAAAAACGCAAAAATCAACAAGATATATGTTGGTTGGTTTGGATGATTGGAACTGTAGCTGGCCAACACGGCTGAGCTGAGCTGATCCCTGGCACTTGTTTTCTGCACCGCTAACGACGGACGGTCTTAAGATGTCTGGGGGCGGGGGGCGGTAATCACTCCAATACTTTCGAATTTGAATTTAGAGAGCAAATTTCCGTTCCGTTGGGAAAATCGCGAAACGTACGTTTTCTTTAACTTTTGTTAGTTAGCTTTGACGAAATTCCAATTTCGGAGATGTTTGTTTTGTTTGTTTGTATTTATATTGATTTTGGTAATCTACGAAACAAGGAGAAATTATATAGCGACGCAAATTATAAATTATATGAGTAGAATTTAATAAAAACGCGCTTAAAAAGAACCGCGTTCTCTTTGCTGGATACTTTGAAGACCGCTTGACTCGTACTGACTGCAAAAGTGTCCCAACACAGTAAATGTTGAGCCACACACATAGGGCACAGCGAGCACGGCACACATTCACATGGGCCCCCCACACAACCAGCCAGCCAGCCACACACCTCCCAGCTGAAGATGATGATAAGGACGACTTTTAGTTCAGTTGCCTGGTATTGTGGCACACACACTCCCTCTCTCTCACTCTCTCTCCTGCCATTGTCTAAAGCACCGAGCACCTATTTTGTCCTCATGTAGGAGTATAAATCTCTACACTCGGGAGAGCCTGTGAGAGCGTAATTGTGTATATGGGTTACAACTCACTTGAGGCAGTTGCTGGAGTTGGAGCAGGCTAAAAAGCTTTTGGGCCACTTCACAGCCGGTTTGTGTTCGTTTCATGTTTAAACGCATTTCGTGCGTTCGAGGGAGAGAGCCATTTTGCCAAACATTTTGCTAGGCTACTCAATTTATTATTTGTGACAGCTCTTTTGTCGGCACATCACATCTCTACATACTCTCTCTCTCAATTTATTTTCGCGCTCTCTCTCTCTCTTTGCCTTCTAACCATTCCGGCATCTTTAACTAACTACCTTGTTTTTGACCGTATTTTTATTAATGTTGTTGTTGTTGTTTGTGTGTGTGCGCGATTTTTATATGGTGAATGAACCTAGGAAATGCATTTATCCATCATCATAATACCCTACCTTGCAGGGGGACTGGACTCAAGAGGCCTATTTGTGGTTTGCTACACCGCGTAAACATATTTCAAAAAGCTCTCTAAATGGCTACGACCAAAATGGAGCCATATTCTTCGCCATTATTTCTACATTCTCTTCCCACTTTATAAATAAAGATTATATTTTTCTCTTTTTAGATTAGTACGTTAAGGATCTAAAACAGGCACCGGCAAAAACCCGCTCATGAGAGGCTCTCTGAGAGCGACACGAAATGGTTTAAGTACTGCTTGAGCTTATATCAATGTCAGAGAGCCTCTCATGTGCGGAGTTTTGCCAATGGCTGATCTACACTCTCTCTGCAATATAATAACTTTTTTACACAGAAGCAACATTCAGAGAATGACAAAAATGGTGACATATTCTCCGCCATCATCTATTCAATCTCTTCCTCTTCTATAAATAAAGATTATCCTTTTTTCTTTCTTAGTTTAGTAGGGCAGGGATCTACAACATGCTTCAGAGAAAATCTGCTCATGAGAGGCTCTCTGACAGCTTCGATTGATTTAAGTATTTTGTGAGCATATATAAAGGGTGATTTTTTAAGAGCTTGATAACTTTTTTTTAAAAAAAAAACGCATAAAATTTGCAAAATCTCATCGGTTCTTTATTTGAAACGTTAGATTGGTCCATGACATTTACTTTTTGAAGATAATTTCATTTAAATGTTGACCGCGGCTGCGTCTTAGGTGGTCCATTCGGAAAGTCCAATTTTGGGCAACTTTTTCGAGCATTTCGGCCGGAATAGCCCGAATTTCTTCGGAAATGTTGTCTTCCAAAGCTGGAATAGTTGCTGGCTTATTTCTGTAGACTTTAGACTTGACGTAGCCCCACAAAAAATAGTCTAAAGGCGTCAAATCGCATTATCTTGGTGGCCAACTTACCGGTCCATTTCTTGAGATGAATTGTTCTCCGAAGTTTTCCCTCAAAATGGCCATAGAATCGCGAGCTGTGTGGCATGTAGCGCCATCTTGTTGAAACCACATGTCAACCAAGTTCAGTTCTTCCATTTTTGGCAACAAAAAGTTTGTTAGCATCGAACGATAGCGATCGCCATTCACCGTAACGTTGCGTCCAACAGCATCTTTGAAAAAATACTGTCCAATGATTCCACCAGCGTACAAACCACACCAAACAGTGCATTTTTCGGGATGCATGGGCAGTTCTTGAACGGCTTCTGGTTGCTCTTCACTCCAAATGCGGCAATTTTGTTTATTTACGTAGCCATTCAACCAGAAATGAGCCTCATCGCTGAACAAAATTTGTCGATAAAAAAGCGGATTTTCTGCCAACTTTTCTAGGGCCCATTCACTGAAAATTCGACGTTGTGGCAGATCGTTTGGCTTCAGTTCTTGCACGAGCTGTATTTTATACGGTTTTACACCAAGATCTTTGCGTAAAATCTTCCATGTGGTCGAATAACACAAACCCAATTGCTGCGAACGGCGACGAATCGACATTTCACGGTCTTCAGCAACACTCTCAGAAACAGACGCAATATTCTCTTCTGTACGCACTGTACGCATTCGTGTGGTTGGTTTAATGTCCAATAAAGTAAACTGAGTGCGAAACTTGGTCACAATCGCATTAATTGTTTGCTCACTTGGTCGATTATGTAGACCATAAATCGGACGTAAAGCGCGAAACACATTTCGAACCGAACACTGATTTTGGTAATAAAATTCAATGATTTGCAAGCGTTGCTCGTTAGTAAGTCTATTCATGATGAAATGTCAAAGCATACTGAGCATCTTTCTCTTTGACACCATGTCTGAAATCCCACGTGATCTGTCAAATACTAATGCGTGAAAATCCTAACCTCAAAAAAATCACTCTTTAGAATAGGAGCTTACCATCTC
This sequence comes from Polietes domitor, assembly GCA_947397865.1. Taxonomy (NCBI): domain Eukaryota; kingdom Metazoa; phylum Arthropoda; class Insecta; order Diptera; family Muscidae; genus Polietes; species Polietes domitor. The sequence goes on along the minus strand of OX377620.1, from coordinate 174,153,730 downwards.
TGTACAAAAATGTCAAAAGACCGACAGGAGGTCGGTAGTTGTCCTCTGGTAGTCTTAGCAGATTGGTATCTAGCTGAAGACTATCCCTAACCAGTCCGTTATCCAAGGAGGCAGACCTATCTAGGAACCGAAGTGCCCCATTCATTAAAAAGACGTCAATCCGATCGAAACCGGCTGAGTTATAAATGGTTCTACAAGAAGGTCTTCTTATAGTTCCGTCCTCAGCAATCGTGGGTGGCAAGATACCAGTATTCGCCGTTCCCACCTCCTAAGTCTCTCCATCTGGGCGGATGAGATTCCAAACCAGACGGGGAAAGCATAGAACAAGATAGGCCTTATGATCTGTTTATATATCAGCAGCCTAACATCAGTACTAAGACCTCTCCTGCGTCGTAAAGTCGCATGGTAGAGGTAAAAAATTCGTTTAACCTTGGCCAATATGTGATATATATGCCTATAGAGCTCAAGGCTCTTTGACATCAACACGAATTGATTTTAGTATTGCGTGAGCTTATATAAATATCAGAGAGTCTCTCATTTACAGATTTTGGGAGATGACTAATCTCTCTTCTTGCAATGTAAGATCCTGCACGAACTTTTTTACACTGAAGCAACACTCAGAGGATGTCCATTATAAATGCAGTGCATTGCGTTGACTGAAGGAAGATAAGGAGTTGGATGGAGAGAAGAGAAAGAGTAGTGTTTGTTGGCATCTTCCTTTTGTTGACGCTTCCTCTACGCAAGTGCAAGGGACACGAAGCTGCTCTTCCTCTCTATTGGAGACAATATGATTCGTACTTCCGATCGAATCAAATATCTGGAAGCAATCTTCCATGACATATTTGAACATTGACCATATTGACCAGTTGGTCTTCTAAAAGGTGATTATTAGGCCCATGATTTCTAAAGCCTTGGCCGTATGGTAAGTGAAAGGAGGATTCTGGTCTGCTAGAGGAAGGAGATAGAGTAGTGTTTGTTGACATCTGTTTTGGATCTCTGGATGTCGTAATTGGTGGGAAAGATATTTGCCGGAAGTCGATTCCCCATACGAATTATACGAGCAAAGAACGAATTGTGCAGCTGTCCAATCGACCACAAATGGATGAGAGCTCCTTGAGAATCGTCCTCACGTCCGGGATGAGATCACGAATATCGGCTGCGAAAGACATATTCATCAGGAGCTTCCTCTCTTCCATATTTTCCAAAAATAATGTAGTAGACATTTAGGGTGGGTCGATTCTCTTTCGCACAAATCGTCAGACAAAAATGATATCTACGGAAAATTCTAAGAACATTTCTCCAAGAAACCATGGGTCTAATATGAATTCCTTGACCTCGGAAATCGACTTGAAATTTGTGGCAGACAGGGGAAATGGATAGATCGTATTAGAATTTGAAAACTATTCCCGAGCACTGGGAATTCATATACAGACCCATGAAAAGATGTTCTTAGAATTGTCCATAGATTATGTTTTCATTTTTTCCACCCATACAAATTGACCCCACCATACTTACTTCCCTTCTCAAAGCAGTTATTTGTTTCCCCACTTCTTCTAAAATTGTCATTATTGTTCTCATTCTTTAAGGCATTCTAGCAGTCCGAAGACATAGTTGAGTCTTCTTAATGGCACTGAGCACTTCTTGTTGTTCTAGGAATGTTTTTGGAAATGGTTTTCGTTGTGGATTTCCTATCTTTAATATGATAATGTTGACCATTGAAAGGGCTCTTTAAGATCGACTTAGTAGACAAGTCAATAGCACATATAGTTTGTACGAAGCCTCTACTCCCAAATCTACTGAGAATAATCTAAAAATAGTTCTTGTCGCCATCTCCTGTAATTTTTACGGAGTCCTCATTTCCAGATCTTCTAAGAATGATCTAGTTCCTGCCACCATCTTCAGAATTTTGAGAAAGCTTTTGTTTCCAGATCTTCCAAGATTACTCTAGACCTAGTTCCTGTCACCATCTTCGGTAATTTTAGGAAGCCCTTAATAACAGATCTTTTGAGAACACTCTAGACCTAGATCCTGTCATCATTTTCGAGCCGGCTGCAATTATCGAGATCTTATTATTAACCCTGATGACAGAGTTCGTGGCAGTCTACTCTTGTCGGTATATATACTTTATAGGTCCTCTTGATAAGTGTGATCTTTGCTAGGTAGTTAGTTTTCAGTTCCAATACAATTACAAAACATTCCCAAGTGCATTGCGATTCCATGTCTATAGATTTGGTTCCTCTCTAAGATCGATTTGGCATACATGTGAATGTAGAAGATCTCTATTCCCAGATTATCCGAGAATACACCAAATTTAGTTCCTTCATCCATCTTCGAACCTTTGGATATATTACTCTCGGATAAAAGAGTACATGACCGAGTCTTCTCCTGTCGGAAGATAGATCATGTAGGTCCTCTCGTAAAGTCCTGTGTTGTTAGTTTCCTTTTCTAAATACGCGATATTATATCGACCGAGTCTTCTCCTGTCGGAAGATAGATCATGTAGGTCCTCTCGTAAAGTGCTGGGTTGTTAGTTTCCTTTCCTAAATACGCGATATAATATCGTCAGCATTAATGATGTTGGTGGTATCACATCATTAATGCTGGCTAAAGTTAGGTGAGTTTGGGGTCTTTATTCACAGATTATCCGAGACTACTCCAGATTAAGTTCCCCATTCATCTTTGAACCGTCGTTGAACATTGAGATCGATGAACGTGTTGGGGTCTATATTCCCAGATTATTAGTTCTTCCTCCATCTTCGAACCATCTGTGAACCTTGAGATCTTTTCCTCCTTGAGGACAGTATCGATGAACGAGCTGTGGTCATTATTCCCAGATTATTCGAGACTACTCCAGATTTTGTTATTCCTCAATCTTTGAACTGTCTGTGAACATTGAGATCTCTTCCTCTTTGAGGATAGTATCGATGAACGAATTTGGGTCTTTAATCCCAGATTATTCGAGACTTCTCCAGATTTAGTTCTTCCTCCATCCTCGAACCGTCTGTGAACCTTGAGATCTCTTCCTCGATGAGGACAGTATCGATGAACAAGTTAGGGTCTTTATTCCCAGATTATTCGAGACTACTCCAGATTTAGTTCTTCTTCGATCTTCGAACCGTCTGTAAACCTTGAGATCTTTTCCTCTTTGAGGACAGTATCGATGAACGAGATGGGGTCTTTATTCTCAGATTATTCGAGACTACTCCATATTTAGATCTTCCTCCATCTTCGAACCATCAGTGAACCTTGAGATCTTTTCCTCCTTGAGGACAGTATCGATGAACGAGTTGGGGTCATTATTCCCAGATTATTCGAGACTACTCCAGATTTAGTTGTTCCTCCATCTTCGAACCGTCTGTGAACCTTGACTCCTTTCTCTGCTTCTTATAGAGAACAAAGTGACATGTGCTCAATTTTAGGCAACAAAAACTTCCAAGGTTTGCTAACTGTACCAGAATCGAATCTTCAGCATTATCGATATCGTACAATTCTCGATAATTTCTCGTAGAATTATCGCCCCTGAAAAATATCGTTACTACAAATATTCTTGATTTTTTTTGATTGATTTTCGAAATATTGCTAAAGTGAGTAACTTGTATAGAGCATCATTTTAGCCGACCACTATCCTCCTCCACTATCGTCGTGTGTTAATTCACTCGTATCGCTTTGGGTTTGGGGAACACGATACTGTCGTGTTTTGTCGTTCCCAACGTCCATTCGCTTCGCCTGGCGAAATTGTTACACAAACTATTGAACTATTTTCCTTTTTTACTCCTGGCCATGATGATGATGATGCTGAGGATGAGGATGGAGTTGAGTGTGGGTAATGAATACGCATCGAGTGTAGACAAGGCAAGGAGGAGGAAGTGTGTTGAGTTGAGATGGCTTGTGTATATTGTACATGTATATACCAATGCAAATATGTATGTGTTGTATCCAGCTACATATTGCCAGTTGAAATGCAAAACAGGCATAAGTAACAAAAATTAAAAACGGCACTTCTGTTCAGTTTATGCATCGAATGACCACCAAATGAATATACCACTTATGTTCTTTTGCATTTCAGCTTACAACAATATGTACATTATAATATGTACGTGAGCATGCAAGAGATAATTTGTTAAAGTTTTAGTATTTACATTATTTTAATTCTGTTTACATAGAAATGATTGAAAATTATTGCTTTTAGTCAGAGGAATGGTTGTTGTTGTATTTTTTTCTGATTTAAATATGCAAATGTTAGCGTTAAATTAAAATGCGATTATTTTTGGTGAAGAATTATTGGACATTTTTAAAAAACTTTTAATATGACTTCAATCGGAATACTTGGAAAATTATGAGGAATATGACTTAAATCAAAATACATGGAAATTTCTGTAGAAGGATGTCGTCTACCATGACTTTAAACAAATATGCCTTAAGTTTTCAAAGAAAATTGTTTTGAATATCTTATAGAATTGTTTGTTATTCAGCTTGGTTCATATGATTTATAACAAACAAGCGTCTTCTATTTGAAACTTCACAGCAATTATCTTGGATCATATTGTGTAACATCCTTCGATGGTATAAAAATCGTCCGGCCGACCGTAGTGTATTGCTTTCAAAGACTTGTTAGCACAAGGTAAATTTACAATGAAAAATCCAAGAAAAAATAGATAATAATATGAATATATATAATCTGCGAAAATGGGTCTCGCAGAAGACTCAGTTTTTGAAATCAACAGGCCATCAACAATCGAGACTGGATCGAATTTGTGTTTCATCGTAGATCTGTTTCCAACTGCTCACCAGAACAATATCGTATGCTGCTTCCTAACTCACTATGTCTAACGTTAACGTTAGCTTGCCTTTCAAGCGACAAAGTGAACGAATATCTAATCAAACGAAAAGCTAAGCAATTGATTTGATTTCTATAATAAATTTTAACAAATTTGATGATGGCGACCATGAAAGTACCGAAAGAACAACGAAGCACATCCCACAATACGACGATGATCAAGGGAGACAAGATAGAATATATCATGATTTGCAATATTTGATCAAGATCCGATGTAAGATGTAGTCTCTAGAGCTGTAATAGAGTAAATGGAAGAACTTATTGTGAAAGTGGGTCACTTTATTCCATGTTTGGATACAGCCCCGACATAAATATTCTTTTCGATTTGACAAATTGAACCAGGTCATATTAACCTATGATTAGGAAACATACAAAAATTCTTCCCGTTTTCACTTTTTTTTACCGAATTGAATTGTATTCGGATAGAAAGTGGAGTGTATCATATAGTTGGCCCGCCCGACTTTAGCCTTTCCTTACTTGTTGTTATTACCCCTCTAGGACCCACATTTTACATAGGAAGTTTATCAAATTTTGCAGAATATAGTATATTTCAACTAAGAATACATACTCTGAAACCACATCGTGCATTGGATCTCGATGCAATTTTGCAGGTCATGTTATATTTCAACTAAGAATACCTACTACGAAAGTAATCTATACTGGCCACTTTTTAATGTAGCGCCCTTAAAAATGGGCCCAATGTTACACCGAGATTTTACATCGAAAGTTTATCAAATTTTGCAGATTTTATTATATTTCAACTTAGAATACATACTATGAAAGTCAAATACAAATTGGACCCCATTCTACTCTAATACAGCTCTAGAACCCATATCGTGCATTGTATCTCGATAAAATTTTGCATATCATGTCATATTTCAGCTAAGAATACCTCCTTTGAAAGTGATCTATATGGAACCACTTTTTAATGTATTACCCCCCTAGGACCCACATTTTACATCGGAAGTTTATCAAATTTTGCAGATTATTTATTTCAACTAAGAATACATACTATGAAAGTCAAATATATGTGTCCATACTTTGGAATAACCCAAATGGCCCCCATTCTGCTCAATTACAGCTCTAGAAACTACGTCTTATATCGGATCGTGATATATTTCAACTAGGAATACCTACCGTGAATGGGAAATATATAGGCCCATGTTTTGGCCCCAAGTGTTGTTATAGCCCCCCTTTCAACTGTCGGTCAGATTCTTAATTTGATTATGGCTGTTTTTCTTTAATACTGGATAACTAAGCTGCGATAACAAAAATCTAAATAAAATTATTAAAATTTCAATTTATATGAATTACATAAAGTTGCTCCCATAAAACACCTGGGTTTAGTAATAAGCGATATACATATACGCAGGGAGTGGCGTAGGGTATTATATACTTAGTAGGGACATAAATACTGTTACAACATTGAACACACCCATTTCAATAGTAGAACTGAACATACCCCGTTAATGTCAAAAGGGTTTTGAAAGCTATCCTCAATAGCGTTAGTCTGTAACGGGATTTTAAAATTGTTTCAACTTTCATCATGGAGTGGTCAGATAATGAGAACCGTATCGCTGTAATAGCGCTTTTCAAGTGTGAAATGAAAAAAACGGAGGAGACTGAAGATGTAAAAAACCGCCACCGGTCGGGCCGCCCACGCTCTGTTCGAACACCGCATGTCATTAAAGCCGTCAAATCAAGAATTCACAGAAATCCGCTCCGAAAACAGAAAATTATGGCCCGTGAGATGAATATCACGCAAAAGTCTATGAGTCGAATCATTAAAAAAGACTTGGGGCTTTCAAACAACGTACCGGACATTTATTGACTTCAGCTTAAATAATAATAACTTGCACAGAAAAATTTTGTTCACCAATGAAAAAATTTTTACCGTTCAGGAAAAATTTAACAAGCAAAATGATAGAGTGTATGCGCGGTCATCTAAGGGAGCATCTGAACTGATCCCAAGGGTGGAAAAGGGTCATCACCCAGCTTCAGCCATGGTTTGGTGGGGTGTCTCTTACGATGGGGTCACTGACCTGCATTTCTGCGAACAAGGAGTCAAAACATCGGCCAAAGTTTACCAAGAACCCGTTTTGGATGCTGTTGTGAAGCCTCTTAACAATTCCCTGTTCCAAAACCAGCCATGGACTTTCCAGCAGGATTCTGCGCCGGCCCATAAGGATAAAACGTCCTAGGCCTGGCTTCGAAACAATTTGCCAGCGTTCATTTCCTCTGAAGAATGGCCCTCAGGCAGTCCAGATTTGAACCCATTGGATTACACAAAAGATACCCCAACGTTGGATCTCTTAAGACAGCTTTGGTTCGAGCTGTGGCCAATTTTCCAATGGTGCGACTTAAGACGTGTGTAAAGGCAAAAGGCGGACATTTCGAATATGTAGATTATTTATGGATACAATATACATCAATAAATATATTAAAAAATATTTGGTCCAAAAACATTCAGTACTTTTTATTTTACAGCATAAAACGTGTGTAACAGTATTTATGTCCCTACTAAGTAGTCGGCCCGCCCGACTTTAGCCTTCCTTACTTGTTTTGAATGTCCGTCTTTTTTAGGGATTTTCGACCCAGCTTTTCATCCAATTTCCACGAATTGTCTTCAATATCCAGCTAATTATCTTCGAAATCTTCGTCATCATCAGCCTTCTGATCGTTCCATGATAATATCGTCATATCTTGCTTGTTAGCATTTTGTTTTGTTTTGTTTTTTCAAGACAAACTCATTATTTGTCTTCAGCTAAATATAGATAATTGTGATTGTGATTATATGTGAACGTACACTATGTTTGTTATAAAAATAATATTAAAACGGAAACTGCATATTATGTTCCTTTAGATAAGTGTATTAAATGTGTGTGTATGTGTATTTAATAGATGCAACGTATAGAAAATCTCAAACAAAAACTACATTCTGAGATATATATACAAACATACATATGTATGCATGTGTTTATACATATATGTACTTATGTACATATATACATACATTTATGTATATAGTATATCAAAAAATATATTTCTAAATGTATTATTCAATATCCTGTTCCATATACAACAAAACCCAACACTCGCTCATTCATAGCCACCAAACCCACAGCAGCGAATTCATCATCATCGTCATCAGCACCACATCAGCGGAGATATGAAATCCTCCTTCCGCTTCCTTTAACAAAAAAACCAACAACAACAACATCAACGTCAAGCAGCCACACACACAAAGTGCAAAGAAAAAAGTTTTGTATGCAACCCTCGATGTTATCGATTCTGGCTTTCTTCTCCTACAAAACCGAGCGGTGTTAATAAACACGAACTCCATGTACAGATATATAAATATTCTGAAAATTGCTGAACATCCCTTTTGTGAGGGAGCTTTTGCCGAAACGAAAGCTTTCTTCCTCAACAGCCAGAACCTCCATAAAATCCCTCTCTCTCTCTTTAGATAGGTTTCCAAAAGCCTCCTGTGCATACATACCTCCAGCTCCATATGCGGCAGCAGAATAGGTTTCCTCGTCATTGTAGAGTTTGCCAAGTGTTTCCTCTTGTTGTCCTTTTGGGAGTTGTCTGCTGCAGCAACAACAACCGCAGATTCTGAAATGAAAAATAGAGCAAAGGTTTCATTTGAAAAGCAAAAAAAAAATATGAAGAAATAAACACATAGCATATCCTTGCCAGCATAACATGGATGTTGTATATGCGTATCTCTCTATATCCTCCTGCAAGTTTGTGTGGCATACCACCCATAGAGCCAACAACAATTTGCCAATATTCAATTTGCATTTTTTGTGTTCATAAAACGACAGGAAAACAACTTAAAAATAATCTTCCTTATATACACGCTTAGCACAAAGGATAAGCGGAGACTAGATAACTCTCCGCTTTACACTCCGGCATCGGCAACACATCTGTTCCCCGGTAGTCCTGCTTCTCCGCCTTACCGTTATCCTTTTTAACGTCAAGTGATTTTAAACATAATTAAATTTTGTTTTTCAAAATAAACGGATTTAATGGGGAATAATAGAACATGACATACCATACAAAGTTCCATAGCATTTGAGTTTCAACCTAGATAGAGCTGGGGAACATGCTTCATATAATTCTTCGGAAGATCAACGTAACTAATTGCCACTTCGTTGTCAAGACCACAGACGTTCAGAAAAATCATCATCCCAATTGTCTGTATATCTTTAAACACTCCTGTTTAAAATACAAATTCACTTAAATAGGGAAGATACTTATCATTTTCATGTGAATGCCTTTGTTAATTGTCAAAATTGTCGCATTTGGGATATCGAAAATCCTCCAGTATTGTTGAGATACCCTGTGCAACATTGGTTGGTGGGGTTTTTCAATTATCTGCTACTACACCCTTTTCAATTGTAATTCAAAAGACATCACTTGAAATTCAAAAGACACCAGTTGAAATTCAAAAATTCCATTTGCAATTCAAAAAATATCACTTGGAATTCAAAAATTTCATTTGCAATTCAAAAAATGTCAATTGAAATTCAAAACTCTTCATTTGTAATTCAAAACTCGTCATTTGCAATTCAAAACTCGTCATAAGTAATTCAAAAGACACAATTTGAAATTCAAAAGTTTTCATTAGAAATTCAAAAATGATTCCATTTGTAATTCAAAAATTATCCCATTTGCAATTCAAAAAGGGTAAACAAAATTATTTAAGCAAAATATAAAGAGTGATTTTTTTGAGGTTAGGATTTTCATACATTAGTATTTGACAGATCACGTGGGATTTCAGACATGGTGTCAAAGAGAAAGATGCTCAGTATGCTTTGACATTTCATCATGAATCGTCTGACAAACGAACAACGCTTGCAAATTATTGAATTTTATTATCAAAATGCGTGCTCTGTTAAGAAAGTTCATTGCGCGCTTCCATTTTATGGTCAGTTTAATCGACCCACTGAAGCGGCTATTCGGGCTATTGTGACTAAATTTCGCACCAAATTTACATTGTTGGACATTAAACCACCAACACGCTTACGTAGAGTGCGAACTGAAGAAAATATCGCAGCTGTATCGGCCAGTGTTAATGATGACCACCAATTTTCGATTCGTCGCCGTTCGCACCAATTGGGTCTCTGTTACTCAAAAACGTGGAAATGCCAAAATTGGACTAAGCGGATGGACCACCTAAGACGCAGCCGCGGTCAACATTTAAATGAAATTATCTTCAAAAAGTAAATGTCATGGACCAATCTAACGTTTCAAATAAAGAACCGATGAGATTTTGCAAATTTTATGCGTTTTTTTTAAAAAAAAAAGTTATCAAGCTCTTAAAAAATCACCCTTTACATTAGGTTGGGTAATACTCTGAAATTTGATCTTTGGTAATGTTTTCATAGATGCAATATGAGCGATATTGCAAGACCTCTCACACAAATTGGCATATTTATGCGGATGCTCTCTGAGCTGGTGAAGGTTATAAACTATATATGAAATTACCGACATTTTACATCATTATAATTATTAGTTGCTTATCATTTTATTAAATCTGTTTTCAAAACTGCAGAATATCCAAATTTGCAGAAAAAATAAATGCTACCACACCTAATGTATATTTTTATACACTCCACGAGAGTATTATGTCTTTGTGCATTTGTTTGTAACACCCAAAAGGAAACGAGATAGACCCATTGTTAATTATACCGATCGTCTTCGAATCACTTTCTGAGTCGATTTAGCAATGTCCGTCTGTCTGTCCGTCCGTCCGTCCGTCCATCTATTCTTGTAATCACGATACAGGTCGCAATTGTAGACATAACTAAATGAAACTTTGCACAATGAAGTTTTTCGGGACAAGGACGAACGCTATTTAATTTGAAGAAAATCGGTTCAGATTTAGATATAGCCCCCATACGAATTTCACTCCCGATTTGACTCTTTTCACTCTAGATACCACATATTACAACAGATTTTCTTTAAAATTGGCAAAACATCTTATATTTCAACTAGAAACACCTGTGGTAAAAATGGATTAAATCGGTTCAGATTTAGATATAGCTCCCATACAAATTTCGCTCCCGATTTGGCTTTTTCCGCTCTAGAAACCACATATTGTATCAGATTGTCTTCAGATTTGGCAAAACATCTTATATTTAAACTGGAAATATCTATGGTGAAAATAGGTCAAATCGGTTCAGATTTAGATATAGCCCCCATACAAATGTCGCTCCCGATTTGACATTTTCCGCTCTAGAAACCACATATTTTACTCGATTTTCTTTAAAGTTGGCACAACATCTTATAATCCAACTAGAAACACCTATGCTGAAATTGGGTAAGATCGGTTCAGATTTAGATATAGCCCCCATATAAATGTCGATCCCGATTTGACTTTTTCCGCCTTAAATGCCACATATTGTACTCGATTTTCTTTAAATTTGGCACAACATCTTATAATCTAACTAGAAACACCTATGCAGAAATTGGGTAAGATCGGTTCAGATTTAGATATAGCCCTCATATAAATGTCGCTCCCGATTTGACTTTTTCCGCCTTAAATGCCACATATTGTACTCGATTTTCTTTAAATTTGGCACAACATCTTATAATCTAACTAGAAACGCCTATCCTGAAATTGGGTAAGATCGGTTCAGATTTAGATATAGCCCCCATATAAATGTCGCTCCCGATTTGACTTTTGCCGCTTTAAAAGCCACATATTGTGCTCTATTTTCTTGAAATTTTGCACAACATCTTATAATCTAACTAGAAACACCTGTGGCTAAAGCGGGCTAGATCGGTTCAGATTTAGATATAGCCCCCATACAAATGTCGCTCCCGATTTGACTTTTGCGCTATAGAAACCACATATTGTACCCGTTTTTTTAAATTTGACACAACATCTTATAGTCCAACTAAACAAAACTATGGTGAAAGTGGGCAAGATCGGTTCAGATTTAAATATAGCCCAAATACAAATGTTGCTCCCAAAAGTTTAACCGATTTTGGCCAAACTATACACTTTATATTTCACCTATTTCGTTCCAGGTTTCAATATATCCTCATACAAATGTCCTTTCCGATTTAACATTTTTTGTCAAACACATACATTTACAGGATACAAAAAACCTTCCCGAATCGAATTGTATTCGGATAGAAAGTGGAGTGTACCATAGAGTCGGCCCCGCCCGACTTTAGCCTTTCCTTACTTGTTCTTAAATAAGTTTGTTTACATTTTTGAATTTCAAATGGAATCTTTTGGATTTCAAATGGAATACTTTTTGAATTTCAAATGAAAACTCTTGAATTTCAAATGGTGTGTTTTGAATTACAAATGACGAGTTTTGAATTTCAAATGGTGTCTTTTGAATTACAAATGACGAGTTTTGAATTACAAATGACGAGTTTTGAATTTCATATGACGAATTTTGAATTTCAAATGGTGTCTTTTGAATTACAAATGAGGAGTTTTGAATTTCAAATGATGAGTTTTGAATTTCAAATGGAATTTTTGAATTTCAGTTGATATTTTTTGAATTTCAAATGGAATTTTTGAATTTCATTTCTTTTGAATTACGCTTGAAAATGGTGAAGTCAGCCAATAACAATAAAGGGCAGTTCATATCCTGATCCATATAATCCTGGAAAGCTGTTTGTCCTAGAAACAATCCAATTGCAGAAAACCAGATGCCGTTGGTCTCAGAACAATGGTAAGAGTAAGATCTAAAACAACGATCTTACTCTTACTGGATGGATCAACTCCACTGTTCTGAGACAAACGCCATCCGGTTTTCTGCAGATAGATTCCTACGGATCCCATGTTAAATCTCCAAGATCTTTGATAGAGTCTGCCATGGCACACTCATATCAAAGCTAATCGCTTTTGGCTTCCGCAGAGATCGTATGGGTTCTCATCCCAAGAACATGGTACCACAGGACTCTGTTCGGTCGCCCACTTTTTCTCTTATTTTCATGGATCAACTTTTGTATAGGACTTTGAATCCATCTATTCATGTGCGGCTAGCCGAATGAGTATGAATGAATAAGTATTCAAGAAATTGAAGGCAAAATACTAGCAAATGTTCCCATAATTTCATGTTATTAATCCATACAATTATTTTTTGGGAGTGGGAATCCATTCCCAAAATTTATAATATGGATGAATTTAATAAATATTTTTGCAATTACAGCTTCTCATGTGAGGCATTATAGGAAATGCGACTTTCAAATCAAAATACATAATTCAACTTTCTATATACGTCATCATATAGTGGGATACCAAATTCAAAGAAAGATCCATATATTTCACAGTAGTAGGTTGTCTAAGTCGACAGTTATATTTTCTTTTGCAATTTTAAGTGGGTTGTCTATTTTGGTAGTAAGATTTGACGGAATTAGAACTCGGCGGCGCACAGTGGTTCAGAATCAAAATCCATCGGCCAAAATTCAATAACTTTGGTTCTAGTAGACATTTTTGAGTTCTGTAAAATCTCAAAATTAGACATTAAAAATCAGGTTAAAAATAGGATATATTTCGATTGTTACAAAATTTAGCATGAGGATAAAGGAAATTTACACACATTTTATCTACGAACCTACTTTTCAGAATTTAATGAGACGAAAATGACTAAATTACGATTTGGAACTAAAAAATCTGACTATTTAACTAAATGTATCCTATCTTCCAAGGGTGCAATTTCGTGCAAACAAAAGTTACCCTACAAAAGCGGGAAACTCTTCAACCTTTCTAAATATGTATACATTTCGTTAAAGGCTTTTGAAGGAAAAAAGTTGTGTTGGTACAAAGTCAAAAATTTTTTTAAATAGGATATTTTTACAATATTCATTACAAACAAACTATATTTTGCACAAACATAGTTTTGGCGCCATATTAAAGCTAGGAAACAACAATTTCTAATAAATAAAGATCTGAGTGCAAAATCTCTTAAAAAGTGTGAGAAACAGTTCGACAAAGTCACAAAAAGAAATTACGTTTTCTCAATTTTCAAAATCTGAAAAACGTGAAAATCTGTAAAACAAAAAAGTAAATTTTTTTCATCGCATTATGAACAAATTCGTAAAAATATGTTAAAAAACATAAACACAAAAAAAAAATAAAAATTTTAATTTTCTTTAAAATAGAAAAATACGAAAAGTAGACAACTTTTGGCCGATTTTTAAAATATATCCGATTGCTCGATTTTTAATGTTAATATCTCAAAATAATCCTTGGGTTCTTGTCTAATTTTGAACTCAAAAATGTCTACTAGAACAATAGTTATTGAGTTTTGGCCGATGGATTTTAATTCTGAACCACTGTGCGACGTCCATGGTGTTTGCTCTTGGGATATTCGTAATTTCTCTGTTTGTCTTTGTCGAACCGTTTTGCACTCAAATTTACTAGAATTTTTTAGGAATAGTGGTTTCTTAGTTTTATTATGCCACCATAACTGTGTTTGTGCCAAATAAAGTTCGTTTGATACATCATTTTTCAGTTGAAACTGAGAAAATTAAGTTGAAATTGAGAAATGAAAATTGAAATTGAGAAGTTGAAATTCAGTAATGTAAATAGAAAAAATACAAATTAAAATTCAGAAATGCAAATTGAAAATCAGAAATATAAATTGAAATTAATTTGTTTTTTTTTTGCATTTTCAATTGTTTTTTTTCTCAATTTGAAATTGTATGTTTTCAAATTTTATTTTCTCAATTTCAATTTACATTTCTGAATTTCAATTTGTATTTTCTCAACTTCAATTGAAAATGGTAGAGAATAAAAGTTATTGAATTTTGGCCGAAGTGTTTTGATTCTGTTCCACTGTCTGCCGCAGATTTTAAATATTTGACAATTCATTTACATTGCGACCAATCTTCTATTGTAGATTTAGAAACCGTTTGAGCCAAATTGCTAACAGCAGATGTTAGGTCAGCTTCCCATATTTGGTGTCTGGATCAATTAGTACAGAATCTCCTCCTTTTCCATAAGTTACATTCATTGGAGTCTTGTGCCGATCTTTCGCTTGAATCATATATACCGTGTGTGTAAACAGGGCTTTCTAAGTCTGGATAACAATGTTAATAAAGAGTTTATTTTGTATTCAAAATAAAAAATTATTTTTTTCTAGTGTGACAAGATTTCTTAGTCTTAATCTATAAATAGAGAAAACTATTTTAAATAAAAAAAATTTTTAAAAATTTTTTGCGGTGTAAAGTACCACAAACAAATTTATCTTCCCACAAAAGAAAATTCCAACCACATCACGAACTGAAACCCTACAGCGTGATGGTTTATATGATACTTTCTTTCTATCCAACAAAAACGAAGCTGACGGTGCAAGGAGAACTGGAAGAAAATCAAATAAAAAATAAACGTTTCATTTGAATATCATCAACCACTTTTGGTAACTAATATCCCAGCTCTGCTGCCGCCGTGCTACTCGACTGTTTGTTAAAGAGACCACACTTTACACTGTCCGTCAAAATTTCCAGAGGATGTTGAAAGCAAAGGCATGTATGCAGCTACGCTACAAAATATGTCGCCTTACTCCAGTTGATGGTATTACTATATTAGGAATATGCCTAATACTGCATTCTGATATTCCACTTTGACCGGATTTCACCTTTTAAAAAATACACTGGAGAGAACATGGAACAGCGAGAGATTAAATTGATGTCATGTTAACAGTAGGATCGAAGTTAAGATTAAAGTGTTAACAGAACTGTTATTAACAGAGGGTGAGATAAATGACTTCTACGGGTGTTTCAAGATAGTTGACATATTGAAGTGTATTCTCTGTTAAGTACCAGAAACAGGTAAGTTTAACAATGACAAAACTCTGTTAAACCAATGATATGATTCTGTTAATCAATTTCAATATCTTTCTCACTTTTGTTGTGGACTGTCTCTAGATATGCTTATTTCACATATTTTGTAATACTCCCTCGCTCATTCCTTTGCTCTACCTCTTCTGTCTTCCTTTACAATCTTCCGCCACAAAAATTTGTCACTTAGTGTAAAAGGACCACCATTAGAGAGATTTTACGATTGTCTTCGTTTCCCTGTGTTCCATTCACATCCTTGTTTAAAGTTGAACAAATAGAAAACCGGAAAAAATCAATTGCATCTTTTGCTCCCGCTCCCTCTCTCCCCCTGCCATTCAACTTTAGTGGCAGGAAATTTGAATTTGAATTGCCTGCCAGCCATCCTATCCTCGCTGTACTCCCTTGACGTGACGTACATGGAACATTTGCGAATATTTGATGGCTTTGGGAGGAAGTGAGCCAAAGAAGTACAATTTAAATATTTAAATCTATATTTATTACGATTTGTACACAAGTACAATGTCATTATATTGCAGAGCCGATGATGATGATGACGACGACGATGAATCAATAATTTGAATTGTTGGAGAGACGAAAAAATTCATTTGATTTTAATCCTTATTGATGAAATGGGATTCACAGCAATGATTAAATATTTCTGATGTTTTAAGTCTGTAAAGAAGAAGTTGATTGAATGTATGTCATTTCTAAAGAGACTTGTTTGTTATCGAATAGGTTGATTTAAAAGGCAAATTACTGTGAAATAAAAGAAAGTTTAATTTTTTTGTATCTTGAAGATTGTTATGAACGATAAAAATTATTAAATATGAAACCACGATCTTTTAAGCCTGAAACTAAGGTATGTTGAGCATTACAAAAAAACGTTTATGTTACAAACTATTCTATGTTAATGTTATTCTACGTTAGAATGTAAACTTATCTAAATTATAAAAATTAGGAATGTAAACTTATCTAATTTATAAAAATTAGGGAACAGGTTCAACTTTCTTAAGTAGCAGATCGAGACTGGTTAATTACATACTAAAGTCTAAAGTTAAAGTGAGTATATTTACAGACTGAAATTTGCGTAGTTACGGGCTAAAGTCTGTATAATTACAGCCAAAGTCTGTATATTTACAAATTAAAGTCAGTATAGTCACAGATTAAATTCTGTATAGTTACAGACTAAAGTCAGTACAATTATAGACTAAAAAATGTATAGTTGCAGACTGAAGTCTGTATAGTTACAGTCAAAGTCTGTATAGTTATAGTCAAAGTCTGTATAGTTACAGGCTAAAGTCTGTATATTCACAAATTAATATCAGTCTCAGACAAAAGTATGCACATTTGCAGACTAAAGTATATAGATTTAAAAACTAAAGTCTGTATAGTTAATGACTAAGGTCAGTATTTATACAAACAGAAGTCTGTATAGTTGCATGCGAAAGTCTATATAGTTAGTCTGTACAGTTACAGACTAAAGACAGTACAGTTACAGACTAAAATCTGTATAGTTACCGACTAAAGTCTGTATAGTTACATCATAAAATCTGCATATTTACAGACTTAAATACGTATAGTTACAGACTGAAGTCTGTATAGTTACAGTCAAAGTCTGTATAGTTATAGTCAAAGTATGTATAGTTACAGGCTAAAGTCTGTATATTCACAAATTAATATCAGTATAGTCTCAGACAAAAGTATGCACATTTGCAGACTAAAGTATGTAGTTTTACAAATGAAAGTCTGTATAGTTGCATGCGAAAGTCTATATAGTTAGTATGTACAGTTACATACTAAAGTCTGTATAGTTACAGACTAAAGACAGTACAGTTACAGACTAAAATCTGTATAGTTACCGACTAAAGTCTGTATAGTTACATCACAAAATCTGCATATTTACAGACTAAAATATTTATAGTTACAGACTAAAGCTGTATAGTTAAAGACTAAAGTCTGTATAGTTACAGACTAAAGTCTGTATAGTTACAGACTAAAGACAGTACAGTTACAGAATAAAATCTGTATAGTTACCGACTAAAGTCTGTATAGTTACATCATCAAATCTGCATATTTACAGTCTGAAGTCTGTATAGTTACAGACTGAAGTCTGTATAGTTACAGACTAAAGTCTGTATAGTTACAGACTAAAGTCTGTATAGTTACAGACTAAAGTCTGTATAGTTACAGACTAAAGTCTGTATAGTTACAGACTAAAGTCTGTATAGTTACCGACTAAAGTCTGTATAGTTACATCATCAAATCTGCATATTTACAGTCTGAAGTCTGTATAGTTACAGACTGAAGTCTGTATAGTTACAGACTAAAGTCTGTATAGTTACAGACTAAAGTCTGTATAGTTACAGACTAAAGTCTGTATAGTTACAGACTAAAGTCTGTATAGTTACAGACTAAAGTCTGTATAGTTACAGACTAAAGTCTGTATAGTTACAGACTAAAGTCTGTATAGTTACAGACTTAAGTCTGTATAGTTACAGACTTAAGTCTGTATAAAAAGTGTACAGACTAAAGTCTATACAGTTAAAGGCTAAAGTCTGTACAGTTACAGTCAAAGTCTATACAGTTAAAGGCTAAAGTCTGTACAGTTACAGTCAAAGTCTGCATAGTTACAGGCTAAAGTCTGTAAAGTTACAGGCAAAAGTCTGTATAGTAAGACTAAAGTCTGTATATTCACAAATTAATATCAGTATAGTCTCAGAACAAAGTATGTACATTTGCAGACTAAAGTATGTAGATTTACAAATTAAAGTATGTATAGTTGCATGCGAAAGTCTATATAGTTAGTCTGTACAGTTACAGACTAAAATCTGTATAGTTACCGACTAAAGTCTGCATAGTTACATCATAAAATCTGCATATTTACAGACTGAAGTCTGTATAGTTACAGACTAAAGCTGTATAGTTACCGACTAAAGTCTGTATAGTTACATCATAAAATCTGCATATTTACAGACTAAAATATGTATAGTTACAGACTAAAGCTGTATAGTTAAAGACTAAAGTCTGTATAGTTACATACTAAAGTCTGTATAGTTACCGACTAAAGTCTGTATAGTTACATCATAAAATCTGCATATTTACAGACTAAAATATGTAGAGTTACAGACTGAAGTATGCATAGTTACAGATTAAAGTCTATATAGTTACAGACTAAAGTCTGCATAGTTACAGACTAAAGTCTATATAGTTGCACACTAAAGTCTGTAAAGTTACAGACTAACGTCTGTTACAGACTATAGTCTGTATAGTTACGGATTAAAATCTTTATAGTCACAGTCTGTAATTTATAGTCTAAAGTTTAAAAAGAAATGTTAAATCGTAGACTAAAGTCTGTTAAATGTTAGACTTAAGTCGGCTAAATTTCCGATTGAAGTCTCTTAAGTTACAGATTATATTCTGTCAAGTTACAGATTAATGTCTGTTGAGTGGCTAACGAATGTCTGTTAAGTTACATATTAAAGCCTATTAAATGACAGACTTTAGGCTGTTAAGTGCAAACTCAAGTATATTGAGTGATGGAAGCAATTATCTTAAGTGATTGAATAAATGATAGACTTTCTGGCAAAACAAAAAACTAAACATGGACTTAAGTAATCTACAACAAAAAAAAACTATGTATTGAGTAATATGATAAAGTCAGTTAAGCCAACATCTTGGCCATGCCAATAGAACACTCCTCACCTATCCTATCCTTTGTCTTTCTTATGGCCGGCCGGGCCGGTGTGCTCCTCGCAAACTTCCCTTTCAACGCCTCTAACATTGCATAACACAAAGCTTAAGACTTTTCAACACCCTTCACGGAAAATAAAGTAAACTTCCACACAATGTTGACAAATCCTTTATAACTGAAAATTGTTTCCTTTACAGGAATCACTTCACTGGTGTCCTGAGATGTACATACACACACTCACTCGTCCATGTACATTGTTCGTGTACATCCTCTTTCTCTGCCGCATAATGTTTGTCTTGCTTTTGACCAACTTTTGTTCCTGTTGCCATTTGTTTTCTGCCAGTAAATGTGGGTGGTTTGTTAACCTTTTTTCTTCTTCTTTGCTCCCCTTCGACCCCGTTCGTTTACTGGCGTGTTCACTCCTTTTGTACGTGTTTCTGTTGTGTTTTGCTTTACTAAGCCATAGATTTTTAGCTATAATGGCTGTTGCCTTTTGTAGCTTTTTGTACATCGTTGCCCAGGGGCTATGCAGTTTTCCTTCTTCTTCTTTGTATCCGTTACATTTTTATTTTTAATTTGAGTCGTTAGTAATGGGGGGCGGGGGTTTAATGAATAGTACAACAAAACAAAAATGATGTCAGGCTAGAGTCTTCACAGTATGTTATCACAACTCACAAACGACTGTTAAATAAAAGACTGGATGGAGTCTGTTGGAAAGTTGTTCGTTAATTGAGATATGTTTTTGAATAAATGGTGCAAAGTAATTGTATAAAATAATAGTAATAGATAGCAGAGTAAAGTGTGTTTAGTAAAATACAGAGATCTTTTAAGGAAATGATTAAAGTCCTCATTAAGAGGCAGACTAAAGTCTTTAAAGTAACAGACTAAGGTCTGTAATGTAACAAACTAAGGTATGTAAAGTAACATATTAAAGTCTGTAAAGTAACAGACTAAAGTCTGTAAAGTAACAGGCCAAATTCTATTAAGTGATAGACTAAATTATTACAAGCAACAGGCAAAAGTCTGCAGAAGTACACAATAAAGTACGAATAGTTACACAATAAAAACTGCATAGTTACTTACTAAAGCATATATAGTTACAGGCTTAAGTCTGTATATTGACGGAATAAAATCTGTATAGTTACAGGCTGAAGTCTGTATAGTTAATGGCTAAAGTCTGTATAGTTACCGACTAAAGTCTATATAGTTACATACAAAAGTCTGTGTAGTTACACACAAAAGTCTGTGTAGTTACACACACAAGTCTGTATAGTTGCACACTCACGTCTGTATAGTTACACACTAATTTCTGCATAGTCTGTACTAAAGTATGTATAGTTACGCACTAAAGTCTGTATAGTTAAAACTTAAGTCTGTATAGTTACAGCTACACACCAAAGTCTGTATAGTTGTCGACTAAAGTATGTACAGTTACAGGCTGAAGTCTGTATAGTTACCGACTAAAGTCTATATAGTAAAAGACTGAAGTCTGTATAGTATCAGTCTAAAATCTGTATAGTTAGAGACTAAAGCCTGTAAAGCTACACACTAAAGTCGGCGTACGTAAGTCTGTATAATTACAGACTAAAGTCTGTATAGTTACAGACGAATGTCTGTATAGTTAGAGATAAAGGTATGTAATGTTACAGCCTGAAATCTGTATAGTTACAGACTAAAGTTTGTATATATAAAAACAAAATTTTGTATAGTTATAGACTAAATTTTGTACAGTTACATTCTCAAGTCTTATAGTTACAGACTGAAGTATATATAGTTTCAGACTAAAGTATGTATAGTTACAGACTAAATTCTATATTGTTATAAACGAAATTCTATATAGTTACGCACTAAAGTATATATAGTTACAGGCTTAAGTATTTAAAGTTACAGACAAAAGTTTGCTGAGTTAGACTAAAGCATGTATAGTTACAGACTGAAATCTGTATAGTTACAGATTGAAGTCTGTAGAGTTACAGGCTAAATTCTATATAACTATAGACTATTGCCCGTGCAGTTACAGACTAAAATCTTTATAGTTACACAGTGAAATATGTTTAGTTACAGCCAAAATTCTGTGTAGTTACAGAGTACAGTTTATATAGTTACAGAGTGAAGTATGTAGAATTACTGACTAAAGTCTGTTAGTTATAGACAAAAATCTGTTTAGTTAAAGCCTTAAATCTGTATAGTTATGGATGAAAATCTATATAGTTATAGGTTTATGTCTGTACAGTAACAGACTAAAGTCTGTAGAGTTACCGATTAAAGTCTGTATAGTTACATACAAATGTCTGTATAGTTACATACCAAAGTCTGTGTAGTTACACACATAAGTCTGTATAGTTACACACTCATGTATGTATAGTTACAAACTAAAGACCACATAGTTACAGACTAAAGTCTAAATAAAAGGGTCCGCCATCTAACTTTTTTTTTCATTTATTGGCCAGCCGAAGCAGCCATTTGAATGAAATTATTTTCCATTATTAACCGGAAGGATTGTACTTTCAAATAAAAAAAGATATTTGGGAAAATATTCAGTAGTTTTGTATAGCATTTTCTAAAACAAAGTTAGTTACGCACTAAAGTCTGTATAGTTACAAACTAAAATCTGTATAGTTACAGACTTAAGTATGTATAGCAACACACTAAAGTCTTTATAGTTATAGACTAAAGTCTGTATATTTGAAGTCTAAAGTATGTATTGTTACAAACTAAATTCTGTAGTTATAGTCTAAAGTATGTATAGTTACAGACTAAATTCTGTATAGTTACAAACGAAATTCTATATAGTTACGCACTAAAGTCTGTATAGTTACAGGCTTAAATATTTAAAGTTACAGACAAAAGTTTGCTGAGTTAGCCTAAATCATGTATAGTTACAGACTGAAATCTGTATAGTTACAGATTGAAGTCTGTAGAGTTACAGCTAAATTCTACTATTGCCTGTGTAGCTACAGACTAAAATCTGTATAGTTACACAGTGAAATATGTTTATTTACAGCCAAAATTCTGTATAGTTACTGAGCACAGTTTATATAGTTACAGAGTTAAGTATGTAGAGTTGCTGACTAAAGTCTGTTAGTTATAGATGAAAATCTGTTTAGTTAAAGAGTATAGTCTATATATTTAAAGCCTTAAATCTGTATAGTTATGGACGAAAATCTATATAATTACAGGATTATGTCTGTACCGTTACAGACTAAAGTCTGTAGAGTTTGACTAAAGTCTCTAAAATCTGGATAGTTATAGACTATGTGAACGATTATAAATGAAGGATACTACTTAAATTATTCCATAAAAATATGTGAATGTAATTATCAGATATCAGTCATCAGATGTCGGATATTGCTAAAAATATTGACAAAATCTACGAAAACTACATGAAGTGTAGTATTTTTAATGAACTTAAGTCATTTTCACAATTTAACTTTTTTCTACACTTCCGCCACACTGTGCCTGTTCCCCAGTTGATTGCCATGATTTCAATTAAAAGCAATTGTTGTGCCTTCGCTGGAATCCTTAACAATGCGGGTTTATTAAGACAATAACAACAACAAGAAACAATTTGTTGCATGCATTACAATGTAATAAAATGGCAAAACGCTAAGAAATAAAAATAAAGAATAAGAAGAAACCAGAAAAACTGTGGCAAATTCCGGACAGAAAAAAAGGTGCAGCACAATCAAACAGAAAAAGAAATCATATCCCACATGAAGAGTGAATTTGCATTGGACAAATACACATCCACACACAGGCAGGAACAAAGTACAAAATGTCTGAAGTGAAACCATGTGCCATGTGTGAATATGAAGCATTTTCCTGTGACTGCTCATGTGGAAAAAGCGCAACACCCAACAGCCTCAATGAAGGATCTGCAACGACCAACCGACAGCCAACACCACCACTTCAACCTCCTCCTCCTGCTGTGTTAACTCCCAGCCAGCACATATTAGCTTTATATCAGAGCGAAAAAATTCTTTTTGTCTTTGGCTTCCTTTCACGTCCTTTTACTCTACATTACATTAACACTCTCCGAGGAGCATAAAAAGCGTCAAAAAACAAGAACAACAGCAAAAGCAGCAGAAACTGCTGAAGTAAATGAAAAAATGGTTCCTTGCAACCACCCCAAACCACCCATTCCACACCATCCATCCATTGGCCTGCTTTACTGTTGATTCGCTTTCTAACATCTTCTGGTCGCCTGTTAATTTTTGTAATTTGAATAATTTACCACACACAGAGTGAACTTAACAGTTCACGCACGCACACACCCGCGCGTTTGCAATTACACACCCTCGCAGACGTACAACGCTCTTACTCACGATTGTAGGACTCTATGTTACACACAGTCATGCAAACATACATGAAATATATTATTTTCGCTTTTTGCATAACTAACTAAAGTTGATGGATAGGAATAAGAAGCATTACTTGATGTTGTCGGTGTAAAGGGTGGTGCAGAAAGGTTAGCCAATACACAGACTTGAGTCTGTAACTATACAGACTTTAGTCCGTAACTATACAGACTTTAGTCGATAACTATACAATCTTTAGTCTGTATCTATAAAGTCTTTAATCTGTAACTATAAAGACTTCAGTCTCTAACTATACAGACATTAGTCTATAACTATACAGACTTTCGTCTGTAACTATAAATACTTTAGGTTGTAACTACACAGAATTTAGTCTGTAACTATACAGATTTTAGGCTGTTTAGTCTGTAACAGACTTTAGTCTATAACTATACAGGCTTTAATCTCTAACTATACAGACTTAAGTCAGTAACTATACAAACATTAGTCTATAGCTACACAAATTTGGTCTGTAACTATACCAACTTTGGTCTGTAACTATACAGACTTTAGTGTGTAAT
Source organism: Polietes domitor (assembly GCA_947397865.1). Classification (NCBI taxonomy): domain Eukaryota; kingdom Metazoa; phylum Arthropoda; class Insecta; order Diptera; family Muscidae; genus Polietes; species Polietes domitor. The sequence continues at coordinate 174,129,511 of OX377620.1, read as the reverse complement.
TATACAGACTTTAGTCTGTGACTATACCGACTTTGGGCTGTAACTATACAGACTTAAGTCTGTAACTGTACAGACTTTAGTCTGTAACTATACAGACTTTAGTCTGTAACTATACAGACTTTTTCTTTAACCATACAGGCTTTGGTCTGTAACCATACAGGCTTTGGTCTGTAACTATACAAACTTTAGTCTGTAACTATACAGACTTTAGTCTGTAACTATACAGACTTTAGTCTGTAACTATACAGACTTTAGTCTGTAACTATACAGACTTTAGTCTGTAACTATACAGACTTTAGTCTGTAACTATACAGACTTTAGTCTGTAACTATACAGACTTTAGTCTGTAACTATACAGACTTTTTCTTTAACCATACAGGCTTTGGTCTGTAACTATACAGACTTTAGTCTGTAACTATACAGACTTTAGTCTGTAACTATACAGACTTTAGTCTGTAACTATACAGACTTTAGTCTGTAACTATACAGACTTTAGTCTGTAACTATACAGACTTTAGTCTGTAACTATACAGACTTTGGTCTGTAACTATACAGACTTTGGTCTGTAACTATGCAGACTTTAGTCAGTAACTGTACAGACTTTAGTCTGTAACTATACAGACTTTAGTCTGTAACTATACAGACTTTAGTCTGTAACTATACAGACTTTAGTCTGTAACTATACAGACTTTAGTCTGTAACTATACAGACTTTAGTCTGTAACTATACAGACTTTAGTCTGTAACTATACAGACTTTAGTCTGTAACTATACAGACTTTTTCTTTAACCATACAGGCTTTGGTCTGTAACTATACAGACTTTAGTCTGTAACTATACAGACTTTAGTCTGTAACTATACAGACTTTAGTCTGTAACTATACAGACTTTAGTCTGTAACTATACAGACTTTAGTCTGTAACCATACAGACTTTAGTCTGTAACTATACAGACTTTAGTCTGTAACTATACAGACTTTAGTCTGTAACTATACAGACTTTAGTCTGTAACTATACAGACTTTAGTCTGTAACTATACAGACTTTAGTCTGTAACTATACAGACTTTAGTCTGTAACTATACAGACTTTAGTCTGTAACTATACAGACTTTAGTCTGTAACTATACAGACTTTAGTCTGTAACTATACAGACTTTAGTCTGTAACTATACAGACTTTAGTCTGTAACTATACAGACTTTAGTCTGTAACTATACAGACTTTAGTCTGTAACTATACAGACTTTAGTCTGGAACTGTACAGTCTTTAGTCTGTAACTGTACAGTCTTTAGTCTGTGACTATACAGACTTTAGCCTGTAAATATACAGACTTTAGTCTGTAACTATACAGACTTTAGTATGTAACTAAAAAGACTTTAGTGTGTAACTATACAGACTTTAGTGTGTAACTATACAGATTTTTGTTTGTAACTATACCGACTTTTGTCTGTACCTGTACAGACTTTTCTGTAACTATACAGTCTATACAGACTTTTGTCTATAACTATTCAGGCTTTGGTCTGGAACTTTTCAGACTTTAGTCAGTAACTATACAGACTTTTTCTGTAACCATACAGGCTTTGGTCTGTAACTATACAGACTCTAGTCTATAACTATACAAACTTTAGTCTTTAACTATACAGACTTTAGTCTGTAACTATACAGACTTTAGTCCGTAACTATACAGACTTTGGTCTGTAACAATACAGACTTTAGTCTGTAACTGTACAGTCTTTAGTCTGTAACTATACATACTTGAGTCCGTAACTATACAGACTTTGGTCTATAACTATACAGACTTTCGTCTTAACTAAACAAACTTGCATCTTTAACTGTACAAACTTTAGTCTGTAACTATATAAACTTTACTATGATTTTTTTTATATCAAGCTTATGTAGCATGACCCTTTAAGTGCTTCATTTTACCATATATATAGATATACAGATGTATTTGGTTTTCCCTCTTCTTCGTTCTGTATATCTACACATGTCTGTATGTATTTACCATCATTAGGGTGCAATACAAATACAAAATACTTCCTTTGAAGTTTCCTTGGCATCAGGAATTTTTTCAATGGTATTTGCTCTTTCCCCACCCTCTGCGGAATAATTCAGCTGTCAAATTAATAGCATTTTCCCCCGATATTCAATGTTTATTTTCTTTGAAAAAAAGGATTTACATTTTTAAATTGATTTTGTCTTTTTATTAAAAGCATTTGCACCCCTATAACAGTATCTGTATATTCGGTGAAGAGAAAGATTATAATCTAAGATCTAAAAATATTTAAACCAAAAACGCAGTGGGTGCAAAAGGATAGGATAGGATTTTACACACATTTAGGATTAGCAATATCGGTGTGCTATCTATGAAATCATGTATCATTTTTTAAGAACTCATTTAAAACAAATTATGCAACCAAAATGGATGCTTTCAAAACTCATTTGAAGCGAAATGTCTATGAAAGCCCTACAACTGCTGCTGCCTTTAAGCCTATCTCCACATCTACATTTAAATGTATGCATGGATGTTCTATATTATCATTATGGACTCAACAAGAGTGACAGGAATTTGTGATAAAACTAAACCGGAAAAAATAATTATTAAATAGAACCCTCTAATCTGGATTTGTTAGAGATTTTGATAAACAAAATATTGAATTAAAACCACCACCACCCCACCATCCATTGCCATCATCATCGCCCATTGCCGTTGACACTTTCTAATGCACCACCTCTCTCTCCCTGGTGCTCAGCAAAAGGTCCAAACTTAGAAAAGATGTAAAAGCAAAGGAACATAACACACCTGAAGTAACAAACATGAAATTGAATAATTTTTCCATATGATTACGCTCCACAGGCATGGACGGTCGGTCGGTCGGACGGACGGCCATTCAGCACTCAGTCAGCCGTGGACGAAAACCCTTGAATATACATACATATATGCATGTCCTTTTGCTGATGTAATAAGGGTTGCAATTTGATTAGTTGGCACCACAAGGAAGCATTGTCGGCAAAAGGATACTGCAATCAGCTGATTTCGGCAAACAGAAGCTTGATATATAAAGATACGAAAATACACTCGGAAAAAAGAAGAACTTCAAAATTTAGTTAAAAAATGTCACCATGCCATTTGTAAATAAATTTGCATTCTATTAAATATAGATGCAATATGGTCTTGAGCCAGGACAATATCCCAGTTCAAATCAAATATTTATTACAGACCAAAAAGAAATACAAACGAAAAAACTAAAATAAATTTAGTTAAACTTTAAAAACTAAATTAAAGAAAATTTAATTTCAAATTGAATTGAACTCGAACTGCAATTTTATAAATCATTCTTTAATGATTTAGTTTTTTAGGTTACCGAGCTGTCTAGGGATCTTTGGTTCTTTTATACGCGATTTTCTAAATTCGGTGATATTTTTGACAAATATCCTGAATTAGATAAGTTTGCGAAATCACCGGTTGTTTCGGGACAGAAACGTAAAAGAACGGTGAAGAAATCATCAAGATCAGTGACGCCGAGGACTGAGCATTTGAATGTTGCTGAACCTGCGGCTCCTGGGTTGGGATCGTCGAATGATAAAAATCCGACCTATGCTACAGTTGATGGGCCACTGCTTTGTGATAGAACTGTCACAGATCCTCCACAGACCAGCGTGGAAGGCGACAATCCCACTCGTCCTACGGCTGCAACAGGTATGTGTCCACAAACCAGTGTGATAGGCGGGAATTTACTTCAGTCTATGCCTGTTGCAGACGTGCGTTCACAGCAATCTGGTGGTCTTCGTCTCGAGGTTCGCCCCAGATACCACAGTTGATGACTTGAATGGCTTCATTAGATCCGAGATTGAGGGTGATTTTTACCTTAAGTCTTTTATATTGAAATCGTCATTTTCTCAAAGTCGGGCTTCTTTTAAAATTATTACGACGAGGGAAATCTTTGACAGATTGATGATCCCTGACTTTGTTAAGGAATTTGTGGATAGGGTGGACAATTTGGCTTGTCTGCCTTTGAAGTCAGCTACTGCCCCAAAAAACTAATTGATTCTTTTTATATCGGGTATCAGAATGCTACTCTAAATCATTCAGTGCTTTATTATGGGGGGAAACTAACTTCGTCATTCCGTTTGTAACACCAACCTGAGACCCTATATATATAAATATATATATATATATATATATATAATGAAAAAAATCTAAGACGATCTAGGCATCTATAACAAAAACGTGCACAATTAAGTGAATCTTATTCGTAGGGTGTGAAATGGGGCAAAAAGGGATAAAAATGGTACCTATCGATCGAAAACAACTAGAAACACAAAATTCGGTGTGTACATTCCACTAATTGAGTGGATACATATTTTATATAATTTACATACTAAATTTCATGATTCTAGCTGTAATCCTTAAGCTGGTACCATTTTTGTCCCGCTCTCCCCTTAAAAGTACAAATTTCGAAAAATCAATGTGGATTTGTTCTTCTACGTTGTCAGAGGAATTGACACACCAAATTTCACGACTATAGCTGCAACACTTAAATAAGTACCATTATTATTCATTTTTGTTCCTCGTAACCATTAAAAGTACAAATTTTGAAAAATCCAATTTTATTGCGCTTATAGAGAGGATCAGAGGAATTTACATACCAAATTTCACGATTCTAGCTACAATACTTTAGTTGGTACCATTTTTATCCCTTTTTGTCCCGCTCACCCCTTATAAGTACAACTTTCGAAAAATCAATTTATATTGCAAGTCTACGTTGTCAGAGGAATGTAAATACCGATTTTCATGATTCTAGCTACAATTCTTAAATTGGTACCATTTTTATCCCTTTTTGTCTCTTTCCTCCCTTAAAAGTACAAATTTCGAAAAATCCCTATTTGTAGCTCGTCTGCATGGCAATTGCAGTGAACTCGCCGAATTTCATGTTTATAACTACTGCCGTTTAGTAAGGACGAAGCTTCGATGTTTATCCCTTTTTGGGCCATTTTACCCCCTAAAAGTACGAATTTCGTAAAATCCTTCCTTAGTCGACGTCTACGTCATATTTGGGAACTACCCTAAACTACTAAAATTTCATGACCCTGGCCGTTTGGTCTGGGGGCTGGTCAATGATAAGTCAGTCAGTAACGCAACTATAGATAGATTTGCTTCAGTTTATGATCGATAGTTGATCCAGTTTGAATTAAATTTAGAAACACAATTTTTCTGAGTGCACTCAAAAGAACCCAAGCACACTCTCCCAACACACACACACACACGCTTTTATCTTTTGGGATGTTAGATGAAATTATGCACGTGCTTGGAAAACTGATAATTACAGACGTGGTCCCTGTACCCAGTGGGATAGCAACAAAAACAACAACAATAACAGAATGCCGGTAAAGTTACGCATGCGTTTGCTGCCACCCCTTTCGCCGCATTCGTCGAAGGTTGGTTGATTGGTTGCTGCGCTGCGCTGCCAAAACCATATGATGTGAGCCGATGTCCTTGCGAGCAAAAGGATACAAAAGCTTAATACAGTTTGCCCAATACCCAAACACAATAGGTAGCTGCATGTGTACTCGTATATGGGAAACTCTATTGGACATGATTGGGAAAAACTCAACATTTTCCTCCATTTTCAGGCAACACCAACTATACGAGCTGTGTTGTGCGTGTTTCTCATCCGTTTCATTTTTTAATTAAAAACAAAACCGGCGAACCTGGGTTTCAGACCATCCATCCATCGTACATCGATGAGAAACAGTTGCCGTTCGAGAATCGTGTTCATGTGCGTAAGGAAGCGAGGAAGGATACAATGACAAAAGGATTTTTACAACGTTCTGTGTCAAAACCATTTACATACACAATACGTTTTTTATTGGTTTGCCTTTAGTTGTTGTTGCTTTTGTTTTTGTTTTGTTCGCCTTACTTCCATGAGGGAAAATATGTCGTACGTTTCATAGTTTTGTTTTATTTGTTTTCAATATCTCACATGAAATGAAAGGACACGTGTCTCCTTGTGTCAGGAAGGAAGACAGCGGCGAGACATGGGACAATGGGAATGTAACACAAAATTTTCATATGGGAATTCTCTAAAATGGAAATGATTTTTTTGCAGCTAGGCTACGTTTTAATGGTAAATGCGTATTTTTAGTACTCACAATTTTAAATCTTCAAATTCTTATATTTTGATGAAACTTTTTGAAACATTTCGTTAAAAATAGAAAAAACACAAAATTCCTAGAACTAGATTAAGCATTTATATAAATTTTAAGGTCTAACTACTTCTTTTTTGAAAATGGAGAGTTTTAGTACTCAATGAAAATGAAAATATGTAAATTTCTATTAAAAAGCCTAGTTTTATATACATTGCTATGTAGATGGGTGTTTTTAATTCTTAATTCAGTGTTTATTTAGGAGTTTCTATGAATATATATGAAAGTATATTATTTTAGTACTAATTTATATGAAAATGTGCAAATTTATATTGCCAAGTGTTTCTTTATTTTACTTTCAGTACTAATTTTCATGAAAACATGTATTTTTAGAATAAGTCAATTTCTGTAGAAATTAGCAGTTTTAGTACTCGTTTCTAAAAACATTAACTCTTTTATATGGAAATTGCTGATTGTAATACTATTTTCTATGAAAATGTGTAGCTTTAGTAAAGGGTACATTTAGTACCTTATTACTAAATATGTGGATTCTTTTAAAATTAATTCTTTCGGTACTAATTTATATGATAAAATATATACCTAACTTAAACGAAAATATGTGCTTTTAGTATTGGTATATTTCTGTAGAAATTGGCAGTTTTTGTACTCATTTCCTAGTATATTAAAAGTTTTAATATTTAAACGAAAATATGCGTTTTTAGTATTGGTATATTTCTTTAGAAATTGGCAGTTTTAGTACTCATTTCCTAGTATATTAAAAGTTTTAATACTCATTTATATGGAAATGTTGATTGTAGTACTATTTTCTATGAAAATATGTAGTTTTAGTGCAGATTTTGAAAATGTGTAGCTTTAGTAAAGGGCACAGTTAGTACCTTAGTACTAAATATTTAGTTTCTTTAAAAATTGGTTCTTTTGGTACTAATTTCTATGAAAATATGTATTTTTAGTACTCATTCCCAAAGATATGAACTAATTTAGTACACATTAGTATGAAAATTCATGTTTTTGTGATAATTTCTTTAAAAATTAGTGTTTTTTATGAAAATGTGTAGTTTCAGTCATGGGTACACTTAGAACCTTATTTCAAAATATTTCGTTTCTTTAAAAATTTATTCTGTCGCTACTAATTCCCATAATAATAATGTATTTTTAGTATTTATTTTTGAAGAAATTTGATGTTTTAGTACCCATTTCCACGCCAAAAATTATATGATAATGAACAGTTTTAGTACAGATTATGAACTATAAATTATTTAATACATTCATTTAGTACTCCCATCTACAAAAAGAGTTTTTTTGTATTATATGGAAATTGCTGATAGTAGCGCTATTTTCAATAAAAATGTGTTGTTTTAGTACAAATTCTGAAAATGCGTAGCTTTAGTAAAGGGTACATTCAGTACCTTAGTATTAAATATTGGGTTTCTTTGAAAATTGGTTCTTTCGGTACTAATTTCCATGAAAATATGTATTTTTAGATGTTATTTCTATGGAAATTGGGCGTTTTAGTACTCATTCCCATTGATATTAAAAGTTTTAGTACTCATTTATACAGAAATTGATGATTTTAGTAAAAATTTCTTCTAAAAATGGAAATTTGTAGTACAGATTATGAACATTAGAACTTTTAGTACTAAGTACTAAAAATTATTTAAAACATTCATTTAGTACTCAGATCTACAAAAAGAGTATTTTTGACACATATGTGTAGTTTTACTAATTTCAATGGGCTAGTTTCACTACTCATTTCTATCAAAGTGACCAGTTTTAGTACACATTTCTATGAAATTAAATAAAGGGTGATTTTTTAAGAGCTTGATAACTTTTTTTTAAAAAAAAACGCATAAAATTTGCAAAATCTCATCGGTTCTTTATTTGAAACGTTAGATTGGTCCATGACATTTACTTTTTGAAGATAATTTCATTTAAATGTTGACCGCGGCTGCGTCTTAGGTGGTCCATCCGCTTAGTCCAATTTTGGCATTTCCACGTTTTTGAGTAACAGAGACCCAATTGGTGCGAACGGCGACGAATCGAAAATTGGTGGTCATCATTAACACTGGCCGATACAGCTGCGATATTTTCTTCAGTTCGCACTCTACGTAAGCGTGTTGGTGGTTTAATGTCCAACAATGTAAATTTGGTGCGAAATTTAGTCACAATAGCCCGAATAGCCGCTTCAGTGGGTCGATTAAACTGACCATAAAATGGAAGCGCGCAATGAACTTTCTTAACAGAGCACGCATTTTGATAATAAAATTCAATAATTTGCAAGCGTTGTTCGTTTGTAAGACGATTCATGATGAAATGTCAAAGCATACTGAGCATCTTTCTCTTTGACACCATGTCTGAAATCCCACGTGATCTGTCAAATACTAATGCATGAAAATCCTAACCTCAAAAAAATCACTCTTTAGTTTTAATACTCATTTTAAAGAGAATATGCGATTTTAATACTTATTCCTATGGCAATGATTAATTTCAGTACTCACTTCTTTTGCAAGGAACGATTTTAGTACTCATGTGGTAGTTTTAGTTCTAAATTTAATGGGTATGAATGGATACTTTAGTTCTCATTTATTTAAGTATGTAATTGCATTAATCATTTTTTATCGGAATGGAATAGCGTTTTATGGACATTATGAAAATGCTTAATTTTAGTAAAGAATACTTACATTAACTTACAGAAAATCCATTCATTTAGTACACATTTTTATAAAATAAGTACTTTTGCGCACATTTCTATGGGTAATTGCTAGTTTAAGTACAATGGAGATTTTAGTAAAGTTTTCTTTGAAAATGTCTTGTTTTAGCTCTTATTTTTATTGAAATAGGTTCTTTTCTTATTGATTTCTATGGAAATGCATATTTTAGTACATGGAAATGGTCAGTTTTGGAAATCGAAGGAAATTGGTATTTTTTATTGATTTTTTAGGAACTACAACTTTTCAAGATCATAATCAGAAGACACAAATTTATATTGAGTAATGTAAATTAATATTAGGAAAATATAAATTCATAATGGTTAATGTAAATATATAATAGGTACATGTTAATTTATAATGAGAATTGTAAATTTATATTGAGAGCTATTAGTTCATAATAGGAACATACCAATTCATAATGAGAAGTATAAGTTCGTAATCAGAAAAAACAAAATCATATTCAGAAAATATAAATGCATAATGAATACAAAACTATAATGAAAACATTGATAAAATATATTTGTCAATGAAAATATCCATAGAAGAAAAAATTTTACAGTTTCTGATTGTGAGTGAATTAAATTTTCTCATTATGAATTTATATTTTCTCGTTATCAATTTGGATTTTCTCATTTTGAATTTATATTTCTCATTATAAATTTGTATGTTCCTATTCCTCAGTATGAATTTACTTTTCTCATTTTGAATTTACAGTGCTTATTATGAATTAAAATGTTCCTATTATGAATTTACTTTTGTCAAATTCAATTTAGATATCCCTATTATGAATTCACATTTTCTCATTATCAATTTACATATTCAGATTACATTTTCTCATTACAAACTTGAAAAGAGGTAGTTTTTCGAAGTCGTTTATTGTTTTAGTAAAAACTTGAAAAGTTGTAGTTTTTATAAGGCCTTGTTTTATGTTTTAGTACAAATTTTGATATATTTGACGAGCATTTTTCCCGTAGGAATAATATTACATTGTACCACCCTTTCTTACAAAATATTTATAACATGATTTGACCAGCAGCAAACATGTACATTTAGTTGTCATATCAATCGAAATATGTTTTTTAATAGTCTTTACTGTGGAAATTATAATATTTAGTACTAATTTCTCTTTCATTTGGTATCTCCAACGCCCATATTAGAATAATAATAGAACACCATCCGACAGTCCATATTACACTTGAACCGAATGCTATACGTCTGAAACTATAGTCAAAATGGAATTAATGGGCGTTCATTTCCTCATCCTGTTGCCCGTTAAAAGGACTGAAAAGATTCGAAGTATAACATTTATCAAATAATTATTTTGACTACTTATTCGCACTTTACTATGCCGATGTTAGTGTCAAATAAAAGAGGAGAATATGAGTTAAAAAAAACTTCACAATTCATGCTACTATCTGTATCAGTTTAGCATTAACAACCATTTCAAGTTGCACCCTCCCTAAAAAGTAAAATATGAATAAACTAAAAAAAGTTAGGGGTAAAATTTGAAATGTTTGTTAATACTAAACTAATACAGATATAAGTATGATATTTGAAGTATTTTTAGCAAATATTCTCCTCTTTCATTAGACACTTAAATCGCTATCATAGGTTGCATATAAGTGTTCAAAATAATTATTTGAAAAATTTTATCTTTTAAAAATGTTAGTCATTTTAAAGGGCATCAGGATGAGGAAATGAAAGACTGAAAACTCCAACAATCTCTATTTTTCCTATAGTTTTAGACGATATCACCAATCGTGTACTAAATTACAATATGTATAGTAATAGTACTAATTTAGTACTAATTAATACTAATTTCTATCTATAATTATAGAAAAAGACTGGAAAATATGTCTATGGAAATTTGTGTTTCTTGTACAAGGTGGCGCAAAAGTAATCCTCCTATCAGAAAATGCTATAAATTTTGCGATTGGCCCCTAATGTCAGTTCTGTTTTGACATTTGTGTAGTAAACACATGCGAATTACGATACACTGCTCCAGAATGCGGAATATTGGTGACTATTTATTTGACCAATAATCGGTCGGTGACTTTGGCACAACGTGAATTTCGTCGCAGATTTCCTAGCCGTCCAACGCCTACTGGTGAAACACTGCGACGTTTTTGCTGCTCGCCTCGAAGAGACTGGCACAACACGAGATGCTGCCAGGCGTGGCAGACCCCGGAGTAGCCGTTCTGCAGAGAATATTGCTGCTGTAGCCGAGGATGTCATGGAAGCGCCGTCGACATCGACCAGACGACGTGCCACGCAAATGGGTATCAGTCGACGGTCTTTACAGCGAATTTTGGTACAAGATTTGAAGATGTTTCCGTACAAAGTCCAGACGGTGCATCAGCTGTTAGCTGCTGACCGCCAATCGCGTCTAACATACGATGATTTTTCATCAAAAATAATCATGAGTGATGAGGCCCATTTCCATCTTAGCGGGTACGTTAATAAGCAAAATTTATGCTTCTGGGGCTCTGAAAATCCGCGTGTAACCCACGAAGAGCCATTACACCCGCTCAAAGTCACTGTATGGTGTGCTGTTTTCGCTGGAGGAGTCATCGGACCTTTTTTCTTCGAAGACGTCGCGGGTCAAACAGTTACTGTGAATGGTGAGCGCTACTTGATGAATTGGGATTGGAAAACATGTGGTTTCAACAGGACGGTGCAACGGCACACACTGCACGTGCCACAACCGATATGCTGAAGGATGTATTTCCCGGGCGCCTAATCTCCCGTTTTGGCGATTTGCACTGGCCAGCAAGATCGCCTGATTTGACCGCTCCAGACTTCTTTTTATGGGGCTTTTTGAAGTCGCGGGTTTATGTCAACAAGCCTCAGACACTTGCAGCTCTTAAAGACAATATCCGTCAAGAATGTGAGGACCTATCGCCGGAAGTTTTGGCCAAAATAATGGAAAATTCCATAAAAAGGGCTCAAATGACAATCAACTGTGGCGGCGACCATTTACATGACATCATATTCTCGACTTGATGTAAAAAAAATTAAAAGACCAAATAAAAATAATCCACAAGAAGAATCAAAGTTTTTCATTTTTGAACTGGGATATTGTCCTGGCTCAAGACCATTTTGCATCTATATGCAAAATGGGTTTAATGTTGAAAAGTCGCGGGTTTGATGTTGAAAAGTCGCTGCGAAGCCACCTGAATGAAACCTTTAGACAGGGTGGAAATCATGGTAGTCTGCAGCCAAGTAATAAATGTCACCATGCCATTTGTAAATAAACTTGCATTCTATTAAATATAGATGCAAAATGGTCTTGAGCCAGGACAATATCCCAGTTCAAATCAAGTATTGATTACAGACCAAAAAAATACAAACGAAAAAACTAAAACAAATGAGCGTTTTTCATTTTTTTTTTAAATTACAGCCAAAAAACATCGGAAGGTTATTTTTGCGCCACCTTGTACTAATTTCAATAGGAACGAGCTCTTGCAGTACTAATTTCCATAAAATGGTTGCTTATAATACGAATTGCTATGAAAATTTATGTGTTCTGTACTATTTTTTTTAAAGGGTGCTTTTAGTTCTAAACTCGTTCGGTATTTTTCTAGAAACCATAGCTTTTGGTACTAAATTCATTTAGAACAATTGTATTGCATTAAATTCTGTAGAAATTCATTATTTCAGTGCATTTATACAGGGGCTATTTTAGTATTAATTCCTGTCGAAATAGGAAATTTTTAGTACAAAATTGTGTCCGTCCATTTGCGTGCTGAAATCACTATACCTTCCAAAATATTTTAAAAGGTAGTCTTAAAGATGGCTTTCAAATTTTAATAGAAATTGGATTTAGTACATCTTTCAGTAGCAAGTATATGTCCGTCCCTCCAGCTTTTTCGTTCCATAAATAAAGGAACTGCTAGTAATAATTCCACTAGAAATGGCTGCAATTAGCACTTGTTATACAATTTTAGTACCATTTTAGTACCATCTCTCTGTTGACTTCACAAAAAACTAGTTTTTTCTAATATATTCATATTTATTAACAAGTTTCTTTTTTAAACTTTCTGCTTTATCATCATTTGGGCAAACTTCAGGGAGTACCTCGAGCCATGCCAATGTTGCCAAACAACACCTTTGGTGGATATGACACCCGATTTATTCAGCATATAGCCACCATTGAGATTGCTATAGAGAAAGATATATATGTAATTAATATATTAGAGAAAGATATAATCTATATATTACCTTTCGAAACAAGCACCAAACCACCAGGCTCCCGCCCACACATTTGCGCAACGTTCCACCTCATCATTGTTGTCCTCATCAAAAGTGGAAAATTGCTTGCCCACATGATAACGCAAAGAATCGCCAGCATCTCCGATATAGCCACCCAAGTCTTTCAATTCATATTTCTCTGCCTCACCGGCCACCACAAAGTGATCGTATTTGGCATAGGCCACTTTGCCCTCACTATCACCCAGAAGAATCAACAACTCTTGGGGACCTTGCTCAGTTGTCAGTGTGTGCAACTGTTCTAAACCCAAAAAGAATTCCTTTTGTTTGTTGCCAAAGCCCGTGCGATAATCTGTCCAATTACGGTGGAAATTTTCGGAGCCATCAACGCGTCGCTGAATCGTGGTCCAATCATCAAAAATATACGAAAGATCACCGGAGCATTTTTGCGGATCCTGATACCATTTCTGGAATGTCTCCACCTGCCACTGTAACTTGCCACCATCGTGTTGTTTTCTTACTTCCGCCTCGAGTTCTTGCAGCTGCAACTTCAGGGATTCCACCATGGCCACAGCATCGCGTTCACTATTGCTTGGGGCCGATTGGACAGATTTTGAAAAGTAAAATAATGAAATTAAAAAAATCAAACGAAAATCCTTGATTTTCAAAATTAAACACGTCTTGATGCGTTAAAATCGAGAGAGAGATAGAATGTTGGATTTGAATATGATTTTTTTTCGAATATTTATTTGTTTGGCTGTTATCAGCAGAAATATACAAAAAATTCTCGGTATAAATAATTTCAACAGAATAGCAAAAGGTCATAGCAAATAAAATATTTCTTTGAAAAACAAAATACGAAGATAACACTAGCGCATAGCTTATGGGAAGTCGAATATTGTAGCAAATAGGAAGGCTCACATTTCTAAAGAAGCGTCACACGACATTTAGTATGAAATTAGAACTAAATCCGTATCAAATTGTACTTTTAGTACTTATTTCTGCAAAAATGGTTTTCGTTTTTTATTTGAGTATTCATGTCCATTAAAGAGAGAGAATCAAAAGTACCTTGTACCTTCAATTCTTCCAAAAAAATATAAGAATAATAAATTAGAATTATGTGCGTACCAAATTGTACTTTTAGTACTTATTTCAACAAAAAGTCATTCATTCATTTCCATGAAATTGAGGATGTTTCTATGGAATCAATAGTACTTTGTACCATCATTTCTTTCAAAATATGTTTAGTAAAAATTGTCTAGTAGCAAAATAGTACCTTTAGTACTCACATTAATCGAAATGAGTGCTTTTGTCAGTATTTTCGGTGGAAATTATTTTTTATTACTTACTACCCTTCAAATTGGTATTTTTAACGCTCATGATTATAGAAATAATAACATTATAAACGTGTAATAAATTATAATATAGTCATGTGTATATTTAGTACTAAATTAGTACATTTTTCTATCTATCATTATAAATTTACATAGTTGATTTAGCAGTGTTTGTTCCTTTAGAAAAATTCTATCACTACATCATTTGTCTAGAACGTATGCTTTTCTTCTACAAAGTGTGCTTTTAGTACTAATCTCATTTTGTATTTTTTTTTTGTAAATGGGTGATTTTAGTACTTAGTTTGAATTTCTATGAAAATTTGTATTTTCAGTACATGATTTTTCTAGATACTGAATGAGTACTAAAGTCATTCAGTATTTTTTTCTAGAGTGATTTTAGTACTAATCTCATTTAATATCTTTTCTTTTGTAAATGGGTGATTTTAGTACTTAATTCATTCGGTAATTTTATTCTAGAATGGGTGTATATTTTAAATTGGTGCATCAATCAGTAATATTTTTCTAGAAAGGGTGCTTTTAGTACTAATCTCATTTTCTATTTCTTTTGTTTTGTAAATGGGTGATTTTAGTACTTAATTCGAATTTCTATGAAAATTTGTGTTTTCAGTTCATGATTTTTCTAGAATGGATGCTGAATGAGTACTAAAATCGTTCAGTATTTTTTCCTAGAAAGAGTGTTTTTTAGTACTATTCTCATTTAGTATTTTTGGTTTGTTTTGTAAATGGGTGAGTTTAGTACTTAATTCATTCAGTAATTTTTTTATAGAAGGGGTGTATGTTTTAAATGGTTGCTTTAGTACTAACATCAATCAGTAATATTTTTCTAGAAAGGGTGCTTTTAGTACTAATCTCATTTTCTATTTCTTTTGTTTTGTAAATGGGTGATTTTAGTACTTAATTCGAATTTCTATGAAAATTTGTGTTTTCAGTTCATGATTTTTCTAGAATGGATGCTGAATGAGTACTAAAATCGTTCAGTATTTTTTCCTAGAAAGAGTGTTTTTTAGTACTATTCTCATTCAGTATTTTTGGTTTGTTTTGTAAATGGGTGATTTTAGTACTTGATTCATTCAGTAAATTTATTATAGAAGGGGTTGATTTAGTACTAACATCAATCAGTAATATTTTTCTAGAACGGCTGATTTTAGTAATAAACTCTTTAAGTATTTTTGATTAATGGGTGCTTTTAGTAGTAAACTCATTCAGTATTTTTGTTTCTAGAAATTGATGATTTTAGTACTAAATTCATTCTGTACTTTTTTTCAGTACTTTTAATGGGTGCTTTTAGTAGTAAACTCATGCAGAATTTTCTAGGAACGGCTAACTTTTGTACTAAACTCCTTCAGTATTTTTGTTTCTAGAAAATGATTATTTTAGTACTAAATTCATTCAGTTCTTTTTTCTAGAAAGGGAGGGTGTTTTTAGTTGAAAACTCATTCAGTTTTTTGTTTAAAACTAAATTCTGCAGAAATCCATTATTCTAATTCCTCTGAAAACGGCTACTTCCAATACTAATTCGTTATTTTATAGAAATCGGTGCTTTTAATTATTTATACATAAATATTTGCTTTCAATACTAATTCTATAGAAATTGGTACCAATTCAACTAAGGGAGAGAGAGAAAATGAAAATGAGACCTCAGATACTGATTGCTGTTGATACCAGAACCATATTATTTCTTTGAACGGATGCTTTTAAGACAAAATTCTGTCGAAATGAGTACTTGCAGTACTAATTTTATGGAAATCGTTGCTTTCAATAAGTATTTATATATTAATGTGTACTTTTATCGCTAATTCTACAGAAATTGGTAATAATTTAAACAAGTAGTACTAAAAGCACGGCAATGGAGCTTCTGATATTGATTTTTTGAAAAGGTTGCTTTTTCAGTACTAAATTTTATAGTAATGGTTGCATTCTGTACTTTTTTCAATAGATAGGGTGGTATTTTTTTGTAAAATATCAACAGCTGACAAAATTAAACCAAAATATTAGTATCATATGAAATTAAAGGTTATTCTTAAAAATAGTACTTAAAACATTATAAATAGTAAACCATGTCATATCAAATGAAGTTAAACATCCAAACTCAAGATAATCCTCGACCGAAAAGGGTACTATTTAATATGAAATGTTCTCCTTCAGCATTAATTTCAATGGAAATTGAGAATTCCAGTACTAATTTCTATTGAAGTGGACAATTCTAGTTCTACACTCAAAAAAATTGTTAATAAAAGAAAGAAAAAGGACTGCTGAAAAAGCAGATTTTCTGTTGAAAAATAGACACCAGACTATCCCTGATAAAAAAATTGTTAGTAAAAGAAAATTGTTAGTAAAATAAAGAAAAAGGACTGCTGAAAAAGCAGATTTTCTGTTCAAAAAGAGACCTGGTGTCTGTCAAAATAGCAAACCGTTGTTTGCTTTTTTTGGAACAAAATTATACTCATATTTTGAAAAGAAAATTATATCACGAAAGAAAAATATCTTAAATCTTTAAGCGTATGTATCGAAAAGTATGACATATAAATATAAAGAAGCGAGGAGTGATTTTTTTTAATTGTTATGTTTATTATACCCTACACCACTTCGTGGGCTAGGGTATTTTAAGTTAGTTTCGCCCCAAATGTTTGTAACACCAAGAAATAATCGAGCTAGACCCACCTTTAAGTATACCGATCGGCTTAGAATCACCAGCTGAGTCGATTTAACGATGTCTGTCTGTCTGTCCGTCTGCTGTCCATCTAAGCTTGTTCGCACTCTACAGGTCGCAATTGTTGTCCGATTGTCATGAAACTTGGCAGAAATTATTTTTTCTGGCCAATGACCATCGGTATTGAATTTGGAGGAAATCGGTTCAGATTTAGATATAGCCCCCATACAAATGTCGCTCCCGATTTGACATTTTCCGCTCTAGAAACGACATATTATACCCGATTTTCTTTAAATTTGGCACAACATCTTATAATTCAACTAGAAACACGTATGCAAAAATTGGGTAAGATCGGTTCAGATTTAGATATAGCCCCCATACAAATGTCGCTCCCGATTTGACATTTTCCGCTCTAGAAACGACATATTATACCCGATTTTCTTTAAATTTGGCACAACATCTTATAATTCAACTAGAAACACGTATGCAAAAATTGGGTAAGATCGGTTCAGATTTAGATGTAGCCCCCATACAAATGTCGCTCCCGATTTGACATTTTCCGCTGTAGAAAAGACATATTGTACCCGATTTTCTTTAAATTTTGCAGAACATTTTATAATCCAACTAGAAACACGTATGCAAAAATTGGGTAAGATCGGTTCAGATTTAGATATAGCCCCCATACAAATGTCGCTCCCGATTTCACTTTTTCCGCTTTAGAAACGACATATTGTAACCGATTTTCTTTAATTTAGCAGAACATCTTATAATCCAACTAGAAACACGTATGCAAAAATTGGGTAAGATCAGTTCAGATTTATATATAGCCCCCATACAAATGTCGCTCCCGATTTGACATTTTCCGCTCTAGAAACGACATATTGTACCCGATTTTCTTTAAATTTTGCAGAACATCTTATAATCCAACTAGAAATACGTATGCAAAAATTGGGTAAGATCGGTTCAGATTTAGATATAGCCCCCATACAAATGTCGCTCCCGATTTCACTTTTTCCGCTCTAAAATCCACACATTGTACCCGTTTTTCTTTAAAATTGGCACAACATCTTATAATTGAACTAGAAACATCTATGGTGAAAGTGGGTAAGATAGGTTCAGATTTAGATATAGACCTCATACAAATGTTGCTCCCGAATGTTTAACCGATTTTGGCCAAATTTTACATATTATATTTCACCAATAAACAGACATGGTGAAAGCGGGTCACATCGTTCCAGGTTTCAATATACCCCCATACAAATGTCCTTTCCGATTTAACATTTTTTGTCAAACACATACATTTACAGGATGCAAAAATCCTTCCCGATTTCACTTTTTTACCGAATTGAATTGCAATGAGAATTGTTTGGGTGATGTCCATATGTCCATACTTTGAAATGACTTTGGTATACTACTGTATAATTTGTATTTGTCTGTCGGACAATTGGATCAATTACCATATTATTTACCATATTCGTTAAGTTTGACTAAAGATGAATTTATAGCATATAAATTATATGAATATAATTTATATAATTTGTATGAACTACATAAAATTGCTCCCATGAAATACCTGGGTTTAGTAATCAAAGCGAGGTACATACGCAGGGAGTGGTGTAGGGTATTATATAGTCGGCCCCGCCCGACTTTAGCCTTTCCTTACTTGTTTTATTATAGATATATTGTCACGAAGTAATAGAAATTCCGTCAGTCTGAATGGCTTTTAACATCAAAGCGCCATTTAAGCATCTTGCATTTATACATATTTTAATTAACAACAGTAATTTTTAGCAGACTGCAAACTCGTCAGCAGTTTGAATGCTGACGCTAAACATTATGGCAGAAAACCTGCTTTAATATCAGTAAAAGTGCCTGCTGATAGGTAGCAAACAATCTCTGCTGTTAATAAAAGACATTTTTTTTCTTAGTTTACTTTCTAGAAAGATGAGTGGTTTCAATATTAATTTATATTTATATAAATGTATTGGTTCCGATTTCACTAGAAATGGGCGATTTTAGTACTAACTTCAATAGTAATTGGGATTTCTCTCCCGGCATTCCCGGCCATCTTTCACTCCCGAGTTCCTGGGCATCTTCTTCAGGAATTCCCGAGAATTAATCTTCATTGTATTTGGATTATGAAAGTGGATTTTCATAATTTCGTTTAGTTTACTTATTCTTATTAACATATAATCAGTGTAATTCTATGGAAATTAATGTTTTATGTTATAATTTGGAATGCTATGGAAGTTCCACTTCGATAGAAATGGGTGATTTTAGTACTAATTTATTTGAAAATATATGGATTTGGAACTGATTTATATGGAAAAATTGTGGTTTCTTCAGAATTAATATACATGGAATGTATTGCTTTTCACTACTATATTCTACTAGATTCTATAGAAATCTGTTTTGCAGTACTAATTACTAAGAAAAAGGATGCTATCATCACTAAAATCTTTGGAATGGATTAATGCGCAGGATTTTCCCCTGGGGGGGTGGTTTTCATCTACACTCATAAAAAAGTTAACCCTATAATGAGTTAAAATTAATTAAAATTTAGGAAACCAAGTACATTTTTATTAAATATAAGTAGAATTTTGCTGAAATTTTCCTAAATCTAAGTAAAAATTTCATAAAACTAAGTAAATTTTTACTAAATCATAATAAAATTTTTCTGAAAATTTCCTAAAACTAAGTAAATGTTTACTCAAATCAAGTAAATATTTGCTCAAACTGAGGACAATTGTGCTGATTTTTTTCCTCAAAACGAGTAAATTTTTACTTAAACTGAGGAAAATTTCATTTTATAAAGAGTGATTTTTTTGAGGTTAGGATTTTCAGACATGGTGTGAAAGAGAAAGATGCTCAGTATGCTTTGACATTTTATCATGAATCGTCTTACAAACGAACAACGCTTGCAAATTATTGAATTTTATTATCAAAATGCGTGCTCTGTTAAGAAAGTTCATTGCGCACTTCCATTTTATGGTCAGTTTAATCGACCCACTGAAGCGGCTATTCGGGCTATTGTGACTAAATTTCGCACCAAATTTACATTGTTGGACATTAAACCACCAACACGCTTACGTAGAGTGCGAACTGAAGAAAATATCGCAGCTGTATCGGCCAGTGTTAATGATGACCACCAATTTTCGATTCGTCGCCGTTCGCACCAATTGGGTCTCTGTTACTCAAGAACGTGGAAATGCCAAAATTGGACTAAGCGGATGGACCACCTAAGACGCAGCCGCGGTCAACATTTAAATGAAATTATCTTCAAAAAGTAAATGTCATGGACCAATCTAACGTTTCAAATAAAGAACCGATGAGATTTTGCAAATTTTATGCGTTTTTTTTTTAAAAAAAGTTATCAAGCTCTTAAAAAATCACCCTTTACAAGAAAAAAGGAGAAATTGAAATAAGTTCAATTTAACTAAAAAAATCAAACAAATAGTTTTGCTTCAGAGTATGCAAAACTGATACAAAAAATGACAACATGAAATATTTCTCAAAAGTTTCATTATACCTCTGCCATAAGGAGTTGAGCTATTACTCCATGATTGTTGCGAAGGCAAGATAGGCACCTTCGCAGTGGTTGTTTAGAATAATTCATAAAGTATTTAGGAAATAATTCTCTGAAAACGAACGAGAATTGCTTCTTAGATTAATATTCAAGAATTTTTTTAACAATTTCAAATGTTTTTTATAAGTTCATTAATAATTAAATGTATGAAGAACTCGGCATAAATTTCAGTAAACATTTTAACTTCATTTCACTTAAAACCTTGAAAATATTCTTCCACATAAATTTGAATTTACTCAATTGTAAGAATTTTTTTATTAAATCCAAAGAAATGTTTTTAAGTAAATCTACTAACCTTTTTCTAGTAAATGCACAATTTACTATGGCTTTGAAAGCAGGAAACTTTACTCATACTTAGTTAATTTTCCAACTTTTTAGGAAATTTTTACTGGAGCGTTTGGAAACCGCACATATTTTATTGCCAGGAAATATTTTGATACATTCGACCGACAGACATTGTCGGTAAAATTGCATTTCAGTAATCCATCTATCAGTACACTCAAAGGAATATGTCAGTAAAAGAAAGCAGAAAGTCTACTGAAAGAGCAGATTTTCTGCTATTAAAAAAGAGACAGCAGATTTGTATCTGCTGAGATTGTAAACAGCTGTTTGCTGTTTTTTGCAATATATATGATACGCATATTGTCCCAAGCTAATATAAAAGAAAATTCGAGCTAAACTCGCTTATGAACGCTTACATATTTTTATATTTTAATTAACAACAGCCAATTTTAGCAGACTGCAAACTCTTTAGCAGTGTGAATGGTGATGTAAGATTGCAGAAAACTGCTGTTATGCCAAAGAACAGCTGTAATAGCAGAAAAGTGTCTGCTGACAGACTTGTTCTCTAAGTGTAGAACTTTTTTTTAACTAGTTGCTTCAAATTACATAGATACATATCGAGGGCTTAAACAAAAACATAACTTTTCAGGAGAGCGAAAAAACTGATTTTCTCCTTAATCTAAAAAGGATTACTAATTGCTACGATTAAAAAGTTTTCGAAATTTCCTATTATTCGCGGTTTCATGGTTCATTGGCACGTTTGTATGTTTAAAATTGAGCACTTCAAATCTGAAAAAAAACTTAGAAAATATATAATATGTTACATTATATGATAGATAAAGATTCTTATTATCTTATTCTTATCTTTGATTGAAAATCCCTTTCTGTGCGCGTGAGAGAGAAGCAGAGAAAAGAAAGTACTAAAAGGAGTGATCTTCCTAATTGAGACGTTTTGGACTAAAGTCAATGGGAAGAGATGTTTGTAATACTCTATGCATTCCTCAAATTATAAATGTACTACTTGTTTATGGGACTCAATAGATCGAAGAAGAATAGACCGAAGTGTATGAAGAATTTCATGACTTCCCTTTTTTCTTCTTTGGCGTCAAACTTTTTCCTGACGTCAAACCCAGATCCGTTTCCGTTCTTAGTTTGTGGAGAAGTTGAGAGGAGAGTCTAAGCTCATCTACACTTGATTTTTAGTCAAATGGTCTAGGGAGATTGATGCTTGTCATTTAATCTTCAGCTGAAGTCCCACTTATTTATATTCAGTTTTATCCCGGAATGTTTTTATTCAACAACGAAAATCCAGAGTAAGGGGCGACAAACTGACTTTAATTTCTTCTACTTTCCTTTTTTATCAAACATCCATTTAAACCTAATGATTTGCCACCGAAGGCAAATACAATCCTTAAACAACCCCTTAACTCTTTCACTCTTCCCTCTCTCTCTCTCGCTGTATCTGCAAGAGGAAGGAATGCACATGAGCATCTCATCTCATCCGAAAAAGTGGTAAAAGAAATCCCTCTTAAATGACCGGTGACTATGATGATGGCTGTGATCAAACAAAATCCACCAGATGAACGATGGATGGGGATGAACGAAAGGATGGATGGGCAGCAGCAGCAGCAGAACAAAAGGCAAGAGTTGAGTTTAACAAAACAAAGGCTTAACCCGAAAACAAAATATTGTCGATTAATTCGGGAGGCTGTAAAAACTAAACACAGACATCAATGGAAAGCCTCGACATCATCTGCGAGGCGGCAGGCCGAAATGTTCGTTCTGATAAGCCTCATATGCAAATGTTTCCCTTATGGAAAAACAACAACAACGACAGCCACACCGCTTAAATCAACGTTTGACAAGGGGTCGTTCTCTTCAGCTACACGAACCACGAACAAATGCATCCGTTCTGATGTATGATGATGCACCATGACCATGACCACCTCGAGATTGAACCTTTATCAAGTCAAAGTCCGGTTTTCGCCGCGTTTGGCTGGCGGGGAAAAAGGGGTTAACAATGCACACAAAGGTAACAGCAGAATGTCATAAATTTGACTTTTATTACAAACTTTTATTGAAATTAATTTAAATTTGGAAGAATGTAAATCCAAACGCAGCCAGTTTCACGTGTGCATAGTAACGTTGAAGAAAATAGGAAAACACAATGACAACATGTCAGCAAGGATAACAATGAGTAAGTCACATCATGATGGACAGATAAAATATGACCAGAGGACGGAACGCATAATTGTCCGTTGAGGGGTAGTGGATGATGAACAATTGGAAATTTTTAAATTGTTTTCATATTTGGACATATGAGAGTAATATGACGCGAGGAAAACAGGAAATTTTCCTATACCCAAAATAGACAAGTGATGCTGTGTGTTCACCCTTAGCACGCCAAGGGGATGGAATGAAGGAGTCATTAAACAAATAATTAATGAATAAAAAAATCATTGCGAAAACATTTTCCATCTGAAAAATACAGCTCAGAGGAGCTCTTCCAAAAACTCACAATTAGGAAGAGACCACACCAAAGGACAAATTAAACAATTCGAATGACTTTTCTATAGGAAAGTTCACTCTGGTCGAACTTTTCTCTAGAAAAGTGCACACTGGTCGAACTTTTCTATAGGAAAGTTCACTCTGGTCGAGCTTTTCTATAGGAAAGTTCACTCTGATCGAACTTTTCTATAGGAAAGTTCACTCTGGTCGAACTTTTCTATAGGAAAGTTCACTCTGGTCGAACTTTTCTATAGGAAAGTTCACTCTGGTCGAACTTTTCTATAGGAAAGTTCACTTTGGTCGAACTTTTCTATAGGAAAGTTCACTCTGGTCGAACTTTTCGATAGGAAAGTTCACTCTGGTCGAACTTTTCTATAGGAAAGTTCACTCTGGTCGAACTTTTCTATAGGAGAGATCATTTTGATGGACTTTTTCTATAGGAAAGATCATTTTGATGGTTATTTTCTATAGAAAAATTCGCTCTGATGGACTTTTTCTATAGAAATGTTCACTCTGATGGACTTTTTCTATAGAAATGTTCACTCTGATGGACTTTTTCTATAGAAAAGTTCACTCTGATGGACTTTTTCTATAGAAAAGTTCACTCTGATGGACTTTTTCTATAGAAAAGTTCACTCTGATGTACTTTTTCTATAGAAAAGTTCACTCTGATGGACTTTTTCTATAGAAAAATTCACTCAGATGAACTTTTACAACAAAAAAGTTCACTCTGAACTTTTTCTATAGAAATATTCTAAAAAAATCACTCTGATGGATTTTTTTAAAAAGTTCACTCTGATGGACTTTTTCTATAGAAAAAATCACTCTGATGGACTTTTTCTATAGAAAAATTCACTCTGATGGACTTTTTCTATAGAGGAGTATGCCATTCTATAGAAAAGATCACTCTGATGGACTTTTTCTATAGAAAAGTTCTATCAGATGGACTTTTTTTGACAGAAAAATTCACTCAGATGGACTTTTTCGGCAGAAAAATTCACTGAGATGAACTTTTAAAACAAAAAAGTTCACTCTGAATTTTTTCTATAGAAATATTCTAAAAAAATTCACTCTAATGGATTTTCTTAAAAAGTTCATTCTGGTGGAATTTTTTAGAGAAAAGTTCAATTGACTTTTTCTTTAGAAAAATTAGTTCCGTTGGACTTTTTCTTTAAAAAATGCCTTACACTTGAAATTCATATACCAGAAATATTCTTTAATATGCTGTATTATTGCACAAAATTTACTTTTATTTTTTTTTCTTTTAATAAAAATCACACGGAACAAACAAAAAAGTGGTACCTTAAGAAGTTTTATACAAATTATTCTCTTTTGGGCTTTTCCCATTTATTTTTTTTTTCGTCTAATGATAATACTTAAATCTAGAACATTACTCTAGAAGAACACCTTACATCTTACAATTTGGTTATGTTGCCGACAACAGCTTTGGTGGTTGCTTCTACCGTGTGCTTAACCGATTGCTTAAGGGCTTCCATTGTGGGATGTGCGGCTACGGCCCCACCGCTGGGGACATGAAAGAAATACAACATAAAACCGGCGGCCAACAAGAAGTGAGCAGCCAAAATGCCGATAATTAGGAACAAGGAATATTTGGAATTTCTCAAAGCCGGTGTTAGGACAGCAATCAATACCGATCCAGACAACAGAGCGGCTGTAATAACCAACAGCCATTGGAGTATGGAAAGCTGTAAGAAAAGGAATGAAAGAGGTGTAATTTGATTACAAAAGCAATCGCAATGACGATCAAACATACCTGAATCACCCATAAAATGGAGACGGGAATGTAAATAGCCAAGGAATAGCCATAAACGCACATTAAGGACAACAAAGATGGTGTATAATCAGCCTGAAATGTAAAGAAAGAAATGTAGCTATACTCTTGTAGAAATTTGATTGTAGAAGCTTTTAAAAAATATATGGTTTCTTTTAAAAATTGGAACAAAACGATTAAGTTTTAGTCTTTTTATAGAAAAACATCGTAATTTATCTTCGGCATAGGTTTACCACTTTAACCCACTAACGCCCAGAGAAAACTGTTGTTCAGTTGTTTGGCATTAAACAGGTGTTCTCATATGGGGACTAGAGCGTACCAGGTTACAAGTAAAAAAAAAGTTCGCCGTACACCATCGAATATGAAGTATTATTGAAAGGTAGTTTCAAATTTTTTTTATTATTTTTTATGCCGATTCAAGCATGATTCATTATTTTATGCGAGCTTTAATTTTCTGATATTAGAGTGGTACATTAGGGTAGTAGCAACTGAGATATGATGGGTAAGTACCAGAAGGGGGTGCTTGAGCTCAATGACTTCAAAGACAAAAAAATCGGCCTCGTCGAGGCAAACACATCGATGTATCACACTTTAAAATCCGTTTATAAATGCAGAAGTTATATAGAAAAATGTAAAAGCGCGACCCCTACGTTCGGCATAAAAAAATGAAAAAATTTTTTTTAAACTACCTTTCAATAATACTTCGTATTCGAAGGTGTACGGCGAACTTTTTTTTGAGGTACGCCCTAATGGGGACAGAGGGCGGAAATGGGTTAAATACACCACGAAATGGCTGTGAATACTGGCTCCAGTTACAAAAACTTTTTCAGACTTTTATGATGAGTTTTTCTATCTGATTCAGATCCATTTACTATTAATTGTCTTCTTACATTTTCCGTTTCCAGTCCCTCCTGCAATGGCTTCAAACTGTATTTGAACACAGCCCATAGGGCACCTGGCAAGAAATTGGCATAGATGAATATAGCGGTGGCCGCATAGGAAACCAAATGGAAATTATAACGCCACTGATAGTTATCACTTTGATGCTGAAGATAGCTGGCAATATTACCGCTTATGGCAATACAGAAAATCTGCAAAACGAAGTTAAAAGAATTATTAACCATCCCTTTTATCTACTCCCCCTTTAACGTACCAGGGTCGTGGTAATCCAGAAAGGACCATACAAATCCGGATTTTGTCCAATATACGATTTGAGGTAATTGATGGGTGCCCGCTTGGGCACCATTGAATTGGCAATACGTTCTAAGACCACAAAGGTATCCACATCAAAGAATTTCTGATAGTATTCAATGGTAAGGAAAGACATTTTATTGGGACTAGCAGTGGCTGGTTCAGGCAGGCTGCCGCCTCCACCTCCACCGCCGCCGCCAGACATGCCACCAGATAGGATTTGCGCAGAATTACTCATGTCGTAGATCAAATCTGACAACGGATCACCTCGTTGGCGGCCACTCGAACTTTCAGTTGAATGGGTTGGTGAGTTAACGTTTATCTGAGCCGGAGGACTGCTGGATGAATTTGTGTTGGTGAAGTCTTTGAATTGCAATAAATCATCCGCTTGCATTTTGTCTACAGCACAAATTGAAAGCCAAACCCAATGGAATGTTTTACTCGGATATTATGTTGGCTTTTATGTTTTATTTCACGAATTATTCCACAAATAATTCTTAAATCCCAAGATAACTTTTTCCAGTTTCTTGTTCTTCTTAACACGTCGATTTCAACCATCTGTAGTCAGGGATGCAAAAGTTGGTACAATTGTACTTTTTGGTACAATTCGTAAACTTGAAAGTACCATGGTACCATCACGATTGTAATGGATAAAACATCAAAAATCTAGGTAATATTCTGCACATACAGAGCCAAATCCGATTTTTAGTAATTTACTCAGGTTTTTAAATATTCAAGTTCATTACTTTGTATGTACTCATGATTTTTTATCTGCAAACATTCAACGTAAAAAGTACATTTGTACAAACAGAAAGTAGAAAGTACGGAAAGGAAAAATGTAATGCTGTCACTGGTTGTTGACATTTGCTATGTTTTAGTTGTTGCTGTGCGATGTTTTTGTTACCCAACACAGAGTTGTATTTGCATGACTATTGTGAATGTAAATCAGTTAGGGCATTCACATGGGATGAGTTTACTTTTATTGAGTAACACAGAATTTGATAGCAGACAGCACGCGCATTTATTACTAACAACTTGAAATCCGAGATTTCTTCTATAATAGACCTGTTCGATTGGGCTTACTAGCTGAAATTTTGTATGGAATTTACTCGCTTAACAGGAAAGTACCTTGTAACTCTCTTAGTGTTGCTGCCAGATTTTTCTTGTTGTTTCAGTTAAGAAAAACCACAAAGATAATGGAAATATATGGATAAAATAGTTGTGGTTGCAGCCATGACCAAGTGTAAAAAGTACATGTCACTCAAAGTACATTCTAATTCACTAATTGTGTTCTCTCTTTCGCTTATAATACTGAAAATTTAAAGAAAACGAATGAAGTAAAAGTTAATTCCAATGACTTTTGTGGCTTTACGTCAAATACCACACTTCGGTTTATTTAATTCGCTTTTATTTTCCATTTATTGCAGTTTTTAGAAAAAAGGGAAGGATATTTCCATTATCTTTGAAAACCAATGAGTAGCAACGTTGCCACCTTATCAAGCATCTTAATTATAACCTAGTAAGCCCAATCGAAAAGGCCTAATATTGCAATCAGATATCGAAAACCTTGTCTAACTCCCTATAAAAAATCAATAAAACAGAAAAAAGTGAATTTAGGGTGTATATCCGAACGCATTATAAACACATTGCAGAGAAAAATATTGCTTCATTTAGTAGCTATAAACAAAGACTCCTTATGTTTATATTTTATGCAAGATATTGGAACAACGTGCATTAGGACTATTCGATTGGGCTTACTAGCTTACAATTAAGAGACTTAATAAAGTGGCAGCGTCGTTACCCATTGGTTTTTCTTAAATGAATAAACAAAAAATCTGACAGCACAACTAAGACAGTAGCAAGTTACTACTTTCTTTTTAGCGAGAAATTCCATACAAATATTAAGCTAGTAAGCCCAATCGAACAGGAATTCTCAGGAAACCAGAAAATAAGGGTGGACCATTTAAAACTTTAAATTATAATCGGCTATAAAAACGTACTGCTTATTAATTTTTATATTTCTGGTTTTATAGAAAATGTTGAACACTACCATGACTGGCTCGGCAGTACCTCATTCGATCAACCCAATTTTTCAGTACAGCCCAAAATCCACACCAAACTGTGACTCGTTGTGGATGCATTGGCTTCTCAATAATCACGTGTGTGTTTTCTGAACCCCATATGCGGCATTTTTGCTTATTGACATAGCCACCGAGATGAAAATGAGCGTCAGGTAAATTCCTTACAGTTTGTGTTAAAGACTCACTACTTTGGAACAAAGTTTTTAATATTTCCCAATTTTGTTCGAGCGTATAATGTCCCAAACATAAGACTGAAAATAAAAATTAATGTTATTCTACCTTTCAAAGTCATTACTTCGACTGGTAGTTCAAATTTAAAATTTTTAACGGGTACTCCTGGCGGATATAAAAATATATGAATAATTATATCTGTAGGAATTATTTATTCCAGAATTGAGAGAACCGGCAAGCAGAGTTTCCTGGCATCTTCCTAAATTTCTAGATATTTTATATTTTACAGATATAGATCATTTGGAAAATGGATCAGATGCCATGCCATCTGCCTGAACACTTTCCGATGCGTCCACGGTAATTTATTTTTGTCTAACAATTTTTAGCGACTGAGTTCGAATACGATGATTACAATAAAAGATCAAACCTTACATTGCCTATTTATGGAATATATTTTTAGAATCTCTTATAAATTAATCTCTTAAATTTTTATTTTTTTTTATAAGTTTTCTTTAACATTGTTAGTAGAAAATTGCATTATTATTATTTAATAACGAAGGTAATTCCATAAATCAGCAATTTCCTATTATAATAAAGAACTATATGTTATATATGGAAGAAAATGTTCCCTCTTTGAAACAAAAAAGGCTATAGTGGACCTAGAGATTTTGTTAAATTTGAATTCACATGTAAACAGTTTTGAGTTTTTTTTACAGCTTTCCTTTGATTTAACTTTTCCATGTACATATTGAAGACAAATGACACCGACAAATGATCATATGACCATTGACTTTTAGCCTTTATTTTCGGATATATCTGATTTTTTTAGACTGCAGAATCATCGGAAACTTACAGCCTTTTTAGACTGCATGCGAAATCGATCGTTTTCAGCTCAGTTGTAAATCGATCTTATGTCATTTCAGCTAGATTTCGCATGCAGTGTGACAAAGCTATAAGGGTCCAACTTAATCAAAATACGTAACGTATTCCGTATGTAAAAAAAGAGTTGAAAACATATACAGCAAGTAACGGATATAAGAAAATCTTTTACAAGAAAAAATCGGGTTTAAGATAGTTTATCCTTTAATAAAAACTTTAATAAAATTTAATTTCTGCTCAAAATAAAAAAACATTTTTCCACATTGTTGCCAACTACAATATAAATATTTGTATCAAAACAAATTTTGAAAAAAAATATTTTATGTTCACTTTTTTGGACTTAGCCTCGATAACCAAAAAAATGACTTACACTGGATAATTTCCAGGCTAAGCCCAGCATTTTTAACACAAAATTATTTTTTCAAATGTTGTTTTCACACATACATTGATATTGCTGTTGGCGACAATTTAAAAAAAAATGAGTGAACTATAAATTTGACAATCAAAATAATGAAATGAAAAAATGTAATCAGCTGTTCGAGGGACACTATCTCTGTTATTGTACCATGGATTTCATATAAGAACGTTAAATCATTTTCCAGTTTTGCAAAAAAAAACTTAAATTAGGCAAGGACCCAATTATAATTATTTTGAGATAATAACATTGGAAATCGGGTATATTTCTGAAATTAACCCAAAGTTGACTACTTTTCTTATTTTTCGATTAAAATGAAAAGTAAAATTTTTATTTTTCTGGCCCTTGGCTAATTTCAATATTTTATTGAAAATTCTAAAATCTCAAGTTAATGAATTTTTGCCGATGCAAATTGATTCTGGTCCTCTGTGCCGCGTAATAAATCACGTGTCCATAGAATAAATATTTTCGTTTAAAATAAATGCAGAGATATATTCCCATGAAACTATTTTGTGGCTTTTGTAATTATTAAAATATTAAAATTATTAAAAATGACTTTACTTTTAATATCAACATATATTTGTAGAATATATGTACTCGAATATCCATGGTTACGCTTATAAGAAAGTATTTTCAAAAACAAATAACTTGATCGAAATAGCTGGAATTGTAATGTATTACATTCAAAAATGTTACTAATTGTAAAACATTGGACACACCAAGTGGATTATTTTAACATTCAGACGCATTGAAGAACTACACTTAGAGAAAATAAATAAATCTTTCAGTGGTAATTAATTGCCTTATAATAACTTTTATTCTAAAAAGTGTATTCAACTGATCATACTATTCTATACATATGCTTAAAGTATCAAGAAAGCGTTTTTTCTTTATTGCTAAAAACAGCAAACAGCTGTTTACTATTTCAACAGATACAAATCTGCTGTCACTGTCTCGGCAGAATCAAATCTGCTCTTACAGCAGACTTTCTGCTTTCTTTTACTGATAAATTCCTTTGAGGGTACCAAGTAATTTTTGTTTTTCCACAAGAGACACATACATGTAATTTATATTTGGACTATGTTTATTTGTATAGCTTCCGACAGATCAAAAAAATAGATTTACAAAAATGTGCTTAAGATAATTTATTTCCAAAGACTTAAAAAAATACATACTTACTTTTCACATAAATCCCATAATTTAAACAAACAATCTGTATATAAGTAGGTTTACAAAATAAATATAATACTTTATTAACTTCCTACATTTCAATTTATTCATCCTTCCTTTCCCTAAATATTACGTTAACACCATTCTTCGACTTTAAAGTCATCTGAGCCATTAATATCAACTCTTCTGCGGGATCTTTTAATACCACTTCGAATTTTTCCAATATTCGAACACACATGATTTTCATTATGAGCAAAGCATATTTGCGACCGATGCAAACATGAGGGCCACCCGAAAAGGGTATATAGGAAAATTTCGGCAAACGTTGATATTCAGCTCGGGCAAAACGTGATGGCCTAAATTCGAACGGATTTTCGAACAAGTTGCTGTCATGCGACAAGCCATACATATTCACCCATAATGTTATACCGGCCGCGTACGTGCGATCACCTATTTTGGTGGGTTGTGTAGTTTGACGACCGGTCATCGGAACTATGGTATAAAGACGCAAGCATTCCTTAATAAACATATCCATATACTCGAGTTTATTGAGATCGGAAGAGCTGGGAAAAGCATCCAACGCAGTGTTGGTGTGAATGCTTTGGATTTCTTCGAGAAGTTTTTGCTGCTCCAAAGGATATTTTGCCAAGCTATAGAGAATAAAAGACATGGCAGCGGTGGTGGTGTCAACACCCTAAATATTGAATTATTAGAGAAATGTATAGTTTCGAAATTTAATTCTTAATCTCACCGCAAATACAAAAGTATTGACTTCATCCTGAATATCTTTAAGGCTCAACGGCTGTTGTTCTATGTTGGCGGTGAGCAGGGTATCTAAGAGGCACCGTTGTTTCCTCCGAACGAATTCATCGCTGTTTTTCTGTTGTTTTAAATATTCTTGACGTTCCTTAATCACCGACTCCATGAGATTGTGAACGATGCTTATGTAAGCAGCTAAATCTTTTGATCTCCGCGTATTGTTGTAGATAAAATCGGGAAAGAGTAGAGGGTTGACCATACGCTCAAAGAGTAATTCGCCAGCTCTATAAGAAGAGTTTTGTTCAAATCGAAAATAGGTTAATTATAATTTATTATAATAAATTATAAGAAGGCAACAAAATACAGCTCTATTCGATGATTAAAAGTGTGGCAACACTGCAATATATATTATAGCCTTTTCAGACTGAAATCATTCGATTTCAGCTTGAAATGGCATAAGGTCGATTTTCAAATGTCAAATTTGTATTGGATCTGACATATGTAAATCGATCTTATGTCATTTCAGCTAGATTTCGCATGTAGTCTGAAAAGGCTATTACAAATATATATAAGATGTGGATGTGGATTTTCTTCGTCGTTATCGCTTTGGCTTTTTTGTCGTCTCTCATTTTCAAATAAGTTTGTGGGAGTAATCGACATTATTGTAGCCTTTTCATTGTAGCCTTTTCAGACTGAAATCATTCCATTTTAGCTTGAAATGACATAAGGTCGATTTTCAAATGTCAAATTTGTATGGGATCTGACATTTGTAAATCGACCTTATGTCATTTCAGCCAGATTTCGCATGTAGTCTGAAAAGGCTATTACAAATATATATAAGATGTGGATGGATTATCTTCGTTATCGCTTTAGCTTTTTTGTCGTCTCACATTTTCAAATAAGTTTGTGGGAGGAATAGACATTATTGTAGCCTTTTCAGACTGAAATCATTCGATTTCAGCTTGAAATGGCATAAGATCGATTTTCAAATGTCAAATTTGTATTGGATCTGACATTTGTAAATCGACCTTATGTCATTTCAGCTAGATTTCGCATGTAGTCTGAAAAGGCTATTACAAATATATATAAGATGTGGATGGATTATCTTCGTCGTTATCGCTTTGGCTTTTTTGTCGTCTCACATTTTCAAATAAGTTTGTGGCAGGAATCGACATTATTGTCGCGGTCTGCGAGAGTCTTTAATCAGTCACACTTACCTATGGAATGCTTGATTGTAGATATTATTCGAATCCTTTTGGGTTTGCAAATTTTTACCCATAGAGGTGTCTGGAGAATCAATTTTATATTTGAAAATTTTATCATTTCCTCCAAAATCCCAACTTTCTCGTACTCACCTATAATGGTATCCATTAGGCAGGGAAATAAATAGTCCGTAACCTCCACCGATTTCCCATTCAACTCACTCAGTCTCTCGGTGAATATGTCAACATGTTGTATTATTGTCTCCGTGAAACCATTCAAAATATTGGGATGAAAGGCTGGACCTAAAGCTTTCCTATGAAGTTCCCAGTGTTTTCCTAGACAATGAAAGTCGGTTCAAATGCATTACGCTTTCATTTCGCTTCCTTAGTACTTTACTTACCTTCGCTTAAGAGCAAACCCTTTCCTATAAAGACATCCAGGGTCTGAAATGCATGTGCCCTCTTTAGACTGGAATCATTTAGGGCATCTCTAGTTTCTTGAGGCGTATGTAGAAATACCCAGAGTTGGGGTCCCAGCCAGAGGCGAAACGAATGACGATATTTTTCCCGGTAGTGATGTATTATGAATAAAAGTTCTAAATGGAGGATTTAAGAGATATGAATGGGTTTTAATTTGTATAGGTTTGCAAATGTTGGATCAATAAAAAATTGCACACGGAAATTGTACACTTAGAGAAAAAAGTCTGTTTCAGCAGGCACTTTTCTGCTATCACAGCAGTTGTTCTGCCATAACAGCAGTTTTTCTGCAACTTTATGTCAGAATTCACACTGCTTAAGAGTTTGCAGTCTGCTAAAAATGACTGCTGTTAATTAAAATATAAAAATAGTTAAAAAATAAGCGTCCATAATTTAAAAGCCTTTCACATTGACGGCGAAAACGAGTTTAGCTCGAATTTCCTTTCAAATTAACTTGGCACAATATGTGTATCATTAAAATGACAATCGCAATATCTTTCAGTGGTAATAAATTATCTTATAATAACCTTTATTCTACAAAGTGCTGTTAATATGTAGTATATTCAACTGGCCATACTGTTCTTAAAGTTTAAAGAAATCATTTTTTCTTTATTGCTATTTCAGCAGACACAAATCTGCTATCTCTTTTTCGGCAGAAAATTTTCTCTTACAGCAAACTTTCTGCTTTCTTTTACTGGCCCATTTTATGAGATTGTTTAGAGCATTTAGAGCCCACTGAACCTAGATATCTCTTAAACTAATAGAGGCACATATACAATGCCAATTTTGTAGGCATTGCCGATTCATAATTGTACTTTTGGCAACAGTTTCAAAATTTGACATGGATGAGGTGGCTAACTTTGAAGGGTCGCCGCCCTGTAGCCCCCATACCCACTAGGAATTTTTCAAATAATCTGGAAAAACCCTCTACTCTATGCATGTGAAATTTCGTCACGACATCTCCTTTCAAAAGTTAGAGAATTAATTCCATAAAATCTATTTCCCCTGAAAAGGGTACAAAGTATGATCTGCATCAGCATATAAATGTAACTGTTACGCACTACAAGTTCTGCTTCATATTATGTTGATCGTATTCTTCTTTCTCTTCATAGATAGATCATATGTGCCAGTTAGTATAATAGCGGTCTAAGTCAAAAATCAAAAAAATGAGATATCCCAATTTTTCTCTTTACTTTGATCAGATCTCTAATTTAAGAACTTTTCTTTCTGACATTTCTCATTCTATGCGCACCAAAATTGTATTTAATTTTGTTCCTAAGTTAAATATTTTGTCATTTCTTTAATTTTTGGTAAGGAAATATTACTTTTTCGAATTAAAATAAAATAGTTTTTATACCCTCCACCCAAAGGAAGGGGGTTCTTGATCGTCATAAAATTCTAAGACAATCTAGCCATGTCCGTCCGTTGGTTGAAAGCACGCTAGCGTCTAAACGAAAGGTGCTGGGCGAAATGGGCAGAAAGGGAAAAATTGTTCCCTCACAAGGACTAAAAATACCCATAATAACCACTAATATTTTAGAGTATTTAAGCCCATTTTGTTTTTTCAACATACTTACTTGATATTGGGTATGTGCATTCCCCCCTATAACAAAAACGCGCACCATAAAGTGATATTTATTCGTAGGGGGTAAAAAGGGATAAAAATGGTACATATCAAACGACAACAGCTAGAAATATGAAATTCGATGTGTACATTCCTCTGACTGTGTAGACACGGAAAATAAACAGATTTTTCGATATTCGTACTTTTTGGGGTCAAAATAGAAAAAGGGGATACAAATAGTACCAACCAAATGACCGCAGCTAGAGTCATGAAATTCGGAGTATACATTCCGTTGACTACGTAGACATGAAAAATAAAAGGCTTTTTTTCTCCAAATTCGTACTTTTAAGGGATACAACGGGTACGGAGGGATAAAAATGGTACCAACCAAACGGCTACACCTGGAATAATGAAATTCGGAGTATACATTCCTCTGACTGCGTAGACACGGAAAATAGACGAATTTTTCGAAATTCGTACTTTTTGGGGTCAAATGGAAAGAGGGGATACAAATAGTACCAACCAAATGAACGCAGCAAGAGTCATGCAATTCGGAGTATACATTGCTTTGACTACGTAGACTTGAAAAATAAAAGGTTTTTTTTCCAAATTCGTACTTTCAAGGGATACAATGGGTACGAAGGGATAAAACTGGTACCAATCACCTGGAATAATGAAATTTGGAGTATACATTCCTCAGACTGAGTAGACACGAAAAAAATGACCGCAGCTAGAGTCATGAAATTCGGAGTATACATTGCTTTGACTACGTAGACATGAAAAATAAAAGGTTTTTTTCCAAATTCGTACTTTCAAGGGATACAATGGGTACGGAGGGATAAAAATGGTACCAATCACCTGGAATAATGAAATTCGGAGTATACATTCCTCAGACTGAGTAGACACGAAAAAAAAGTTTTTTTTTTTAATTCGAACTTTCAAAGGATACAATGGGTACAGAGGGATAAAAACAGTACCAACTAAGCAACTTACTAGAATGATGAAATTCGGTGTGTAAGCTTTTTTGAAAATATAAATATAAGAATATTTATTTTTTGAATTGACTTGAAGTATTATTTCGATATGTAAACGTATTGGTAACCTTGCCTTATAAGCGTTGTTTGATATAATAAAAAGATTATATTTATTTATAAAATTATTTTTTCAATATTTTGTTTGCTTTGGTTTGGCTATATTAAAGAAATATATATTTTTCTGTAATATTACTGCACTTCTATAAAAATCGACAGCCTCTGTGGAATGCAATCCATGGTGGAGGGTATTAAAAGTTCGGCCCGACAGAACTTAACGCCGTTTTTACTTGTTTGTTTAATTTTTTCAATTTCAGAATGAAAGTGGTCTAAGTCAATGCATCCTCTGAAAACAGTTTGAATTACAAACGTTGTCGATTTTTTTATAAAAGCTAGATATAGTAGTGAGATATTCTAAGAAAAAATTTGTGGTTCGGTGGAAAAATATTTGTTTATTGACTCAAACAAAAACCATTGTATATCTCAAAACGGATAACGTGTGACTTAGACCACTATCATACTAATTGACAAATTTTTAAATCGACCTTATGTAATTCCAGCTAGATTTCACATGCAGTCTGAAAAACCTACACTCAAAGGAATTTGTCTGTAAAAGACAGATTGCAAAAAGACTGATGTAATGACAGAAAAACTGATGTAATAGCAAAGAAGTACCTGCCGAAAAGTAGCAGACAATCGGTGCTGTTAATAGCAGACTTTTTTCTTTAAGTGTATTAGAGTGTTTCAAAACAATATGTTGAATTTTTGAACGTTTTAAGGGGGGCTAACGTTATTTTTATACACTCCACGAGAGTATTATGTCTTTGAGCATTTGGTTGTAACACCCAAAAGGAAGAGAGATAGACCCATAGTTAATTATACCGATCGACTTAGAATCACCTTTTGAATCGATTTAGCGATGTCCGTCTGTCTGTCTGTCCATCTATTCTTGTAATCACGATACAGGTCGCAATTGTACACAGAAGCAAATGAAACTTTGCACAACTAAGTTTTTCGGGATAAGAACGAACGCTATTTAATTTGAAGAAAATCGGTTCAGATTTAGATATAGCCCCCATACGAATTTCACTCCCGATTTGACTCTTTTCACTCTAGATACCACATATTTTAACAGATTTTCTTCAAAATTGGCAAAACATCTTATAGTTCAACTAGAAACATCTGTGGTAAAAATGGGTCAGATCGGTCCAGATTTATATATAGCTCCCATACAAATTTCGCTCCCGATTTGATTTTTCCGCTCTAGAAACCACAAATTATATCAGATTGTCTTCAGATTTAGCAAAACATCTTATTTTTCAACTAGCAACACCTGTGGTAAAAATGTGTTAGATCGGTTCAGATTTATATATAGCTCCCATACAAATTTCGCTCCCGATCTGATTTTTTCCACTCTAGAAACCACATATTGTATCAGATTGTCTTCAAATTTGGCAAACTATCTTATATTTCAACTAGAAATGCCCATGATGAAAATGGGTCAAATCGGTTCAGATTTATATATAGCTCCCATACAAATTTCGCTCCCAATTTGACTTTTTCCGCTCTAGATACCACATATTTAACAGATTTTCTTCAAAATTGGCAAAACATCTTATAGTTCAACTAGAAACACCTGTGGTAAAAATGGGCCAGATCGGTTCAGATTTATATATAGCTGCCACACAAATTTCTCTCCCGATTTCACTTTTTCCACTCTATAAACTATACATTTTAATAGATTTCTTTCAAATCTTTCAAAATATCTTATATTTCAACTAGAAACACCCATGGTGAAAATGGGTCAGATCGGTTCAGATTTACATATAGATCCAATACAAATTTCGCTCCCGGATAGACTTTTTCCGCCCCAGAAACCACAAATTATCTCCGAATTTCTTTGAAGTGACCACCAACTTTTTTTGAAAGTTAGTCACTTTATTCCATGTTGGGATATAGCCCCGATACAAATATTCTTTTCAATTTGACAAATTGGACCAGGTCATATTAGCCTATGATAAGGAAACATACAAAAATTCTTCCCGTTTTCACTTTTTACCGAGTTGAATTGTATTCGGATAGAAAGTGGAGTGTATCGTATAGTCGGCCCCGCCCGACTTTAGCATTTCCTTACTGGTTTATGGTTCGGAAAGTTTTGAGACGACCATCGTAACATTTTTTGTCGATATTTTTCCCAGTATTATTAATTGCCCGATAAATAAATGAATGAATGCGAAATCGAGTGATTTCAGATCGAGGTCGATTTTTTTTTTTTTGATCTGACATTTTTAAATCGAACTTGTGTCATTTCAGCTCGATTTCACATGCAGTCTGAAAAATTGCCTTGTCTAATATATAAAAAAATATTATATTATATATTTTATATTTAAATAATATATTTAACAGCCGCTTATTTTAAACTTGCATTTTGAATTTCATTTTGTGTAGCATATTTATCGTTGCGTAAAATAAAACAGGGTAAATATGTTGTTTAAAAAATCTTAAAGAACTTTCTGACCACCAATTTTTGCGAGAAAAGAAAAATTCCTGAATGTTTTTTTTTCCATTCCCAAATCTAAACACTGGAAACAAGAAGTGCTATTTTTTAGAGTCGTTAACAAAAACCAATAAAAATAAACGTTTCCGGCCATTTAGAGATCGATCAGTCGTTTAAGTTGTACAGAATTTATTTCAATATCTTTTGAATTCCTCCTCAGCGTAGTCATTCATTAATTATCAAAAAAAAAAATCAAGCATTTTGAAGCGGTGTCGTTGAACTTCTTTTGTTCCATAATCACTTTTAATCCTTTTATGATCTTCATCGCAACTCACTTTCCGGTTTTAATTTAGCTATCATTTGCACATTGCCCAGCATGGGCACCGACCAGGGACCCGGCAATCGCACACCGCATAAGAACACCTTATACCAGTGCAAGAGGAAATAGGTGGCGCCGAAGATCGCGCAAAATACCAAAATCACCGACATATCCGTCAAATGCAAGCGCGAGGTTATCTCCGGTCTCGCTAAAACCAAATTCGCGCAATGTCTTTTGTTTATCTTTAAAAAATTTTAATGAATAATCAAATAATAAATTCTACGCGTCGTTTATTCTTTTGTTTTTTTATTGTTTCTGGGTTTTGCGTTACTTATTTGGTTGTTATGATGCCGCGTTTGTTTTCAAACTGAATTTGTCGTTGTTTCAGTAGAATGCGGTCTAATACTAATCTGTTCGTGCACTTGGCACTGGCGAAAAGTAACAATTCGTGAAGTCTCGTTGTTGGGCTCAGAGTTGCCAGATGTTGTTTGGAAAAAGTGCTAGATTTTCTTTATGATGGGATAACAAGCTTCGGTAACAAAAACGTTAATAAAAAGTTAATTGTTTACTCAAAATGAAAATAAAATCGCAAACTACAATATAAATATTGTATCAAAACAAATTTTGAAAAAAAAAATGAATAACAAATTTTGACTTAGCCTCGATAATCATAATTTTGACTTAAATTGCAAAATTACCCTGGCTAAGTCCAAAATTTTTATCATGAAATTATTTATTCAAAATTTGTTTTGATAATCACGTTGATATTTCTGTTGGCGATAATTAAAAAGATATTTTTTTATTTTGAGTGAATTTTTAACTTTTTATTTAGAGTTTTGTTATCGCAGCTTAGTTATTCAGTCTTATAGCCTTGTCACACTGCACGAGAAATCTAGTTGAAATGACATGACGATTTACAAATGTCAGATCCCATACAAATTTGACATTTGAAAATCGACCTTATGTCATTTCAGCTAAATTTCGCATGCAGTGTGACAAGGCTATTAAAGAAAATCTGCCCTTAGGACGATTTACAAATTTCAGATTCCATACAAATTTTACATTTGTAAATCGAATCACACAGTCTGAAAAAGCTACACGAGGCTTAATAAAGTGGCAACATTTTAACGGTTTTTTTCTTAAATGGATCAGGAATAAAAATCTGGCAGCAACTCTAAGCGAGTAACTAGCATCTTACTTGTTAAGCGAGTAAATTCCACACCAATATTAAGCCCAATCCAACAGGCTTATTTTGTATGGTTTATAGGACCTTTAAAAGTGCTGAAATGCTCTAACGTGAAATAAAAAGTTCTAAAATTTTCTGCATAAAATTAGCAGAAATATAAATCCTAGTTTTTACCTGATTTTCTCTCATTTTCTTGAACTTCCGTTACATTGTAATGGATATATTGAAACGGATGTAGTCCAAACAAGAAAAAGTCCCAAATAAAATCAAAAAAGTTCTAACGAAAATGTGCTAAACTGGCAACATTGGCTAGGCCGGTCAACTTTGTACTTTGTTGTAGGTGCATGCATGCATTCGTTTCGTTTAAATTTATTGTTGATGTTGTTGTCGATGGATTAAGATTGTATTACATGCACTACATGTTGGTACACCCAGAGAAAAAATGTTGGTAAAACAAGTGGAAAAAGTTATAGACAACGGCGAAGCGATTTATATACTTTCTTTGGAAAATATTCAAATATATAAAATAATCATCTTTACAATAATACAATAATTATATTTCAAATTGAAATTAATAAATAAATGAGCCACAGGAATAAATTATGTAAATAAACATTTCGTCGAGTCAGAATATTTTGAGTCTATGAACAAAACCTCGGTTTCGTTAAAAACGTTAATTTATACACCACAAGTTGTGTGTAGAATTTTAAATTGAAATAAAATAAAGAGTTTGCATAGTTTTAAATAGAGAATTGACATCATTACACAGTCCGGCAGTCCATATTCAAGTTTAGAGTCGATTTGAATTCGACAACATTTACACGAATTCATTTCATTTCATTTATTTACATTCTATGGAATACAAACTTCCTTACAGACTACAACTTAAAAATAATCCATATTACACTTGAGCTGTAGAAAATGTTGTGTTAATTGGCATTTTCAGTTTTTCATTTCCTCATCGTGGGGGCAATCGAATCCCGTGATTCGATATCGAGAAGTTACGATCGAAATCATTTTTTAATTTCTATGAAAGAAGTGGAAATTTCCAACAAAACCAAATTGGATGTCGAGATTAAGAATATTGGAGGTAATCAAATTAGATTTTGTATAAATTTATACCCTTTTTACAATAAATAAAAACACTTTTCGATCGTAACATTCCCGTTTTCGAATGCCCTGTTGTCCCTTACAAGGACTACAATGTTTCAAAGTATAACATTTAAAAAAAATTGTTTCAAATACTTATTGGCATCGTAGGTTGCCGATATAAGTATTAAATTAAAGAGGAGCATATCTGTCAA
Source organism: Polietes domitor (assembly GCA_947397865.1). Taxonomy (NCBI): domain Eukaryota; kingdom Metazoa; phylum Arthropoda; class Insecta; order Diptera; family Muscidae; genus Polietes; species Polietes domitor. The sequence continues at coordinate 174,088,012 of OX377620.1, read as the reverse complement.
AAATACTTTTAATTTAATGATTGTATCTGTATTATTTTAGCATTAACAACCACTACAAGTTTTCACCTTAATTTATTTAGTTTATTGATATTTTACTTATGAAGGGGCAATTTGAAATGATTGTTAATGCAAAACTAATATAGGTTGGATCATTTAAAATTTTAAAGTTGAACTACCGATTACTTTGACTTTAAAAGGTAGAATAATATTCATTTTCTTTTTTAGGTTTATTATGTTTGGCATTTGCAAAATGGGACGCTATACGCTCGAACAAAATTGAGAAATATTAAAAACTTACTTCTTAACGCAAACTGTAAGAAATTTACGTGGAAAATTTTGGTGTTTTCAGATGAAGATCATTTTCATCTCGGTGGCTATGTCCAGAGTTACAAGCCGACCAAGATTATCGGCGGCGGCGGCTTTTGGCTGATTTGCCAGCTCGTTCTGTCATTCCATCACCTCTACTTATTTGACAATTTTGGGAAAAGGGAGGGAACCATTTGCATTGGTTTTTAATGCCTTTTCTTTTATTTTTTGGCAAGTAATTCAATATTCGTTAATATTAGCCAATATTAGCAAATGTTCACATAGTTTCATATTAATATCCCACACAATTATTTTTTGGGAGTGGTAATCCCAAAATTTATAATATGGATGAATTTAATAAATATTTTTACAATTACAGCTTCGCATGTGAGGCATATTTGACCAGACATCTTGAATATCATAATCCTTCCAAAGAAGGGTAAAGCTCTACCTACTTTGACACACTAAAGAAGCATAAGAAATGTCTAAGTCGACAATTGCATTTGCAACATAAAGTGGGTTGCAGAGCGCCCCGGTAGTCGAGTTGGTAGCGTGCTCGGCTATCAGCGTGGGGGTTGTGGGTTCGATTCCCACCATAGGCTCTGGTCTGTCACTGCAACAACTAGCTCAATCCCTGGGCCCAAAATTAGAATATACATGTACTTTGTATTGTAATTCACAATAAATAAAGTGGGTTGTCTATTTTGGTAGTAAGATTTGACGGAGTTAGAACTCCGGCGGAGTGGTTGAAGTCGATATGAGCCGATGAAATGGGCGGCGTGGTTGATGTCGATGTGAATCGAAGAAATCGGCGGCGGCGCGGCTAGTGCAGAAACATGCGGCGGCGACGGCTTGTCGGCTTGTATCTCTGGCTATGTCAATAAGCAAAATTGTCGCATATGGGGTTCAGAGAACACACGCCATTGCTACCACAACGTGTCATTGTTTGGTGTGGATTTTGGGCTGTACTGAAAAATTGGTTTGATCGGATGATGTACTGCCGAGCCAGTCGTGCTAGTCTTATGAATGATATTGTGTTCCATTATTGAATGACAAAGTTCAACCTTTCCAATAAAACCGGAAATTTGAAAAGTATTTTTTTAGCCATTATAATTTAAAGTTTTAAATGGTCCTATAGAACTTTACATTGAAATTGACTATTATTAGTTGCGAAAGAAAAAACTTTAACTTATTATATTTAATACATCAAAATGACATAAATACTTGTATTAATACAAATTTGCAAAAAAATAATAATTTTATATTTTTTATTTACTTTTTTCTTATCCCGACTACTATAAAGACAATTTGATGTCATTAGTGTTTGAATAGAATTTGGAGTATTGTGGAATGGGGCTGTATGTTGACAATATTAATCTCCAAAGCGTTCAATCACCCTTATTGTAGATGAAATTCGAAATTTGTTCCCTTTTCGCCAAGTCGTTAAGTTTTCTAAAATTATTTGCGAGCAATAAGGCCGTATTTCGACATTATTAAGGCTGTTATTCTTTAAAACTGGGTAACTAAGTTGTGATAACAAAAATCTAAATAAAATGTAAATAATTATTTTTTAAAATTGTCGCTAACAGCAATTTCAATGTGTGTATAAACACACAAATTTTGAAAAAATAATTTTATTTTAAAAAAGTTGGGCATAGTCTGGATAGTTATGCAGGATAAGTCAAATTTATGGTTGACGTGGCTAAGTCTAAAAAGTCAAAATACAGAGTTGTTATACTCGTATGTAATATTTTCATTTGATTTTCACTCAGTATATTTTTTGGTTTTGGGAAGGTTATTAAAAGTCCAATATCGTATTTTTACAATATTATTATTATCAGATGAAAGGTCTTAATCTCTATCTTAGAATCATAATACAAAATATTTTTTTATATTGATTTGAACTGGGATATTGTCCTGGCTCAAGACCAGTTTGCATCTATATTTAATAGAATGCAAATTTATTTAAACGCAAATTCGCCAAATGAGTTGTGCTTCTCGTTCGTTTGGGAGAATCATCTCCTTATAGAGGCCGGGTTTGATGTTGAAAAGTCGCTGCGAAGCCACTTGAAAAGACTTTTGACATGGTCCAAATCATGATCGTGGTAGTCTGCAGCCAAGTAATAAATGTCACCATGCCATTTGTAAATAAATTTGCATTCTATTAAATATAGATGCAAAATGGTCTTGAGCCAGGACAATATCCCAGTTCAAATCAAATATTGGTTACAGACCAAAAAAAATACAAACGAAAAAAACTAAAAAAAAAAATTATATTTTTTTATGTTTTAAATTTTATTTTTTCACTTTAACATCAATTAAAGACCAGATGACTAAATTGCATTTATCCGCTATTACACTTATACATAGCCGATGATGTTACCTATCTATTGGTATAAATTAAAACAGTTTCCCTTTTGGACAATAATACTAACACCAGCCTCCAACTATATTTTGCTATTACAAAGTAAGTAAAGAAAATCAATACACCCAACTAACCAGCGAGTTTTTGTGGTGTCTCGTTAATCTCTCATTCCAAATGTGACAATTTTGCTTATTCATATGCCCATTGAGCCAAAAAGAAACCACTGAACAGAATATTGCGATGAAACATTGGATTGAACTAAATTTTTAAAGCGTTGTTTTTTTTCATTATGAACTGAAACAGAGCCCCATTAATTTGTAATAAATTAATGGGACGTTGCTAGATCTAATCAATTTATTGCAGTTTAATCCTAATAGGAAACACCCGATAGATATAATTTTTACTGAACTGATGATATGAAGGGAACCGGCCCCTTTCACATGGGTTTGTCATTGTAGATGTCGTTTGGTATGTCTTGGAAATGTCTTACGTCTGTTCCATACTACCAGTCTTAGAATCGGTCTCAAAGGTCATAATTTGGAGCAAATTGATTTTCGTTTAATTTCGTCGGGACAGCCACAAATGTTCGTCATATTGGGTCATATTGGGTCACGAAGGGACATAACATTTTACATTTATCCATAAATTCTTCAATAGACCATGTTATCTTCGTTTAGATGCCAGCTAATAACAAGATGCAAACTTGAACAATTATTATTTGATAGGTAAATTCAGAAAGGTCGAATAAATAAAATAAATAAATAAAAAAGATAAAACAAAATATTCTGTTATCGAATTTGTAATTTTATTTGTATTTTTTTAAACAAAAAATTAAAAATCATGAAAATCTTTTGCGTCTTACACGAGTTTCATAAATTCTATATTTATTCATAGATATTTTACATATATACACTGTTTTCTTCGTTGTTACGTTAGCTATTAAAAAATATTTTTTTCAATTTTTTTCCTATTTTTCACTGTTTTTTTAGTACCAGCAAAAATGTTTTTTATCTTAATAATTTTTTTTTGTACTTTTGCGAGTCATACAAAGGCGATATGGATATCAAATGAAAGGGAAGAATATCTTTTAAGAATGCTTCAAATTGCATGCATCTATCTATATGTAAAGGGTGATTTTTTAAGAGCTTGATAACTTTTTTTTTTAAAAAAACGCATAAAATTTGCAAAATCTCATCGGTTCTTTATTTGAAACGTTAGATTGGTCCATGACATTTACTTTTTGAAGATAATTTCATTTAAATGTTGACCGCGGCTGCGTCTTAGGTGGTCCATCCGCTTAGTCCAATTTTGGCATTTCCACGTTTTTGAGTAACAGAGACCCAATTGGTGCGAACGGCGACGAATCGAAAATTGGTGGTCATCATTAACACTGGCCGATACAGCTGCGATATTTTCTTCAGTTCGCACTCTACGTAAGCGTGTTGGTGGTTTAATGTCCAACAATGTAAATTTGGTGCGAAATTTAGTCACAATAGCCCGAATAGCCGCTTCAGTGGGTCGATTAAACTGACCATAAAATGGAAGCGCGCAATGAACTTTCTTAACAGAGCACGCATTTTGATAATAAAATTCAATAATTTGCAAGCGTTGTTCGTTTGTAAGACGATTCATGATGAAATGTCAAAGCATACTGAGCATCTTTCTCTTTGACACCATGTCTGAAATCCCACGTGATCTGTCAAATACTAATGCATGAAAATCCTAACCTCAAAAAAATCACTCTTTATTAGTTTTGCGTTAACAACTATTTCAAAATTTCCCCTTTAAAAAGTCAAAATTTATTTATTTTTATTTTTAAGGGAGAAATATTTTGTTATCTAATTTGTAAAGCGATTATTTGCTCTTTTTAACTAAAATGTAAAAAATCATGATTTTTAAGAAATTTTCTTTTGTCCCTATCCCATTACTTATATAGATACCACAATAGACCTCCGTGTGGAACTCGCTACTAGCGGGCAACCCAGTCAACATAACCTAAGAAATTCTCTTGCGTCTATAAAGAGTGTAATGACATTAATACATAGATCTGTTACATATAGACATTGTTTTTTCGTTAGTATGTTAGCTATATAGTATGTTATATAAAAAATAACTCAAAATATTTTGTTTTATTTTTATGTTTTTTTCGTGCCAGCAAAAAATATTTTTTTTTCGAAAAATTCCTCTTGTTTCTCAATTTTTAGGAAACTGTTCCTAAACCACTAATTTCTATATTCATTCATAGATCAATTACATATTGAAATGGAAACATGATTTTTAGAGGTGTTTTCCAAGAGCGTTTAGCTCACAGATGGCTTGACCCATATGACGAAATATTTAGCAGATCATTTTTAAACAATCCAATCTTCACTTCAGTGGGGTGACCGCTGCAATTTATTTTCGTGATCCATCCTAATGTACCCGAATATCTTTTTGGACAAATATTTATATGGACAAGTTGTTATGAGGAAAATATTTTTTCCGAAGCTGCTAGTGTTTTAAGAATTTCCACTTTTTTCCCCAAGTTGATCTCAAACGTTGTCAACCAACCACATTTGAAAGATATTAGAGTAAAAGCTGTTAGGTGGTATATAATGTATATATTAGGGATACGTAAAAACGTAAATCACATATAATTACAACAGATTCTGCCTTCGTAGTCTACATGCAAAATATCGACACGCGACAGGTCGATCACAGACAGTGTTGATCACGATCTCACCGGAAGTCTAGAAAATGTTATTTTATAATAATATTATCATAACCTACCTCAAGTCAATTTACGATGAGCGTTGTACGAGTATATTTAAATGATTCGTGTATTTTGTGTTTTTCATATAAAACTGGGTCCACACAATAATGGTACGTACCCATGCATGCAAATAACTTCATACAGATTTCTTCTTTCACACTGATAAAACTGAACTGAACGTCAATAATCGCGAAGCTCATTGACGTCAGTTTTCACAAAGCAGTGGCAGTAAATAAATCACATACATCTTAAAGGGAAATAAAACATAAGCATAGAGATTGAGGGTCGAGAAATGATTAACATTTTTTTCAATTTTCATAAAAAATATTAAATTAAAATATTTAAATTTAAATATTAATATTATTAGTCTAAATATTCGAACTTTTATTCAATATTTGACTGAAAATTTAATAATTAATTAGACCACGAGTTTGATTAATTATTAAATTAAACTTCTTAGCTCTGCCATACCTTTAACTGATTCCAATTGCATGAGTGTATCCAAATTTGTTCCTAATTGGCTTATACTTCATGTGTGGTGGGGCTAGGGAGGGGGTCACATTCACTTCCTTTCACTGTCTGTGTCTGGCTTCTATGCCACGTCAGCTACAGAATGAGGGTTGAATTGAAAATCTATGACTATGATTTGAAGACTACATACATAGGAATTCGTTCATTTGTTTTCGATAGACGGGCAAATTGGTTGATTTTGTTTTTTTTTTTCTTTCGAATTACCCAATTGAAATAAATATTGTAAATCTGTGCTTGCGCCAATTGTCCATAATAAAAGGTTCAATTAATATTCGGAAAAACGTGTTCTACTCGAAAAAATTAGGTCTAATGTATTAATAAAGTGTGCAAAACAAGTCGAAACAAGTTTCCGATTTGGCTTTGTTATCTGATGATGCCCAAAATACAAATGTGTTTCGTAATGGTCAATAAGACTCCAATAAATCTTTGAATATTCACACGAATAATCATATTTATATATTTCATATTTATATTTTTTTCTTTTTTCATTTCAAAACAAATAAATATTAATTAAATCTTTTAAATGGAATGAATAGAAATTGAAGTGAAGTCAAGAAGGCAGTGTAAGAAAATTTCAATATTATTATTTCGTATTTTATTTCATTTTTTTATATTTTTTGTGGTGTCTGTTCATTTACGTCTATAGATCCGGTATTCGATGTAGAAATACCAAAAAAACAAAGCCAATTTTTTATTCATATAAATATTGGGCGGTTCATTTAAAATTTTAAATTAGAATTGGCTATAAAAAAGTACTGATTATTTTTTTTCAAATTTCTGGTTTTATTGGGAAGGTTGGACTTTGTCATTTAATAGTGGAACACAATATCATTCATATGACTACAACGACTGGCTCGGCAGTACCTTATCCGATCAAACCAATTTTTCAGTACAGCCAAAAATCCACACCAAACAGTGACATTTGAACCACATATGCGGCAATTTTGGTTATTGTTATAGCCACCGTGATGAAAATGACCTTCATCTGAAAACATGAAAATTTCCCACGTAAATTTCATACAGTTTACGTTAAAGACTCACTACTTTGGAAGTAAGTTTTTAATATTTTCCAATTCCATTTGTAAATGTCAAACATAAACATAAACCTGAAAATGAAAATAAAAACAAGAAAAAAGGCGTTAAGTTCGACCGGGTCGAATCTTATATACCCTCCACCACGGAGTGCATTCCACAGTATACCAGCAGATTAAAGGATGTCGATTTTACATAGAAGTACAGAACCATATTACGAACATTTTGATATTTTGATGCACATTACTATATTTGTTTACTATTTCAAACTATAATATATACTTATGAGCAATGTCTAAAATCGACTACTATATATAAATAAAATGCTGAAATTGTGAAAGTGAACATGCTTCAAATATTAGGCGATTGTCAGTCGCCATTAGAAAGAAGCATTTCCAGATACAGACAAAGTGATAAGAAAAGTATAAATTTTAAAGATATACCCATTCGCCCCATTCTCCGCCCAAATGTACAAATTTCGAAAAAAACCTTTTTCGAGTCTTCATAGTCGGAATGTATACACCGAATTTCATGATTTCAACTTCAGCGGTTTGGTAGGTCCCATTTTTATCCCTCTTTTTAATTATATCCCTTAAAAGTACGAATTTCGAAAAATCTCTCTATTTTACGTGTCTACGAATTATTGGGACGTACACACCGAATTTCATGATTCTAATTGTTGTCGTATCATTGGTACCTTTTTGTCCCATTTCGCCTGCTAAAACTTTTATTTTCTTTGTGGTGCTTCCAAGCTACAAGAATAATGTCCGCAACAAATTTTAACTGTATGAAAATAAGAAATTTAATTAAAAAGCCAAGGCTACCAATATTTGTATACTATATATATATATATATAATGGATATAATACTTCAATTCATAAAGTAAATATAAGGGAGCAATTATAAATACCCTAAATATTGGGGGATAGAGAGTGCATTTTCAGCTACAGTCGTTTGGTTGGTTGTATTTCCATCCTATTTTAATTTCAAAAGTATAAATTTTGAAAATACCTCTCTCTCTCAGATACGCAGTATAAGACATCTTCATGATTCTACCATTTTTTGTCGTAAAAGCAACAAAATAAAGTACGAACTTGAAAAAAAAATATTTTACGTGGCTATGCAGTCAGAGGAATGTATACACCGAATTCCATGATTCTATCAGCGGCCATTTTGTTGGTACCATTTTTATCCCCTTTTTCCAATTTTTCCCCCTCAAGAGTACGACTATCTAAAATCTCTTTATTTTACGTATCTACACAATTAGAGGGACGTACTCACTGAATTTCATCATTCTAGCTGTATTCGTTTAGTTGGTACTATTTTTATCCCCTGTAGCCATTGTATCCCTTGAAAGTACGAATTTGGAAAAAACGTTTTATTTTTCGTGTCTACGCAGTCGGAGGAATGTATAAATCGAATTTCATGATTCTAGCTGCTGTCATTTGGTAGGTACTATTTTTATCCCCTTTTTCCATTTGAACCCCAAAAAGTACGAATTTTGGAAAGTTCTTTTATTTTACGTGTCTACGCATTCAGAGGAATGTATATATCGTATATTTCATTATTGTAGGTGCAGCCGTTAGGTTGGTACTATTTTTATCCCTCTATCCCCATTTAACCCCTTAAAAGTACGAATTTAGAAAAAATACTTTTATATTATGTATCTACTCTATTAGAGGAATGTACACGCCAAATTTCGTGTTTCTATCTGTTGTCGTTTGATAGGTACCATTTTTATCCCTTTTTTGTCCCATTTCGCCCCCACCAAATAAAAATCACTCTATGGTGCCCTTTTTTGCTATAGAGGGAATGCGCATTGCAAATATCAAGTAAATACAAGCTAATATGTTCAAAAAACATGCTGAAATACTCTAAATATTAGGGGTATTTTCAGTCCATGTGGGGGAAAAATTTGTCCCTCTGGGCCGATTTCGTCCACTTTCAATCCCAACCGATCTACAACCATAAGACACATTTAGGACAAATTTGAACCTCCTAGCTCATTTCGTTCGGCCGCTATCGTGCTTTCAACAGACAGACGGACAGACGGACATGGCTATATCGTCTTAGAATTTTACCACGACCCAGAATATATATAATTTATGGGGTCTCCGATGTATATTTCAAGGTGTTACAAACGGAATGACAAAGTGAATATACCCCCATCCTGGAGGTGGAGGGTATACAAATTTTCAAATATCAAATTGCAAATGATTTGTATTACCCGTATGGATGTTATGTCGCTTTTATTGTAACCCAAGTTTATGCCAGTTTGTATGGCAGGTACCAGAAGGGGTGTGACAATATCTCCCATATTCCATGTGAATATATCCTCTATAAAATCATTGCTAAATATCAAATTTCACAGTATTCCGATCATCTGTATAGAATTTATAACAGCTTTAATTTAATGTAGTTTAGGGTGATTTGTGTGGCAGGTAAAGGGTGATTTTTTAAGAGCTTGATAACTTTTTTTTTAAAAAAAACGCATAAAATTTGCAAAATCTCATCGGTTCTTTATTTGAAACGTTAGATTGGTCCATGACATTTACTTTTTGAAGATAATTTCATTTAAATGTTGACCGCGGCTGCGTCTTAGGTGGTCCATTCGGAAAGTCCAATTTTGGGCAACTTTTTCGAGCATTTCGGCCGGAATAGCCCGAATTTCTTCGGAAATGTTGTCTTCCAAAGCTGGAATAGTTGCTGGCTTATTTCTGTAGACTTTAGACTTGACGTAGCCCCATAAAAAATAGTCTAAAGGCGTCAAATCGCATGATCTTGGTGGCCAACTTACCGGTCCATTTCTTGAGATGAATTGTTCTCCGAAGTTTTCCCTCAAAATGGCCATAGAATCGCGAGCTGTGTGGCATGTAGCGCCATCTTGTTGAAACCACATGTCAACCAAGTTCAGTTCTTCCATTTTTGGCAACAAAAAGTTTGTTAGCATCGAACGATAGCGATCGCCATTCACCGTAACGTTGCGTCCAACAGCATCTTTGAAAAAATACGGTCCAATGATTCCACCAGCGTACAAACCACACCAAACAGTGCATTTTTCGGGATGCATGGGCAGTTCTTGAACGGCTTCTGGTTGCTCTTCACTCCAAATGCGGCAATTTTGTTTATTTACGTAGCCATTCAACCAGAAATGAGCCTCATCGCTGAACAAAATTTGTCGATAAAAAATTTCGAACCGAACACTGATTTTGGTAATAAAATTCAATGATTTGTAAGCGTTGCTCGTTAGTAAGTCTATTCATAATGAAATGTCAAAGCATACTGAGCATCTTTCTCTTTGACACCATGTCTGAAATCCCACGTGATCTGTCAAATACTAATGCATGAAAATCCTAACCTCAAAAAAATCACTCTTTACTAGAAGGGACATGACAAAACTCGCCATACTTAGTACACTTAAAGCGATTATAAAAACATTATAAAATACCAAAACATAGCTGATTCCGAATATCCGTGTGGAAGTTACAATAGTTCATTATTAGATCATGCCATCAATGTGTAAAGGATTTTTATTATGTGGTTAAAGCTGTAGTGAGAGAGCCTCTCGCATATGGTGTTTTGCCGAGAAATTCCTACTCCCGCTCATGCGCGAGTGCCGCGCACACTGATGCAAAATGAAACAAGGTAAGTGTTTTTTGTTTTCAGTTCATTTTTAACTTGATATCATTTTATTTAACAATTTGCATATATACTTTCCCTCGCTTTATTCTGTGTGTTTATTGTTTACATTTAAATGGAATATTTTTAATCTGTTTTCTATTTTTACCGGTTTCAACTTGATTACTCTGTGGGTATGATTTCTTGGTGTATTTCTCCTCCGAAGAAAATGTTTGTTGGCAATTTTTGATTATTATTTTTTTTTTCAATTAATTAATTACAGCATAATTCATTTCATTGCTAGCAAATTCCAAACACTTACACTATATATATATATATATATATATATCTTATTTATTTATTTATTGATTACTAATTTGGTTGTATAGAAATGCAACAACTAACATTACATCCAATATTGTCTCCCCCTTTGTGAGATTGGCGTTTTTGGCATAAAGTTGACTCCTGGCTTGGCTTTGGCATGATTGTGGTGTGTAGGCTGCTTCCTGCTGGTTGGATGTAATGTAGGCGGCTTATTATCTCTAATTTTTCGTTTCGATTTTCCATAAATCATGTTTGTTTTTATGAAATAAATTTTATAAATTTATTTTTTATGCATTAAGTTGCTATACATTGATTTCAATAACAATTAAAGCAATAACTTTGTTGTTTCATTATTCTTTGTTTTTCTTTTTCTTCTCTTCAATATTTTCAACTCCTTGAAGTTAATAGATTGTTTTAATTAAATTTTACTCATAATCTCTTTTTTCATGTTTCTTATAGATGCTTTTCTTACGAGTTATTCTTGTTAATATGACAAATTAATCAATTCCCAACTAAGGCCTAGTTTACACCACGGCAAATTAATATACACTTCCGGGGTTATCTACGCATAATTATTAGATTTTCGGACATAATATTCGAAATAGAACTTTTTGTAAATTCAATTTAAATGTAAAAAAAACTTAAAATAAATTCGTTGATATAATTGATAATTTATCATTCTGAACGAAAAAAAAATAAAATTTGTTTGCACACATGGAAAACTATAATAAATTCAAAAAGAAGGCATCTAAATGAAGCATCCCTATTAACCTGTTTTTCTGGGTCAATTATTTTAAGTCATTAAAATGCTAAATAATATTTTTATTTATTAATCTGGTGTTTATATAAATGGAGTAGGGTGGGCGGTATGATTAATTTAAATACAAAGCATTTCATTATGAGCGTAAAACTGTAAATTTGTTTGCACACATGGAAAACTATAATAAATTCAGAAAGAAAGCCTCTAAATAATGGATCCCTATTAACCAGTTTTTCTAGATCAATTCTTGTAAGCCTTTAAAATGCTACATAATATTTGTATATAAAACGGATGTTTATAATATAAATGGAGTACGGTGGGTGGTATGATTAATTTAAATAAAATGTTAATTTTAATAACTCATACGACCCACCATTTCATTATGGGCGTAAAAATTTAAATTTGTTTGCACACATTAAAAAATTAAAATATATTCGGGTAGAAGGCCTCTAAATAAAGGACGTCTATTAACCAGTTTTTCTAGACCAATTCTTTTAAGTCTTTAAAATTCGAAACAATTAAAATACTTAATATTAAATTAAATAACTCATACGACCCACCATATTTCATTATGACCGAAAAAATTAAAACTTGGTTGCACACATGGACATCTATAATAAATTCAGAAACAAGGCCTCTAAATAGAAAACGCCTATTCACCACTTTTTCTAGAACAATTCTTTTAAGTCTTTAAAATGCTAAAAAAAAATATTTATATATAAAACGGATGTTTATATAAATGGAGTACAGTGGGTGGTATGATTAATTTTAATAACTCATATGACTCACCATATGTCATTATTATCTAGAAAACAAACATTTGGTTGCACACATGAAAAACTACAATAAATTCGGGTAGAAGGCCTCTATATAAAGCATCCTTATTAACCGGTTTTTCTAGATCAATTCTATTAAGTCTTTAAAATTCTAAATAATATTTTGATATATTTATCTGATGTTTATATAAATGGAGTACGGTGGGTGGTATGATTAATTTAAATACAATTTTAGTTTTTATAACTCATACGACCCACCTTATTTCATTATGACCGAAAAAAATAAAATTTGGTTGCACACATGGACAACTATAATAAATTCAGAAAGAAGGCCTCTAAATAAAGAACCCCTATTCACCTATTCTAGATCAATTCTTGTAAGCCTTTAAAATTCTAAATAGTATTTATATATAAAACGGACGTTTATATAAATGGAGTACCGTGGGTGGTATGATTGATTTAAATACAATTTAGTAACTCATACGACCCACATTTTACATTATGACCGAAAAAATTAAGATTTGGTTGCACACATGGAAACCTATGATGTATTCAGAAAGAAGGACTCTAAATAAAGCATCCTTATTAACCAGTTTTTCTAGATCAATTCTATTAAGACTTTAAAATGCTAAATAATATGTTTATATATAAATGGAGTACGGTGGGTGATATGATACATGATATGATAAATACAATTTTAATAACTCGTACAACCCGACCCACCATATCTCATTATGACCGAAAAAATTAAAACTTGGTTGCACACATGGACAACTATAATAAATTCAGAAACAAGGCCTCTAAATAGAAAACGCCTATTCACCACTTTTTCTAGAACAATTCTTTTAAGTCTTTAAAATGCTAAAAAAAAATATTTATATATAAAACGGATGTTTATGTAAATGGAGTACAGTGGGTGGTATGATTAATTTTAATAACTCATATGACTCACCATATGTCATTATTATCTAGAAAACAAACATTTGGTTGCACACATGAAAGACTACAATAAATTCGGGTAGAAGGCCTCTATATAAAGCATCCTTATTAACCGGTTTTTCTAGATCAATTCTATTAAATCTTTAAAATTCTAAATAATATTTTGATATATTTATCTGATGTTTATATAAATGGAGTACGGTGGGTGGTATGATTAATTTAAATACAATTTTAGTTTTTATAACTCATACGACCCACCTTATTTCATTATGACCGAAAAAAATAAAATTTGGTTGCACACATGGACAACTATAATAAATTCAGAAAGAAGGCCTCTAAATAAAGAACCCCTATTCACCTATTCTAGATCAATTCTTGTAAGCCTTTAAAATTCTAAATAGTATTTATATATAAAACGGACGTTTATATAAATGGAGTACCGTGGGTGGTATGATTGATTTAAATACAATTTAGTAACTCATACGACCCACATTTTACATTATGACCGAAAAAATTAAGATTTGGTTGCACACATGGAAACCTATGATATATTCAGAAAGAAGGCCTCTAAATAAAGCATCCTGTTTAACCAGTTCTTCTAGATCAATTCTTTTAAGACTTTAAAATGCTTATTAATATTTTTATATATAAATAGAGTACGGTGGGTGGTATGATACATGATATGATAAATACAATTTTAATAACTCGTACAACCCGACCCACCATATCTCATTATGACCTCATTATGTTTTATTTTGAACCCTTCTTTCAGAAAATATTGAATTTACCAATGTGTTTTTCACACGTTTATTTTCTTTTTTTTTTCAAATTTAAAAAAATATTCTGTTTTTATATGCATACAAATATTAATCTCATTTAAAACTTGTAACGAATTGATATAGAAAAACGGAAGGGTTTAGGGAATTTATTTTTAATCCTCGTTTCAAGAAATAATGAATTTACCAATGTGTGCACAGTTTAGCCTAGGTATTTGTTGTATGAAATGGGGAAATTTTATATCAAAATTAAAAACATGTTTTTATATTTATGTAAAATCTATTTGCATTTAAAACGAGTAACGAATTGATATAGAATAAAAACTGAAAGGTTCATGAAATTTATTTTTAAATCTTCTTTTAGAAAATATTGAACTTTTAAATGTGTGCAAAGTTAGTTTTAAATATATTTCAGATTAAAAAAATGTTCTGTTTTTATATGCATATAAATATATTGATCTGCATTTAAAACGTGTAACGAATTGATATAGAAAAACTGAAGGGCTCTGAAAATTTATTTTTAAATCTTCTTTTAGAAAATATAGAACTTTTAAATGTGTGCAAAGTTTAGCCTGGGTATTTATTGTATTTTCCCCATTTTTCTATTTCAAACTTAAAAACAAAAGTTTGATGTTTTTATATTTTTAAATTTATGTAAAAACTAATCTGCATTTAAAACGAGTAACGAATTGATATAGAAAAACTGAAGAAAAACTGAACTGAAGTTTTAGAAAAGCTTGAAGGTATTTGTTGTATTTACCCCATTTTCTATATCATTATTATAATTAAAAAAAAAACAAAGTTTTCCTGTTTTTATACCTAATCTAGATTTAAAACCTGTAACGAATTGATATAGAAAGACTGAAGAGCTCAGGAAATTTATTTTTAATCATTCTTTCAAGAAATATATATATATTTCAGTTTTAATTTTTAATCCTGCTTTCGGAAAATATTTAACTTTCAAATGTGCGCAAACTTTCCAATTGTGTTTTATCATTTTTTTCCAAAATTATATCTTTCCCGTTTTCAATTATATTTGATAATTATTGAATTATATTTGATAATTTTTTATTTCAAAATTGGAAAAGCATAACGTCATCCCATTTTCTATATATTTATTTGTTGATCTATATATTAATTTGTTTTTAAAACATTTAAACGAATTGATTTAGAAAAATTGAAAGACATGGGTATTTCGTTTTTAATCCTTCTTTCAGAAAATATTGAACTTTCAAATGCGTGCAAAGTGGTTAAAATATATTTTATCATTTTTTATTTCAAAATTGGAATGCATAACACGGATATTTTATACTTAATCATTCTTTCACAAAATATTTAATTAAAAAATTTATTTAAGATAATATGTAAGATATGTTGTCCATTTTTATTTCAAAATTTAAAAAAAGCAAAGTTTTGCTGTTTCCCGTGTACACATAAATATTAATTCGTGTTTAAAACAAGCAAACGAATTGTTATAATTGAAAAACTGAAAGAAACGTTTCATTTCTCATTTGATTTCTTTATTTGGGTACTTTCAATAATTTTTTAAATAAATTCTTTTTGATGAAAATATTTTAACATTTTTTTAGTTCAAAAATTTAAACTTCTTTCAATACTCCAATTGAATACAAAAACATTGCTCTGCATCAATTGTTTGTTGTCGTTTCTTTATGTAGTTTTTAAAAGAAGCAAACGAATTGATTTAGAAAAAATGAAAGACTTGGGTATTTTGTTTTTAATCATTTTTTTTTCAGAAAATATTCAATTAAAAATTTAATTAACCAATGTGTTCAAAGGTTTATGTTTTTTGTAAAAAAAATATGCCAAATTAATATAAATGATATAAATTAATATATAATAATATGAAAAATATTCCCATACACGAAAAATTAGGTCTTTGCTGGCTCCTTTTTTGTGGAATTATGTATATTCCTACTCATACCTCTTTTGCTTATTTAATTTTGTATATTTATTTAAAATTAGCCATAGTTTTTTGGCAAGAAATGTATTGAAAATCTTGTGATCCTGAAAAAATCGTTAACTAATATCACTATTGTTAGCTAGTGAGAATTAAAAAAATTGGTCAAAATTAAAACAAAAGTAAAAAGGCTTTAAATTCGAATGGTATTAAAAATATTGTGATCCTGAAAAATTCTTTTAATAGAACAAATTTACAGAGTTTTTAAGAATTAAATTAAAAATGAAAACGTTTACTTTTGTTTTGATTTGATTTTTAATTTAATTCTTAAAAATATATGAAAGATATTAAAAATCTTGTGATCCTGAAAATATCTTTCAATGGGAAAAAATGAAATAATTTTTGAGAAAACATTGTGAAAAATGTGAGAAAATGGTGTTGATTTCGGCCGGGCCGTATCTCATAAACCATCCAACTGGAGCGCATTCCACAGTAGAGCTATCGGCTACACCTAGAATAGCAGTAAAATCCGTTATGTTACCTGTCTACACAGTCAGAGTGTATACAATGAATTTTATGTTTACATCTGCTGTCATTTGATGGGTACCATTTTTATCTCTTTTTTCCCATTTGACACCTAAAAGTACGAATACCAAAATATCGCTTTATTTTCCGAATATTAGCAGCCAGAGCTATGTATCATTTGTATGCCCTTTCTCCCCCTTTCCCCCCTAAGAGTAAAAAATTCCAAAAATCCAAATGAACAGTTAGAGAAATGTACACACCGAATTTTATGACTCTATCTGCTGCCATTTGAACGGTACCAATTTTATCCCTTTGACCCATCTTGACCCCCAAAAAGTACGAATATGGAAAGATCGCTTTATTTTTCGAGTGTTCGCAGCCAGAGCCAGAGCTATACACCGATTTTCCTTTTCTAGCTGCAGCAATTTAATTGGTACCTTTTTTATCCTCTTTCTCCCCGTACAAATTACAAATTTCGAAAATTTTCATTATTTTGGAGGAATGTACGCACAGAATTTTAGAAAAGTATGAATCAAATTTCATGACTACATCCGGTTGATGGGTACTAATTGTATCCCCTTTCTCCCCGTTTACCCCTAAAAGTACAAATTTCCAAAAATCTTTTATGTTACTTGTGTACGCAGTCAGAGGAATGTATACACCGAATTTTATGACTCTATCTACAGCCATTTGGTGGGTACCAATTTTATCCCTTTGGCCTATTTGACCCCTAAAACTTCAAATATGGAAAGATCACTTTATTTGTCGAGAATTCGCAAGCAGATATACACCGGTATTCATTATTCTAAATGCAGCCGTTTGGTTGGTACCTTTTTTATCCCCTTTCCCGCTAAAAGTATAAAATTCGAAAATGTTCTTTATATTGGGAGAATGTACAGTACACACAGAATTTCAGAAAAGTATACATCGAATATCATGATTCTAACTGCAGTCATTTGATGGGTACAATTTCTATCCCATTTCGCTCCAATTTCCCTAAAAGTACAAATTTCAAAAAATTCTTTATGTTGCTTGTCAATACAGTCAGAGGAATGTACACACCGAATTGTATGACTCTATCTGCGGCCACATGATCCATACCAATTTTATCCCTTTGATCCCTAAAAGTACGAATAAATGACTCTATTTTTCGAGTATTCGCCGACAGGGCAAAGTACAGATCGATTTTCCTTTTTTAGCTGCAGCCGTTTGGTTGGAACCATTTTAATTCCTTTCTCACTGAAAAGTACAAATTTCGAAAATTTTCTTTATTTTGGGAGAGTATACACAATGAATTTTAGAAAAGTATAAATCGAAATTCATCATTCTAACTGCAGTCGTTTGATGGGTACGATTTTTATCCCCTTCGCTAAAAATACAATTTTCAAAAAATGTCTTTATTTTGCTTGTCAGAAGAATTTACACTCCGAATTTTATGATTCTAGCTGCAGCCATTTAATCGGTAACATTTTTATCCCATTGGCCCATTTTGATCCCTTTAAGTACGAAAATCCCTTTATTTTATGTGTACATGTAATTAGAGGGATTTATACTCTGAAATTCAGGTTACTAGCTGTTATCGTTTGATTAATGACATTTTTATCCCTTTTGTCCCCATTTCACCCCCTAAAGATATGAATCGCCTTATTAAATATCGAGTAAAGCAGAAATCTTCGAAAAAAAAAAATACTCGAAATATTAGAAGTTATTGGAGGTATTACCTGCCCTTGTTAGGGATTTTTACCTCTCTGGGCCGATTTCGTATTTTTTCAGTTGTTACAATAACAAATTACATATAAAAAAGTAAAAACTGCGTTAAGTTCGGCCGGGCCGAACTTTATTTACCCTCCACCATGGATTGCATTCCACAGAGGTTGTCGGTTTTCGTAGAAGTGCAGTAATATTACAGGAAAATAACATTTTTTTAATATAGCCAAACCAAAACAAATACAAATATTGAAAAAATAATTTTATAAATAAATATAATATTTGAATTATTTCAAACCACGCTTATAAGGCAAGGCTACCAATACGTCAATTCAAAACATAATTATTTTTCTATTTATATTTTCAAAGCCATAAATATTGGTAGATAGTAGGTGCTACAGTTGGTTGTATTTCCATTCTATTTGAATTTCAAAAGTACAAATTTTGAAAATCCGTTATCAAACGTACATAGTGCAAAATAACCTATCTTCATTATTCAACCAATTTTTGCCGTAAAAGAAAAAGTACGAGTAGTTTTTATTTTGCGTGTCTATGCAGTCAGAGGAATGTATACACCGAATTCCATGATTCCAGCTGCGCCCATTTGGTTGCTACCATTTTTACCCTCTTGACGTTTCTACGCAATTCTAATTTTATCATTCTAGTCGTAGTCGTTTAGTTGGTACTATTTTATCCCTCTGTACCATTGTATCCCTTGAAAGTACTAATTTCGAAAATTTCGTCTATTTTCCGTGTCTTCGCAGTCAGAGGAATGTATACTCCGAATTTCTAGCTGCGGTCAATTGATTGGTACTATTTTTATCCCCTTTTTTAATGTTAACCCCAAAAAGTACGAATTTCGAAAAATCAGTTTATTTTCCGTGTCTTCACACTCAGAGGAATGTATACTCTCAATTTTATGACTCTAGCTGCGGTCATTATATTGGTACTATTTTTATCCCCTTTTTCCATGCTTTATATAAGGTTACTTTCTATATATGTTTGTGTGCCACAAAATTTGAAATCAATTTTTGAAAGCTTTTTTCTCAACCAATTTTGCTCAAATTTTGCACACTTAATCATTTTCGATGACAATACAAGGAAATGGAAAAATTTGACCAATTGGACAAAGGGGCGTGGTACCTCCCATACAAACCACAAATTAAAAATCTATTATTTCTGCTCCTGATAACGGTATTTAAACAAAATTTGGTACGTCGGTTTGGTGTGCATGTTGTAAGTGCTGCTGCAAATATGGGCGGGATTGTACAAAGGGGCGTGGTACCTCTCATACAAACCACAAATTAAAAATCTATTATTTCTGCTCCTGATAACGGTATTTAAACAAAATTTGGTACGTCGGTTTGGTGTGCATTTTTTAAGTGCTGCTGCAAATATGAGCGGGAATGGACAAAGGGGCGTGGTACCTCCCATACAAACCACAAATTAAAAATCTATTATTTCTGCTCCTGATAACGCAGTAATTTTTCCTTCTACAAAAGATAACTAAAAAAGAATTTCTAGGCCCAATAGAATTCTGCTTGCATAAAGCATGGATTTGAAAAAAAAATTTTTTTTTTGATTTACTAGTTTCATTTTAACCCCAAAAAGTACGAATTTTGAAAAATCCGTTTATTTTACTTATCTATGCAATCAGAGGAATGTATACACCGAATTTCATTATTCTAGATACAGCAGTTTGGTTGGTACCATTTTTATCCCTCTATTCCTAATTTACCCCTTAAAAGTACGAATTTGGAAAAAATACTTTTATATTATGTATCTACTCAATTAGAGGAATGAACACACCGAATTTCGTGTTTCTAGCTGTTGTCGTTTAATATGTACCATTTTTATCCCTTTTTTGCTCCATTTCACCCCCTACAAATAAGAATCACTTTATGGTGCACGTTTTTGCTATAAGGGGAATGCGCATACCAAATATCAAGCAAATATAAACAGAAATATTCAAAAAACATGCTTAAATACGCTAAAATATTAGGGATTATTATGGGTATTTTTAGTCCTTGTGAGGGAAAAATTTTTCCCTTTGGGCCGATTTCGCCCCATTTCAATCCCAACCGATCTACGACTATAAGACGCATTTATGGACAATTTGAACGTTCTAGCTCCTTTCGTTTAGATGCGGACAGACGGACGGACATGGCTAGATCGTCTTAGAATTTTATGACGATCAAGAATATATATACTTTATAGGGTCTCAGGTCGATATTTCAAGGTGTTACAAACGGAATGGCAAAGTTTGTATACCCCCATCCTGGTGGTGGAGGGTATAATGAGGGGTTTAATATAATGAATAATTAGTTACCGCCTAAAAGCATGCTCTATATTTTATTCAATTTTGCACAATTGGACATCACATTAGAATAGGTCGAGAAAAGAGATTTTCTTGTTAAAATTAAGGGGATTAAATTTTATTCAATTTAAAAATACAAAAATAAATAAATATTTTTTATGTGGATCATTCATGAGAAAAATTAAAAATATTTGTCTAAAATAAAAATATTGTTTTTACCAAATAGATTTCAAAAGTTGCCTAGAGAGGCAATAATAAGAGTAGCTTAACTCTGTATAGGCTTATTTTTCTCATATCTTAATAATAAAATGAACAAAACAAAACACGCCACAAATATTGAAATAAATAAATCAAATCAAAATTATATTTAGTTATTTGTGGTCTATAGTCATGATAAGAATTTATATGTTGTGTTTTGCTATTTTATTATAATTGGCCGAATGGCTTCTAAATTACAAATAAAAAGAATGAATGAATGAAAATTAAAACTAAAAAATTTAATTGTAACTAAAGCTAACTTTATGAGTTTCAATAAAAATGTCGATGATTATTGAATTATGTAAAAATGTATATATGACTATTTTAAATAAATTGCAACTACAAATGAATGCTTGTCATATCAAAATTGTATGCTTTTATAATAACTATTCTCTATAAATATTGTAACTGTAACAAAAAACGTATGTATATGGAAAACTAAATTAATGTTTTCTGTTTTTTTTTTGTATAAAAAATCGTTGATTCGTATTTTCTTTTTTTTATGGGCAAATTATACAAAAATATATGTTAATGATTAGTTAACTATCAATGATCATACCAATCACAATTCAAATATTTGTTCGCTAAATATTCGTTTTATAAATATGTATATATTTGTATAAACTATATATGCACATATATGTATTTCAATTAACGAAATTCATTCAAAAACTTTTTCTATTTAAAATAAAAAAACAAATCGGAAAAATATTGTTTGAAGTCTTGGGAAGAAGTTTTTAAAGTGGAATTGTATTGGATAATGAAATAACTTTGGTGTATTCGAACAAAATTAAGGGCAGTCAGGAGATAATTTGTCAATATTTTGAACTTAATAATAAAAATGCATGCATATGTAACCAAATAAGAAAAAAATAAACAACATAAACATTGAAGAAATTGCTAATGATTAAAAATACATTCATAACTAAATAAGAAAAATGAAAGCCAGAGTTGTGACTATTTTTTAATATAAGTACATTAGATCGACTCATTTTGTGTGGAGTCAGGAAAAATAAAAAACTAATTGCTTTCTTAAAATATTTCGGTTCTATCAACGTCCGTTGGCGAGTAAAAACCCCATTTTTAGAGATAGTTTGAAAAGGGTTTAGCTCACCAGCGGATGTTGAAAGAGCCGAAATATTTTTGGAATAATCAGAAAACATATTAATCTTCATTTTGAGATGGGTAGCTATTCAATTTTTTCCGTGATTCGCTCTAATTTACATGGAGCGGAAAAGGTCAAATCGGAAGAGATATTTGTATGGGAGCTATATCTAAAACTGAATCGATCTGATCCACTTTCACCATAGTTGTTCCTAGTTGAATTATAAGCTGTTGAGCTAAATTTTTAAGAAAATCGGTTAAAATATGTGGTCTCTAAAGCGGAGAAAGTCCAATCGAGAGCGAAATTTATATGGGAATTATATATAAAACTGAACCGATCTGACAAACTTCCACCATAGATGTTTCTAGTTGAAATATAAGGTGTTGTGCCACATTTAAAGAAAATTGGTGAAAATATCTGGTTTCTAGAGAGGAAAAAGTCCAATCGAGAGAGAAATTTGTATGGGAGCTTTATCTAAATCTGAACCGATCTGACCCACTTTCACCATAGATGTTTCTATTGGAATTATAAGGTTCTGTGTCAAATTTGAAGCAAAACTAGTAAAATATCTGGTTTCTAGAGAGGAAAAAGTCAAATCAAGAGCGAAATTTGTATGGTGGCTATATATAAATTTGAACCGATTTGACCCATTTTTACCATTGATGTTTCTAGTTGAATTATAAGGTACTGCGCCAAATTTAAAGAAAATCGAGTAAAATATGTTGTCTCTAGAGCGGAAAAAGTGAAATCAAGAGCGAAATTCGAATGGGAGCTATATCTAAATGTGAACCGATCTGGCTCATTTTCACCATATAAATTTCTATTGGATTTATAAGACTTTTTGCAAAATTTAAAGAAAATCGTTTAAGATGTGTAGCCTCTAGAACGAAAAAAGCCAAATCGAGAGCGACATTTGTATGAACGCTATATCTAAATCTGAACCTATCTGACCCATTTTCACCACAGATGTTTCTAGTTGAAATATAAGGTGTTGTGCCAAATTTAAAGAAAATCGGTTTAAATATGTGCTCTCTAGAGCGGAAAAGGTCAAATTGAGAACGAAATTCGTATGGGAGCTATATCTAAATCTGAACCGATTTGACCCATTTTCACCACAGATGTTTCTCGTTGAATTATAAGGTATTCTGTCAAATTTAAAGAAAATCGGTTAAATATCTGGTTTCTAGAGCGGAAAAAGTTAAATCGAGAGCGAACTTTGTATGGAAGCTATATATAAATCTGAACCTATCTGACCCATTTTCACCACAGATGTTTCTAGTTGAAATATAAGGTGTTGTGCCAAATTTAAAGAAAATCGGTTTAAATATGTGCTCTCTAGAGCGGAAAAGGTCAAATTGAGAACGAAATTCGTATGGGAGCTATATCTAAATCTGAACCGATTTGACCCATTTTCACCACAGATGTTTCTAGTTGAATTATATGGTGTTGTGCCAAATTTAAAGAAAATTGATTAAAATATGTGGTTTCTAGAGCGGAAAAAGTTAAATCGAGAGCAAACTTTGTATGGAAGCTATATCCAAATCTGAACCGATTTGCTTCAAACTAAATAGAGTTTGTCCTTGGCCCACAAAACTTACTTGTGCCAATTTTCGTTAGGATCGGACAATAATAGTGACCTGTACTTTGATAACAAGAATTGATGGATGAACAGACACACAGACGGACATTTCTAAATCGACTCAGAAAGTGATGGGCCTATAACGTTTCCTTGCGGGTATTACAAACAAATGTACAAAGACATAATACCCTAGTGGAGGGTTTAAAGACTGTAGAAAATCTTCTCTCTTCATTAGGGTGAAGTGACCTTTTTTTTAAAAAAAAAAATCAAAATCAATTTATGATTTAAAAAAAAACACCGGCAACCAATCGTAAACATTACGATTCTCTCATAATACATATTTTTGGTTATATTTCAAAGCAATAATGACAACAGTAGGTCTGATCAGATATAGACTGGTCAAAATGTTACGCCCGTTACAATTTAAATATCCTATATTTCCTATATGCATAAAGAGATGTCGTATACTTTAGAAGAAAATGTATGAACTACTCTTTTGATTAGCAAAAACGAATAAAGACATGTAATGGAAGATCATTACCGAATATAAGAAAATAAGTAAAACCTCAAGATTTTCTTCAAAGCTAAGGTCACACGCGTGACGATCTAGTTTGTTGTATAGCTCTAGTATTTAAAACACTAAGACATATTTATATTTGCTATAATATTCCGATTAACCTGACGTTTTCATCAATTGGGAGTATAGCAAAAATCTCAGTCAATGAATATGGGAGATATTTAAATATATTTAAGCAAAAGTGTCACACCCGATCCAATGAAATCACCCATTTCTAATCATATATCTATCCGATCTGGTCAATTTAACTTGGCAAATTCTGAAGATTGTGCAAATTTGTGGTACTGATTTCTGTCAGAATTCGAATTCGTAAATTCTGATAAATTTGTCGTCGTTACATTGTTCAGACAGTTTGTGGACTTCTTCAAACTCTTTCTCGGTGAAAACAGCTGAAGATGTTCAGATGTTCGGCGATATAATCTGATTTTTTTACGATTGTGCAAATTTGTGGGACTGATTTCTGTCCGAATTTGAATTCGTAAATTCTAATAGATTTGTCGTCGTTACATTGTTCAGACTTTTTCACAGTTTGTGGACCTCTTCAAATGACTTCTTACCTTATTCGGTCTAAATATCCAAAGATGTTCTAACATTTCTGCGATATGATCTGACATTCTGTGATGAAAAGGTTTTTTGAATTGCTAATAAAAGAACTCTTACAACATTGTTCATGAGGGATTTATTTAAAACTGGTTAAGACATCCAGAGCTCATTTAAAAGGTTTTTTGAATTGCTAATAAAAGAACTCTTACAACGTTGTTCATGAGGGATTTATTTAAAACTGGTTAAGACGTCCAGAGCTCCTCTAAATGTGTTTAACGGGTCTACCGCGTTTCCTTTTGTGTAGAAAATTTTCTTCTGTATAAAATTTGCTTCTTACATTTCTAATAATATCTCTCTAGTTAGGAGTATCCGATTAGGTCGATTTATATTGTTAAATTCTGAAGATTGTGCAAATTTGTGGGACTGATTTCTGTCAGAATTCGAATTCGTAAATTCTGATAAATTTATCGTCGTTAGATTGTTCAGACTTTTTCACAGTTTGTGGACCTCTTAGCTTTTTCAATCAAAATAGCCAAAGATGTTCTAGCATTTCTGCGATATGATCTGACATTTTTTGATTTAACAATAAAAAACTCTTACAACGTTGTATATGATGGTTCATTTTATAAATGGTTAGGACATTCACCGTCCGAAATTCCTACTAATTTATTATTTACATTGACCAAATAGTCGAAGATGTGCAGACTTTTCAGAAAATAATCTAACATTTTGTGGACCTCTTCAAACGACTTATTACTTTTCTCTGTCAAAATAACAACAAAATGTTCAAGCATTTATGCGATATGACCTGACATTTTGTGATGCTCTTCCACTCTTTTTGAATTACTAACAAAATTTTTTTACAAAATTGTTCATGATGAATCATCTTATAAATGGTTAGGACATCCAGAGCTCCTCTAAATGTGTTTATGAGAATCATTTTACTGTCGATCACAGCATGTAGAGGATTTTACAGAGTTTGGACGGAAATTAAAAATATTCACTTAAAAAAAGCAAATCAAGAATATCCCAAATTCATAATAATTTAAGAAAGATTTATAAAAAATCAAATTTCACAAATTTTTATGAATTCGGCTGTATGTTTATAAATAAAAAATATTTGTCTGTCTGTTTGTTTGTTTTTCGTTTTGTTTTACTTTATTAATATCAATATTATTATTTATTATAAATTAAAGCAAATTTGTTAAAAAAAAAAAAAATTACAATATTTTCCAAGAAATTATTGTCTAACTCGCATAAAAAATGTTAAATTTAAATTAAATACAATACGTACGTAATACAAAGTAAAAGTTACAAAATAACAGAAAAAATACGTGTAATTATATTCTTATGATTTTAACACATTAAACAAAAGAGACGATGCTATACAAATTATAGCAACAACGACAAACAACTCGTCGCGCAGGGGGTAGGGAGTCTCACATAGTACATACATATAGAGAAATTTCACAAATTTCTTAACAACATTTACAAAAAAAAGAAAGAAATTATAACAAGAAAAGGGAGGAAGCGAGCGAGCCAGAGAGAAGTACAAAATACAAGAATCTTTTTAAAACTACAAAATGTTTCAATATCACAATGAAGCAGAAAACCAATTCGAGTTGAATGAAGTTACAAAATGAACTTGAAAACAAAAACTTTTAACAGTTTCACTTAAAGTCTCTCTTTTTTCTCTATTCAATTGCAAATGACGAAAGAAAAAAAACATATTGACAATAAAAACTAAAACTAAACATAAACATCATGAGAAAATTTAAAACAAGTTCTAAAAAATACGACTACAGCAAATAAAAATAAAGAGATTACTTGAATTTAACATAGTATAACAATGAAATTATGCGGGGGGGTAGGGGCTTTTCATAAATAGAGATACGTATATTCAAATGGGGTATTCGGATACTTGTTTGTTTGATTTGTTTGGCGGGAGCAGGAAGGCGTCAGGTCAGTGGTTGGGGAAATGAGTGGGGGGAGGGGGCGGAGAAGAACTTATTAAAACTTTAATTGTCATGTTTTACGCGGCGGTGTGGGAGGAGGCGCCGCATAATGATGCCTCATCATGTCTTTGGGAATGTTTTCGTAGGCTGAAAAATGACGGGAGTGAACAATTTGAGCAAACCGGGCCGTGACGAGACCTGCTTACCTGTTCCCGCCGCATGTGAACCTGACGACGACGACGACGACTGATGCTGAGACTGCTGTTGCTGGATAAGGTTATGAGAATGGGTATGATGATGTTGCTGCAGCTGCTGCTGCTGTGCATTATGATGTTGTTCGTTGTGTTGTTTTGGCGTTGCTTGAAATATGTCGTTGCTATAAATCTGTTGCGATTGCTGCTGCTGATGATGATGGTGTTGCTGTTGTTGCTGCTGAGTGGGTGGCGGCTGTGCAAATTTATGACGGCTGCTTGGCGTTGTCGGTGATGCTAAGGGCATTTTGTTGAAATTTGATTTCGCTGCTTGATTGTTGTCAGCATTACTGCCATTGTTGCCACAACTTGTGGCTGTGGCACTCGACTGTTGCTGCTGCTGCTGTTGTTTACATGCTAAACTTAAATTAGGTGGTAAGGGAGATCTTTGTGTATCATTACCAATTTCGCCGGTGTATCTGGAAAAGAAACGATAGACATTTTTTATAACATATATTTCTTTTTTTTTCTGAAAATATCCAGCCCACTCACTTTATATTTGTATATTCACGGCCGACTTGTATGCTCTGCTCTTCGGCCCGTTTTCGCTGTATCAGTGTTTGAATGTAATGCTGGACCGCATAATAAACGAATTTGTATTGTGCTTCGGTTTGTACTAGACCAGAACGTTGGGAGCGTACCATTTGTATTGTGCGTTGGATATCAATTTCAGTATCTAAACCTGGAAAAGGAGAAAACAAAAGAAAATTGAAATTAAAAATATTGAAAAGAAAAATTAAATACAAAGGGGAATTAAATACAGAAAATGATAAGAAACAAATTGCTAATTCCTAGTGATTTGCCTATTCTTTTTTATAAAGAAAGTGCCAGGTTTTAAAGGAATTTCTGCCGATTGGCATTGAAAACCAAGAAAAAAAAAACAATATTACCTACAGATGTTTGGAAGACATTCATTTATTTAAATGCAATGGACAAAAGCACAAGCAGACATAGAAATTTGTCAAAATTCCCATTTTTGGGAATTTTTGTTACTTTATGGGAATTTAAAATTTTCTCTTATGAAACATGTGCACATTTGTTTTAAATATATTTTTAAATATTTTTTTAATATCATAAAGACCATTTATCCATAAACAATCAAAATGAATGATAATTTATGAAAAATCCCATTTTTGTGAATTATTGTTTTATTTTTGGGAATTTAAAATGCAATATTATAATACGCGCGAGCATTAGTTTCAAACAAATTTGCCAAGATTGGCGACTCTTTATCCATAGCAAGCAAAATAAATGGTGATTTGTGAAATTTCTCATTTTTGGGGATTTTTGTTTTCTTTTTGGGAATTTAAAATTTTAATTTTTCTATTATTATTTTAAACAAATTTGACAAGTTGGACAAGCTTTTATTAATAAATAATCTAAATAAATGGTGATTTGTGAAAATTTTCATTTTTGGGAATTTTTGATTTCTTTTTGGGATTTTTTTTTCTTCTTGGGAATTTAAAATGTTCTACGATGAAAGGTGTGCACATTTGTTTTAAACAAATTTGAACAAGTTTGATGACCTTTTATCCATAAACAATCAAAATAAATGATAATTTGAGAAAAATTCAAATTTTGGGGGATTTTGGTTTTCTTTTTGGGAATTTAAAATTTTCTGTTATAAGAGGTATGCACATTTGTTTCTAATAAATTTAACAAGTTTGACGACCTTTTATCCATAAACAATCAAAATAAATGGTAATATGTGAAAATTTCCAATTTTGGGGGATTTTGGTTTTCTTTTTGGGAATTTAAAATTTAAATTTTTCTATTATTATTTTATACAAAATTGAAAAGTTTGACGACCTTTTATCCATAAACAATCAAAATGAATATTAATTTGTGAAAATACCCATCATTGGAGATTTTTGTTTTAATTTATGGGAATTCATTATTATGAAACATGTGCACATTTGTTTTAAATATATTTGCGAATTATTAAAACACTTTATCAATAAATAGCGAAAAAATGATAATCTGTTAAAAAGTCGCATTTTGGAGATTTTTGTTTTCTTTTTGGGAATTTAAAATTAATTATTATGAAACATGTTCGCACATGTTTTAACATAATTATCAAGTTTTACGGCCCTTTATAAATAAATAACGATAAAATGATAATTTTTGAAAATTTCCATTTTTTGGGGATTTTTGTTTACTTTGTGGGAATCTAAAATTCGCTATTGTAAAATGTGTGGACGTACGCTTTAAAGAAATTTGCCAAGTTTTGCGACTCTTTATTCATAAGCAATCAAAATAAATGGTAATTTCTGAAAATTCTCATTCTTGAGTATTTTCGGTTTTCTTTCTGGGAATTTAAAATTTTAATTTTTCTATTATTATTTTAAACAAATTTGACAAGTTGGACGAAATTTGCCAAGTTTGGCTACTCTTTATTCATAAACAAACAAAATAAATGGTAATTTCTGAAAATTCCCAGATTTGGGGATTTTTGTTTTCTTTTTGGGAATTTAAAATTCACTGATATGAAACATGTACGCATTTGTTTTGAGTATATTTATCCAGTTTTGAGACATTTACCAATAAATTTTTGAAAATTCCCATTATTGGGGATTTTTGTTTTAGTTTTTGGGAATGGAAAAATTCACTATTATGAAACATTTGTTTTAAATAAATATGATAATTATAAAGGCCCTTTATAAATAAATAACAATAAAATAATAATTTGTGAAAAATTCCATTTTTGGGGATTTTTATTTATTTTGTGGAAATTTAAAATTGGCATTTATAAAATGTGAAGACATTTGCTATAAGCAAATTTGCCAAGTTTGGCGACCCTTCGTCCATAAACGATCAAAATAAATGGTAATTTGTGAAAATTCCCAAATTTGGGGATTTTTGTTTTCATTTTGGAAATTTAAAAGTGAACATTTGTTTTAAATACATTTATCAAGTTTTACGACCCTTTATCAAGAAATAACGATAAAATGATAATTTGTGAAAAATTCCATTTTTGGAGATTTTTGTTTTCTCTTTAGGAATGTAAAATTTCACAACTATAAAACATGTGTGCATTTGCTTTTAAATATATTTCCCAAGATTGGTGCGCCTTTTTCAATAAATAACGAAAACATGGAAATTTGTGAAAATTCCCAGATTTGCGGATTTTTTTTCTGTTTTGGGAATTTAAAATTCGCAATTATGACATATTTGAACATGTTTTAACATATTTGCTGGTTCTGTAACAATAAACAAAGAAAGAGCGTGGTAATTTATGAAAATTCCCATTTTTTGGGATTTTTGTTTTCTTTTTAGGAATTTAAATTTCACAATCATGAAACATGTGTGCATTTGCTTTTAAATATATTTGCCAAGATTGGTGCGCCTTTTTCAATAAATAACGAAAACATGGAAATTTGTGAAAATTCCCAGATTTGGGGATTTTTGTTTCTGTTTTGGAAATTTAAAATTTGCTATAATAAAACATGTTCACGTTTATTTTCAACATTTTTGCCGACTCTTTATTAATAAATAGGGAAAAAGCATCGTAATTTGTAAATAATCCCATTTTGGGAATTTTTGTTTTCTTTTGGGGAATTTAAAATTCGCAATTATGACACACTTGAACATGTTTTAACATAAAGAGTGATTTTTTTGAGGTTAGGATTTTCATGCATTAGTATTTGACAGATCACGTGGGATTTCAGACATGGTGTCAGTATGCTTTGACATTTCATCATGAATCGTCTTACAAACGAACAACGCTTGCAAATTATTGAATTTTATTATAAAAATGCGTGCTCTGTTAAGAAAGTTCATTGCGCGCTTCCATTTTATGGTCAGTTTAATCGACCCACTGAAGCGGCTATTCGGGCTATTGTGACTAAATTTCGCACCAAATTTACATTGTTGGACATTAAACCACCAACACGCTTACGTAGAGTGCGAACTGAAGAAAATATCGCAGCTGTATCGGCCAGTGTTAATGATGACCACCAATTTTCGATTCGTCGCCGTTCGCACCAATTGGGTCTCTGTTACTCAAAAACGTGGAAATGCCAAAATTGGACTAAGCGGATGGACCACCTAAGACGCAGCCGCGGTCAACATTTAAATGAAATTATCTTCAAAAAGTAAATGTCATGGACCAATCTAACGTTTCAAATAAAGAACCGATGAGATTTTGCAAATTTTATGCTTTTTTTTTAAAAAAAAAGTTATCAAGCTCTTAAAAAATCACCCTTTATTTGCTGATTCTGTAACAATAAACAACGAAAGAGCGTGGTAATTTATGAAAATTCCCATTTTTGGGGATTTTTGTTTTATTTTTGGGAATTTAAAAATCACTATTATGAAAAATGAATGCATTTGTTTTTAACTATATTTGTCAAGATTGGCGTCCACTTATCAATAAATAACGGAAACATGGTAATTTGTGAAAATTTCCAGAATTGGGGATTTCTGTTTTCTTTTTGGGAAAAGTTTACTATTATTAAATTACTATTATTTTAAAAATACTTCTAGATCCGATATGAGAAAACAATTGTTGATATATTTAGTTTATGTACCCTATATAAGCTTTCTTTTTTTGTAGTTTTCATCTTTCCTACTTTACAATTTTGAAATATCAGAAGCCTTTTTTGTACTCAAATGGGGGGAGAAAGATGACTGTATATATTGGCCAAGTTTTTAAGCTGTTCACATTTTCGAGAGTATATTTTCCCTAATAGTCTGTAAACTTCAGTTAAAACAACTTACCATTTCTATCGATCTGATCCAAAATCATATCAATCACAATAAATGTACCCGTACGACCAATGCCCGCTGAACAATGTACACAGATGGGACCCTGTAAACAAAATAAACACACAGTTATTTATAAATCTCAAATCAATCTTCTTCCACATCCTGCCCACTTACCGGTTTCTCTCCAGCCTGCGTTAGCTGTCCCTGTTTGGTGTTGACATCTTGCAAGAAATTCAACACACAGCCGGGATCGGCTGGTACTCCATGATCGGGCCACACCTGGAAATGATAATGGAATATACGCCTCTCTGGCTGGTCACGCCACGAAAATAGAAATTCCCTCAGCGTATAGTCGTTGGTGGAGTTCTCTGAGATACATTGAATTTTGGCGGGTCCGAATTGTTTGCTTTGTCCCTCGTCGGGCCAATATTTGGCACATTTATTTTTGCCACGTTCAAATTCTTTGGTTGTCATCACAATGACACGGGTGTTCTCCTGCCAGATCATGTTCCAGAAATCGGTGACGGTATTGGCCAGACAACCCTGTGTGGCAATGTAGGTCTTGAACATTTCACGTTCCGTCAAATCATTGCTGTTCTTCTTATTCAAAGGACGCGACGAAGCCGACGAATTTGAACCATTTGAACCCGAGCCACCGAGGCCCGAACGTTGTTGCTGCTGCTGTTGCTGGGACAAACCATTGGAATTACCGATTAAGGCATTATTGGTCAGTGATTCGCTGCGTTTGTGTTTATTCAAATTGTCGGTTTTCTTGTTGCACGTGGTGCAGTTGCTGTAGGGCAACGTGGCCGTTTTGACGGCACACTGGACACAGGTTTTGTTAAGCATCTGACAGTTGGGACAATTCTTTTGGATCTGAGCGGCAGTACAGGCCGGACAGGAGGAGACCATGGCATTTAGACTTTCCTGCGAAGCATTCATGTTGTTCTGTTCACCATCGGTGGGTAAGCGTATATAGTTGGCGTTGATGTACTCAGCGCCGGGTATGCTATGATCGACATCGTTGAGTTTGACACGGGTGTGATCATCTGAAAAAAAAGGCAGAAAGATATGAAATTATTAAGAGGTTAATTGGATAAAATATGATAAATTTAATAGTGTTTGAAAAGCAAAAGAGAAAAGGTTGGGAAATATTAGTTGGCTATTAAGAGGTGCTTTAGTATTCTTAGCAGGGATAGAGCTGCAAAAATTCTTGGACAGGAAATATAAAAAAATATAAATTTCATATAAGTAATAGAAAAGCTGAAGAGTAAGAGATGCTTTAGTATTCTTAGCAGGGAGAGAGCTGCAAAAATTCTTGGACAGGAAATATAAAAAATATAAATTTCATATAAGTAATAGAAAAGCAGAAGAGTAAAGGGAAGACAAAATGGTATTTGCTCTGTTTAAGAGACGCATTGGTATTCCCAGCATGGTAGTGATGCAAAATAATCACACCGAAAGAAAATACATGAACAATTGGCACACGGTTATGACAATTGTTGAGTATAATAGGATATAACAAGATAAATTTAATATTAACAATTTAATATTATTGAAAAGTAGGAGATTAAAGGGAAGATCATATGAAGATTAAGAGATGGATTAGAATTCTCAGCAGGGATAGAGTTGCTAGAGAATCACGCGGGGATTAACTATAGAAGAGAGAATATTTTCTGTTCTCTGAATATTCTCATAATCATTGTCATGGAAAACTTTTAACGGTGTTAGAGCTACAAAACAATCACTCGGAGAGGAAAAACAGAATAGCACGCTTTCTGTTTAATACCATAATCATCAAACTAGTATCTGTGTTAAAAATTTGTATTAAGGATGAAGAACACCATTAAGTGAGAAAGGTAGAACTAGATATAGTCGCAGGTAGGAAACAAGTTAGCAAGAGGTAATGAAGATGGGTATATATGAGACGTAGACATAGATATTGATTTAATTGGAAAATCATAAATACTTATACAATGCGATATAATTTATGAGACTGACCCCAATTTTCACCAACTCTGGTTATAGACTCAGCTACAGATGTCTAACTCCACACAAACTGACAGTTATAACTGCTGGTTAGCTCAAGCTGAAGGTTAATCAGACTTGGTGAAAATGGGGGGTGAATGGTAAAGATGAAGTTATAGGCTGAAGAATAGAACTTACATGGTAATATATTCCTGTAACGATTTTTGTTACGATTCTCCAGTTTATAGCCTTCATTGCGTGAGAATATATCGCGGCTGTCCTGTTGTAAAGCTTCAAATTCTTCCCAAAAGCCACCCTGCAAAAGAAAGATAATTTTTTATTAATTTCTTCATATTATTAATTTCAAAATATTTATGTTAAAAAAGTAGCAAAGTGTTAACGATTTCAAATATCAACAGTTTTGGTATTGGACTGTGTTGAAGAGGAGGAGGAGAAAATTGTTATCAATTTGGAAAAATCCTTGGGCAATGTCGCATGTAAACAATACACTAATTATTTTTAATGCATTTAAAAAGGATTTAAAAACGAAACGAACGAAATTTTATAATTTCTCTCATGCTTTGGTGTAGATTACAATAAATGTACCCGCTCCGCCCATTCCACCAACAATATTTGAAGCCACCTCTAAAAATTCTGAGAATAACATTGGATTTTGGTATTGGACTATATCGAAGAGGAAATTATTTTTCAATTTGGAAAAACTATACGGACAATGTTGAATGTAAAAATGGAATAATAACTTTTTTATTTACATTTAAAAACGATTTGAAAATAAAGAAATATTATAATTTCTCTCAGACTTTGGCATAGATTACAAAAAATGTAGCCGATCCGTCCAATCCTTCAAACAATAACTGAAGTAACTTCTAAAAAAAACTAGGGTTTCTAGAATAACATTTGATTTTATTATCGGACTATGTTGAAGGGGAGGAAGGAATTTTTTTCAATTTGGAAAAACTACGGGCAACGGCAACGTTGGATGTAAAAATGGAATAAGAACTTTTTTATTTACATTTAAAAACGACTTGAAAATAAAGAAATATTATAACTTCTCTCAGACTTTGGCATAGATTACAAAAAATGTAGCTGATCCGTCCAATCCTTCAAACAATAACTGAAGTTACTTCTAAAAAAACTAGGGTTTCTAGTATAACATTTGATTTCATTATCGAACTATGTTGAAGGGGAGGAAAGAATTTTTTTCAATTTGGAAAAACTACGGACAATGTTGGATGTAAAAATGGAATAATAACTTTTTTATTTACATTTAAAAACGATTTGAAAATAAAGAAATATTATAACTTCTCTCAGGCTTAGACGTAGATTACAATAAATGCACCCACCAATAATATTTGAAGGTACATTTAAATAGATTGATGTTTTTAGAATAAACTTTGATTTATAACACTGTGCGACAGTCCAAAAACTCTGGAAAGTGATACATATTATTACTTTTTTATTTACATTTAAAAACAATTTGAAAAGAAAGAAATATTATAATTTCTC
The DNA here is from genome assembly GCA_947397865.1 of Polietes domitor. NCBI lineage: Eukaryota > Metazoa > Arthropoda > Insecta > Diptera > Muscidae > Polietes > Polietes domitor. Next base: position 174,052,896 of record OX377620.1, on the reverse strand, counting down.
TAAGGCTTGTAGCCGCAGAATCTGAAGCTACCTCTAAAAAGACTGAGGTTTCTAGAATAACATTTGATTTATAACATAAGAGTCTAAAAACTGTGTGAAGTAATATTATTTTTCTGATAGGTATTTTCGAGTATAACAAGAATCTATAAATGAAATTTGCCACACACGCCTTAAAATCTTGAGTAGAACAAGAATTTGTATTTAAGTGACGAACTCCTCATTCATCCTCCTTCGTTCGGTATAATTTAATTCTGAATTTGTGAATTTCTTCTCAGAGCTCAGATATGGAAAACTTTCTTTTATGGTCTTTCTACTGCTAGAAATAAATGGAAAATGTTTGAGAATTATAATTGGATTTAGCACGGGACACTGCTCTTCGGATTATTGTCGAATGTGCGGAGGTGAGGAGGAAATATAAATCGTGCAGCATCCAACTCCATAGACTTAATCGATTATTTCGAGAACTTTCATGTTTCACATCTGCCATCTTACATAGAAGTATATAGAAGATGTTTGTAAATCATAATAGAAGTTATCTCGTCGGGTCAGTGCTCTTTAAGAAACAGCACTTCGGATTATTGTAGAAATTGGTGCTGGGTTCGATTCCCGGCCGGCGCACTGGTAAAATTCAACATCAACAAATTTTCACTTTTCATCATAAAATAAGAGTTTCTGCAGCCAATTTTCTCATCCAAACACACTTTCACATAAAAATAGTCATTTCGATTGCTCCAAGGTCCAGGGAAGAAATTAATAGCCATTAGCGATACATAACATGGCTGTTAACATAAAAAATGCAGCGCCCCTAGTGGAGGATAGGGGTACAACTCGATTAACATCCCATTCCCTTAACATTAACATCAACCTTGAAGAAGATGCAAATAACAGCCGGACAACATGAGAACGATGACGAACAAAGGTTCCCGCGATAATCGGATACATGCAGGAACGAAGTCTAGTACAATTCAGACTTAAGGATTATCACCTCAGCTCCCTCTAAAAGCTGCTACAACAACAATAACATTGTAGAAATTGCGGAGATGAAGAAGAAATAGAAATCGTACAGCCTCCAACTCCATAGACTTAGTCGATTATTTCGATAACTTTCGTGTTTCACATCTGCCATAGTACTTAGGATCTATGATCTTTGTTAAATGATAATTATATTTTTTCGCCACTACCCTCCGTTAGAGGGCACAAACATAGTATCATTCATAATCTATGCAAAATGTTTTCCTCAGTCCTTCGTATTTAGCACCAATATATCTCTGATAATATTTTAAATCTGATATATATAACTTCAGTCTTGTATCCGCTTAATTTGAGATCTATTGAGTTTCACCTATCCCACAGTAGACCCTATGTTAATTGGAATCTGGGCTAATTATATTTTTATTTCTTTTATACACAATTTTCCTTCAAACCTTAGTATTTTGTTATAAATGCCTGTCCATAAAGAGAGCTGATTTCTCTTCTCCACTCCATACCCCGTTAAGGGACTTGTTCATCTACTGTTGATGATCTGTGTATTAATTGTACTTGTCTTCTGTTGAAATTTCAATTTCAATAAAACTTCTAGGCATTTTTCTTTCTCAGTAGATTTTACAGCCTCCTTAGAGCTGTTAAAGGGCCTTATTACTTCATCTACTGTTAGTCATCTGTGTGTTAATGGGTCTTCTCTACACTTGCAATTTCAATTTCAATTTCAATAAAACTTCTAGGCATTTCCCTTTCTCCATAGATTCTACAGCCTCCTTAGATGAACCTCCGGTTCAACGTCAAAAAAATCTCACATCTCGCTCGCTTCGAACAAACTACCGATATTTTACAATTAAGCAAACAATTGCAAAAGTAACCATTAATATGTCTCTATATATTATTATAGCTTTCATTGCTGTCCACAACAACACAGCACAACAACAATAACAAAAGTTGGCGACGTAAATGCATATTCCATGAGGCTGGCGGCTGTTGCCTTAAAAGGTTAAGACTACTCTACAACAGTCAGTCAGTCAGTGGTGGCTGCTGCGCCACTGACTGACACCACTTGGAAGTCTGTAGCCTCATAAAAAAAGCAACGGCAACGAAAATAAATTGTTTAAATGGACGATACGTCAATAAAAGCAAAAACTAACAAACAAACATTATTAATAGACCAACAACCAACAACGTCAGATGGGGATCCCCTTTCCATCTCCCCCACCGCCCAGCAAACAAAATTAAACAGAGATAATCTAACAGAGACCCCACTCTCAAGTCACTCGAAATCTCTTCACATCACTTGCATGAGTGATTTTTGTTGCAAAGCGAAAATAAATATTAATCCAAAACGTTTGAAATCATATCGTATGAAATGTACAGCTATCGCGACCCATTTGTCTCTCCGCTCGATGGATGATAGGGTATGACAAGGGATTCCGTTCTCTTACCTTAACCAATTGTTCTACACGGGCATTGATGCCAGCCGCAGTGATGCGAGTGGCATTAAACGGTTGTCGCAGATGGACAACCGTGCCGCACGTCTCCACCATCGGGTTGCGCTTGTAGTGTTCAATCAATTCGGACAAAGTGTTGAATGGTTCACCTCCGCCAACATCGTATTTGTTATCCTGGAATGAAAAAGAAACGAGAATGAGAAAAGTTAAAGTGATGAAGGTAATAAATCAATTAAGAGAATAAGACATTGATTGACTGATTGGACAAGGGACAGCAAACATCGTTTTAAAATTTACAAAGCGATTATTTTCAAGTTCATGTTATTCGGTTCTTCTAAATTGAACTCGACAATTTCATGAATTGTAATGCAGCTCAACATTTTAATTGAGATGTTGATAAGAGTTTTCGCCGCTATCCTCCGTTAGAGGACACTATGTATGAAATCTTTAAATCTGAGATGTCTGACTTAGCCTGGTAGATTTTTATTTCGAGATCTTTCATGTTTCACCTTCTTCATAGTCCTACAAATGTTAGTTAGGATCCGATAGAGTTGTTTAATGGTAAAAATCAATTTTTGGCCTCTATCCGCCGTTAGAGCTCACTGTGCTTGTAATATTGGTAATCTATGCAAAATGTTTTTCTCAGTCCTAACTACTTATTGGGTTATCCTAAATAAATTCTAAATTGTACTCTGTTATACTGCCAATATAAATTTTCAAAACACAATCATGAATTGCAGTTCAGCTCAACATTTCAATAGAGATGTTGATGAGAGTTTTCGCCGCTATCCACCGTTAGAGGACACTGTGCTTGTAATATTGGTAATCTATGCAAAATGTTTTCCTCTGTCCTAACGTCTTGCTGTCTTTAAATCTGATATGTCTGACTTAGTTCATTCAGTCTTGTAGTCTTTTATTTCGAGATCTATCATGTTTCACATTTTCCTTAGTACTTCAAATGTTAGGTAGGATCTAAAATCTTTCTCTCCGATAGAGAGGTTTACAGATAAAAATATATTTTCGCCGCTATCCTCAATTAGAGCACAAAATGTTTCCCTCAGTCCTAACGTCTTGCTGTTTTTAAATCTGATATGCCTGACTTAGTTTTTTTATTTCGGGGTCTTTTTGTTCTTTCTCTCCGATAGAGTTGTTACATGATAAAATATATTTTTTCGCCGCTATCCTCCGTTAGAGCACAAAATGTTTCCTCAGTCCTAACTAATTGCTGTCTTTTATTCTGATATGTCTGACTTAGTTCTTTTATTTCGGGAACTTTTTGTTTCACCTTTTCCATAGTACTCCAAATAATAGTTAGGATCTAAAATGTTTCTATCCGATAGAGTTGTTTAATGATAATAGTAAATTTTTGCCGCTATCCTCCGTTAGAGGGCACAAACTTTGTATTATTTGCATTTGTTTTCCATTCGTCCATCTGCTTCTCCACTCATCAAGTTCCTTCATTTTGTTTAATAATAATAGTTGTTTAATGACTATCCTCCGTTAGAGCACAAAATGTTTCCCCAGTCCTAGCTACTTGCTGTCTTTTATTCTGATATGTCTGACTTAGTTCTTTTATTTCGGGAACTTTTTGTTTCACTTTTTCCATAGTACTCCAAATAATAGTAAGGATCTCAAATGTTTCTCTTCGACAGATTTGTTTAATGAGAATAGTAAATTTTTGCCACTATCCTCCGTTAGATGGCACACACATTGTATTATTTGCATTTGTTTTCCACTCGTCCATCTGCTTCTCCACTCATCAAGTTAATTCATTTTGGTTTGTCTGATATTCTAACGTCTGTCCTGTACTTCTGTCTACTATCGATTCACATAGAATTTCAAATTGTAAATCAATTTCTAGTCTGAATTAGCCATTTGCCTCTTTTTTGTCCGTCTATCATCTTATCCACTCATTTAGTTACATCATTCGGCTTATCCAATATTCTGCAGTCTATTCATCTTTCGTAGTGTCTGTTTTTGATTTATTTATTTTTAAATTCTCGATTATGAATTAATTTCTAGATTGTCAGGCTATTTGTCTTCTTTTTGCCGTCTATCTTCTTACACGGTCTTCTAGCATTTATCATTGTTATCAACTTTTATGTTTAAATTTTGAATCTATATCTTTTTAGATTTAGTCATTTGGCTCCTTTTTGTCAGTCCATCTGCTTGTCCACTTCGTATATCCATTATTTTTATATTATTTATCGTTTTATATATTTTTAAATTTTAGATTTTGTATCCATATATGACATGAATGTCCGCCCATCTGTTTACCCATCCCCGTCCATCTATTATTCTGATATTATGTATCGATTTATATATTTTTAAAATTTTAGATTTTGGCCATTATTACGTCCCAGTAATTGTTCTTAGTTCGAGACATCCCCCAAAAAATCAGCGCTTAATGTGAAGTTTAGTAAGCGACAGTTACTGTACTACTCTCCCTAATTAACCTGCGGAGAGCAGGAGATTTTGCTGGGAGCAGGATAATTATTTCACTTTCATTTTGTTCCACCCTTCTGCTTATCCGTCCTTCCTTTCTTTTTTTAAATTACTACTTCTGCCTGTTTCTTATCGATATGTATTTTAGATTTAGAACCGAATTAAGGCTTGAATTAGCCTTTTGTCTGTTTTTATTTGAATTTTTGTCGCCTATCTGTAGATCAATCCTCCTGCTTATTCGTTCTTCCGCCAAAATAATATTTAAATATTTATTATTCTAATTTCACATTTAGAACTATATATATTGTATTATTTAGCTGTTATTACTGCAGATCCAGATCCTCCTGCTTATTCGCCTTAAGCCAAAATATTATTTAAATATTTGTTGTTCAAATATTAGATTTATAACTTGTTCTTGTCTTATTTAGCTGTTTGTCGCCTTTTTCACTCTCCTACTGATGGCTCTTTCATTTACATTTCTCATTTTCAATTTGTATATCTGAATTTCAATTTACATTTCTCAATTTCAATTTGCATATCTGAATTTCAATTTATAATTTCTCAATTTCAATTTATAATTTCTCAATTTCAATTTACATTTCTCCATTTTAACTTGTGTTTTCTCAATTTCAACTGAAAATTTTGTAGACAGACTTTGTTTATTATTATCGGCCCTCTATGTCCTCCTTTTATCTGTCTGTGACTGATTTATATATTTTTTGTTTCAAGTATGGATTTAGAATCTATTTCCAAACGAACTTAGTCATTTATTTATTATTTTTGTATTGGTAGGAAAACCCTATAGAGATGTTAATGGACCTCTTCTGGTCCAAGTGAGACAGATGACTGCTTTTTGACTATTAGCTTAAGTTAAACTAGACATGTTGAGCTTTCGCCGCTATCCTGTGTTAGGTGGCGCAGTTCATCTATCGTTTTTTATATGTGAATTCATTTTCCTCAAACTTTCAGTATTTGCAGTGAAAGTCAGTCCTCCAGACGTTCTCTATATTATTAATAAACATGAACAGTTAGATGTTGAATCGGCCAACTAACTTAGTTACTTTTGAAATTAATCGAGTGTTCGCCGCTATCCTTTGTTAGATGGCGCTGTACACATATTATTCGTTGTCTCTGCGCTATTTTTAACCGCAGACTAAGTCATTTGTTTGTTCTTTTGTCGGCCCTCTTTATCCTCATTCTGCCTATCTGTGATTGATTAATATACGTATTTGGTTTCATGTTTACATTTAGAACCAATTTCTAGAGATACTTAGCCATTTATTATTTTTGTATTGGTAGGAAAACCCTATACAGATATTAATTGACCTCTTCTGGTCCAACTGAGTTAGATGATTACTTTTGACTATTAGCTTAAGCTAACCTAGACATGTTGAGTTTTCGCCGCTATCCTGCGTTAGGTGGCGCAGTTCATCTATCGTTTGTTTAATGTTCATTTTCCTCAAAATTTCAGTATTTGCAGTGAAAGTCAGTCTTCAAGAATTCCGTATTATTAAGAAACATGAACAGTTTGATGTTGAATATTTGCTTGTGTCTCTATGCCACGAATCGGACAACAAACTTAGTAACTTTTGAAATTAATTCGCCGCTATCCTTTGTTAGATGGTGCTGTACTTAAGTGCCAAGTGTTCGCCGCTATCCTTTCATAGATGGCGCTGTACTTATAGTATTCGTTATCTCAGCAAAATGTTGACCCTAAGTCTAAGCTATTTGTTTATTCGTTTTCCGGCCCGTTTTGTCCTCCTTCTATCTGTCTATGATTGATTTATATATTTTTGTTTCAAGTTTAGATATTGAATCAATTTCTAGATTTGTCGGCCCTTTTTGTCCTTCTTTTTCCTATCTGTGAATGATTTATATGTTTTAAAGATTAAATTTGGACCAATTTGTAGACAAACTTAGCCTTCGGAACTTTTTATCATTTGTGTGCATATCTGTGCCACGTGTTCGCCACTATCCGCACATAGATGGCGCTGTACTTTTATTATTTGTTATCTCTGCAAAATGTTGACCCTAAGTCTAAGCTATTTGTTTATTCGTTTTCCGGCCCGTTTTGTCCTTCTTCTATCTGTCTATGATTGATTTATATCTTTTTGTTTCAAGTTTAGATTTTGAATCTTTTTATAGATTTGTCGGCCTTTTTGTACTTCTTTTTTCTATCTGTGAATGATTTATATATTTTAAAGATTAAATTTGAACCAATTTGCAGACAAACTTAGCCTTCGGAAGTTTTTATCATTTCTGTGCATAACTGTGCCACGTGTTCGCCACTATCCTTTCATAGATGGCGCTGTACTTATATTATTCGTTATCTCTGCAAAATGTTGACACTCAGTCTAAGCTATTTGTTTATTCGTTTTCCGGCCCGTTTTGTCCTCATTCTGTCTGTGTATGACTGATTTATATATTTTTGTTTCAAGTTTAGATTTTCAATCTATTTCTAGATTTGTCGGTCTTTTTGTCCTTCCTTTTCCTATCTGTGAAAGATTTATATGTTTTAAAGATTAAATTTGGACCAATTTGTAGACAAACTTAGCCTTCGGAACTTTTTATCATTCATACAGTTCGCCACTATTATTTCATAGATGGCGCTGTACTTATATTATTCGTTATCTCTGCAAAATGTTGGCCCTCAGTCTAAGCTATTTGTTTATTCGTTTTCCGGCCCCTTTTGTCCTCCTTCTATCTGTCTATGACTGATTTCTATATTTTTGTTTCAAGTTTAGATTTTGAATCTATTTCTAGATTTGGTGGCCATTTTGTCCTTCTTTTTCCTATCTGTGAATGATTTATATATTTTAAAGATTAAATTTGAACCAATTTGTAGACAAACTTAGCCTTCGGAAGTTTTTATCATTTCTGTGCACATCTGTGCCACGTGTTCGCCACTATCCTTTCATAGATGGCGCTGTACAAATAATATGTTATCTCTGCAAAATGTTGACCCTAAGTCTAAGCTATTTGTTTATTCGTTTTCCATTTTTCTATCTGTCTGTGACTGATTTATATATTTTTGTTTCAAGTTTAGATTTATAACACCGTACGACAATTTAAAGAAAGTCGTTAAGTATGAAACTATAGACAAAATGGAGTTACTTGGCGTTTTTAGTTTTTCATTTCCTCAGAGGCCTACAAAGTTCCAAAGGATACAATTTTTCAAAAAATTATTTTATATACTTGCTCGCACTCTCTGATAACGGTATTAGTATCAAATTAAAGAGGAGAATATCTATTCAAAATACTTCAATTATCATATTTTTATCCGTGTTAGTTCAGCATTAACATCTATTTCAAATGTGCCACTTAGTTTTTCTAGTTTATTCATATTTTGCATTTTAAGAGACAAAATTTTAAATGATTGTTAATACTAAACTAATACCGACAGAAGCTTGAAATTTAAAGTATTTTTAGCACGTGATCTCTTCTTTCATTTGGCATTTATACCGGTGTCATAGGGTGGGAATAAGTATTAGAAATAATTAAAAATAAAGATATCCTTTGGAAATTTGTGGTCATCCTCAGCAGGATGAGAAAATGAAAAACTAAAAACACCACTTAACTCTACTTCACCTATAGTTTCACATGTATATCATCTGGTTCAAGTGTAATATGGACTGTAGGAGAGTGTAATCTTTCTATAGCCAGACCTTATTCTTTTGCTGGCCCTTTTGGGCCTTCCTTCCATTTGATTTCCTGTTCCTTTGTTTTGTCCTACATAATTTAAGGTTTTCTTGATTCTTTTTGCCAATTCTGTTCTAACTATAAATCCTTGGCCTCTTTTCTCCTTCTTTGTTTAGCTGTCCGTTCGTCTTAGTCATCCTTTTGCTCATTATCGATTTACACAATCATTTTTTTTTTTCAATTTTCCGTATTGAATATTTTGTGCCCTGTCTAATGCTGATAATAATAGACCTTTCGCTATGAGACCATTCATTTTGGTTTAAAATTCCAATATTTTCGCGCAAAAAAAACACCGCCATAATTTATTGTCGATTTTTATGGATTTGTTTAAACAACTCAAACGCGCACACACTGACAGACACAGTACACGGCGGATTTAACAAATTTCTTTCTTAAATTGCCACTTTTTTGTGCGAATTCATTTAGGAAAAAAAATTAATTGCTCTCACTTGAAGCTGATGTTGTTGTTGTTGTCATTATAATAAAACAAACAAACAATTTAAATTATTTTTTGTTGTAGTTTGAACGTATTGAAAATTAGTTGGAAGCGAATGTGTGCTGGTTGTGTGTATGAGTGTGTTGGCTTTGTGTTGTAGTTGGATTTTTTCCGTTCAAGGTCATAAATAATAAGGAAAAACTTTACGACGTTCGGCTGAACTTGAAATTTTGCTAGGTTACTGTTGTTGTTGTTATTTTGTTGTTGTTACAACAACCACCTTAAAAGCAAATCGATTTTGTTTGTTTTGTTTTGTATAGAATTTTTTTTCTAAATGTCATGTTTCTTTATAATGATGTTATAATGTTGTGTGTGTGTGTGTGTGCTTTTACATACCTGCCAGCGTATCATGACATGGGTGACTTTATCGTCTGTTCTTACGGATAAAACAAAATCGCCTGGTTTCGATTGAGATTCACGGACGAGAAATGAACCATTCTTTCCACGCTCCAGTAACAATTTTTCACCTTCTTTACCAGAAAGATTGCCATGAAACCATCTGGAAAGACAAAAACAAAACACAATTAAGAAAAATATTTATTATATTTTGAAATCAATTATTTATTTATTCAATTCCACTTTCCTTCAATTTTTAGGAAATACCTTCAAATCGTTTATTTTTGTCATTACTTGTGTTCTTCTTTAAATCAAAATACAATAATCGTTTTAAATTATTAATAAATTTCAAGTCCTTTACTTTGGCTTAACAATTGCGTACTAATTGTAATTGTTTGTTTTCAAAATACTGGCCATATGACACAATTCGCCAAAGCTTTCTTTCTGTGGCTGTCTGTATCTCTCTCTCGCTCTCAGTCTATGAAAAATTCTCCTCATGCTCTGCTTGTCCAAAAGTGCATAAGAACATCTGGTCAACGGAAAAGCTTTATTACTTTACTCCAAGTTTGTGTTTTGTATAACACTTTCGTATAGCAGTATAACAACAAACGACTGTGTGACTCTTTAATCTTGAATCACCTGTTGCTCGCTGAGCACGTGTATGTAAACAAAGCTTTGCTGTGCGCTAGCTACCCTCCAGCTGTTTGTATAGCAGCAGTATTAGAAAACAAAATTGTAACATCAAAAATCAAATAAAAAATTATTTGAAAAACTCACAAAATTCCTAAATTTTTTAAAGTCTTTTTAAAAAAAAGTTTTAAAAAATTCTTTCAAATATTCCAAAAACCTAATTTTAGAGCTAATTTCCTTGTGAGAAATAATAATCTCTTTCCGAAATGCTATAAAAAAACTTCTGAATATTTTCTCAAATTTCTTTTTTTATTTTAAAGTACAATTCTTCCGGTTAATAATGGAAAATAATTTCATTCAAATGGCTGCTGAGGGCACCCCACAAATAATAGTCCAACGGTTGAATAGTTGAAAAAAAAAACGTTAGATGGCGGACCCTATAGAAGATGTCGAAGAGAAAATAGCCCTCGTTCTTCTTCCCCGTGTTTAACCATTTTCCGAGTTCTCTAAATTTAGTTACCATCTTTTGTTATTTCGAGAGAGCGAAAGTCTTGAGTCCAAGAAATTAATAGTGTTCGCCGCTATCCTCCATTAGATGGTGTTGTATTTATGTTATTCGTTAAGTTTTTTTCAATATTTTTTAGATTGCGGGATAGTCATTGAAATCGAAATACAGCAGGAATTTATTAAAATATCGAATATAAAGCAAAAATCATCCAAAAAATTCGTTCAAATATTCCAAAATCCTATTTTTTACAGCTAATTTCCTTGTGAGAAGAAATATTGAAAGGGTGGTTTCATTTTCAGATTTGTTATTTTCTAAAAAAATATAAAAAATGTCCAAAAGAAAATACCTCTTGCTCATTTATTCTTCTTCCCCGTGTTTAGCCATTTTCCGAATTCTCTAAATTTAGTTACAATCTTTTGGTATTTCCACAGAGAGAAAGGCACTTGTCTCCGAGATATTAATCATCAAAAAAATTCGTTCAAATATTCCATAATCTTATTTTTAGAGCCAATTTCCTTGTGAGAAGAAATATTGAAAGGTTGGTTTCTTTTTCCGATTTGTTGATTTCTAAAAAAATATAAAAAATGTCCAAAAGAAAATACCTCTTGCTCATTTATTCTTCTTCCCCGTGTTTAACCATTTTGCGAGATCTCTAAATTTAGTTTACAAACCAGAGAGAGAGAGGGACTTGTCTCCGAGATATTAATCGAGTGTTCGCCGCTATCCTCCATTAGATGGTGCTGTTCGTTCACTAAAAAAAGTTCATAGTTCTTCTTCTTCCTTGTGTTTAATCATTTTCCGAGTACTTTAAATGTTAGTTAAAATTTGTTGATATTTCCAGAGAGAGAGAAATAGACTAGTGTCTGAAAAAATAATCGAATGCTTGCTGCTATCCTCCATTAGATGGTGCAGTACTTATATTATTCGTTAACTAAAAATAGTTCCTACTTCTTCTGTTTTTCCCTCTACTCTACATATTAGTTGCAATCTTTTGATATTTCCAGAGAGAGAGAGAAATTAATAGTGTTCGCTGCTATCCTCCATTACATTGTGCTGTACTTATATTATTCCTCGCAGTCCTAAAAACACCAATATAGATATGTTGATGGAACTCTTCTAGTCTAATTGAGTCAGAAGCTAAATTTTTGACTGCGATCACAGCCAAACTTAACCAAAAGCTGTTAAATGAGTTTTCGCCGCTATCCTCCGTTAGGCGGCGCAGTTCATTGTGTATCTGTGCAAACCTTTTTTCCTCCGACTCTCAGTATTGGTAAGAAAACCCTGTCTTCAAATCTCAATACTATAAAGAAACCTGAACATGAATTGGGCTACAAATGTGTTAACTTTTTAAATTAATCGAGTTTTCGCCACTATTCTCCGTTAGATGACATTTTACTTATATTATTCGTTATCTAAAAATAGTTTTCCTCAGTCGATGATGGACCTCACCTAGTCTAATTGAGTCAGATGCTAACTTTTTCACGGCGATCACAGCTAAACTTAACCAAAAGCTGTTAAATTAGTCTTCGCTGCTATCCTCCGTTAGGTGGCACAGTTCATTGTGTATCTGTGCATTAAGATTTCCTGAGGCTCTTGGTAGGAAAACCCTGTCGTCAAATCTCAATACTAGGAAGAAACATGAATATGAATTGGGCTACAAACTTAGTAATTTTTTAAATTAATCGAGTGTTCGCCTCTATCATTTATTAGATGGCGCTGTATGTACTTATATTATTCGTTATCTCTATTTTACTATTTTTGTATTCCCTCATTTCTAAATATTTTTTCATAGGACCTCTTCTGGCCCAAATGAGTCAGATGATTACATTTTGTCTACTAGCTCAACCTAACCTAGACATGTGGAGTTTTCGCCGCTATCCTGCGTTAGGCGGTGCAGTTCATCTACAGTTTTCTTTAATGAGTGAATTCATTTGTCCTCAAACTCTCAGTATTTGCAGTGAAAGTCAGTCTTCTGGAATTCAATATTATTAAGAATGATGATCAGTTATATGTTGAATCGGCCAACAAACTTCGTAACTTTTGAAATTATTGAGTGTTCGCCGCTATCCTTTGTTAGATGGCGCTGTACTTATATCATTCTCCCTCATTTTATTATATTTATATTCTCCCCCTAGTTTTCTCCCCCATTTCTAAATAATTTGTGGCAAAAATATCACTGGATGAGTCAAATGATTGATTTTTGACTACTAATATACGGATATTGAGTATTCGCCGCTATACTGCGTTAGGTGGCGCAGTTTCCTTAATGAGTGATTTACTTTTTCCTCAAACTCTCAGTATTTGCAGTTCAAGTCAATCCTCTGGAACTCCTCTATATTATTAGAAAAAAATGAAAGTTTGATGTTGAATATTTGCTATTTTTATCAACACAACTGTTTCAGCACATTGCGTTTCACCTCTCTTGGCTCTTGGTCTATCTCTAGCGCTCTCTCTCTCTAACTCTCTCATTCGGTGTGTTTGTCTGCTGCTCTGCCTGCCTGTCTCTATGTCTGGCTGGCTGGCTGGCCTGCGAGTGCGTTATAGGTTTATTAACATTTCTTAGTGGAATTTTTATAAATTCTCCGTTAATTTCAATATTATCTTAAAGACAACAAAAAATAAGCGTTGGCACTGCTACTGTTGTTGTTGCTGTTCTTGTTGTTTTTTAAATTAAATATTAAAAAATTCTTGGATATCTTTCTTAGTAAACATTCGAAAAGGTAAAGTAAACTTTGTATCAACAACAATTAACAAAATAATTTCATTAAGTTAAATGGTTGTGGGTTTATTTCTGGTTGTTGCTGTTGCCTAGGCGCTTGGAATAAGTGGGGGGAATAGAAGGTACGAATGCATTTAAGGGGAGATAAGCTTAATAGATTATATACAGAATATAGCTTTCTTCCTGCTACTTAAACTCGACTGAGTCAGAAATAAGAAAAAAATTCAAAAAAAAGAAAAAAACATTCAATTCATTAACCCCATATAAAGCAGACTTTTTTTCGAAATAAACCCAGCTGGAAAATTAGTACTTTGTTTTAAAGACATTCAACTCTGTTCTCTCCCACTCACTAAAGTTTGCTCTCTTACGACTCTCTTCTGTTCTGTTGTAGTGGTTTATAAAGTAAATTTAATTTTATTTTTTTATTTTGGAAAAGGGGAATTTTATGGATTTTTTAACAATTAAACAAAACACACACATGCAACTCTCTGGTGTTTAAGTTTTTTCCAGTTTCTGTTCTGTTTTGATTTGATTTGAAATATAGTTACGACTTTGAAGAACTAGTTCCTTAGTTCCGTGTAACAAATCACCATAACTTTGCTGGCTGGCGCAAAAAAAAGAGGTTTTCCCACTTGACTGCTGCTGCAGTGTGTGCGCAGCAAAAGACGAAGTAAACTAACGTTAGGTTTTTTATCTAGTAATCAGTTGGAACCAGTTACAATTGGTTTGTGGTGTAAGGTTATGCTTTGTTTGTGCAAATTTCCGGCAGAGCAGGCTTATGAAGGAGATTCCGGGAAGGAAAGAAGGTGGAGGAATGAAAACTGACCTAGAAAAATTGTCATCTCCTTTCATGTGTGCTTAATAAATATATTTATTTAAAATATCACTTAAACTTGGCAGATTAGCTAACATTATGATTAATACAAGGGTGCATATGATTAATATTAATTGCTAAACTCCTTAGCTTGTAGTTAATACAAGGGTGCATATGATTAATATTAATTGCTAAACTCCTTAGTTTGTATTTGATACAAGGGTGCGTATGATTAATGCCAATTGCTAAACTCCTTAGTTTGTATTTGACACAAGGGTGCGTATAATTAATTTTAATTGTTCGATTTTCCTTTGATCTGTGAAAACTGGCCGAAGACAGTTTGGTTTGTGGTGTAAGGTTAAGTTTTGTTTGTGCAAATTTCCGGCTTATAAAGCAGATTCCGGCTAATGTCTTCGGTAAATTCACATTGTGGGAGAGAGAGAGAGGGAGGGAAGAAAGTGGAAAAGTGAAAACTGACCTAAAATATTAATTTATTTTATAGATAATTTCCTTTTCCGTTTTTTGTGTGTTTCATAATCTTCTCTATTAAATATATTTATTTAAAATATCACTTGAACTTGGAAGATTAGCTAATCTCTTGATTAATACAAGGGTGCGTATAATAAATTTTAATTGCTAAACTCCTTAGCTTGTATTTAATACAAGGGTGCGTATAATTAATTTCAAATTTTCCGATTTTCCTTTGATGTATGACAACTGGCCTAAGACTGTTTTCAATTTCATTGGGTTTAATTAATTTCGCTTCAAAATATATTTATTTCATATAGAGGGGAGGCCATTTAGAATTTTAAATTTGAACTACCGATTACTTTGACTTTGAAAGGTAAAATAACATTCAATTTTATTTTAATTTTCAGGTTTTTGTTTGACATTTGCAAACTATGGGACTCTATACACTCGAACTAAATTGGGAAATATTAAAAACTTACTTCCAAAGTAGTGAATCTTTAACGCAAGCTGTAGGAAATTTACGTGGAAAATTTTCGAGAAGAGATCGGCCGTAAGTTCAGCCATCATGAAGCTCATTTTCATCTTGGTGGCTATGCCAATATGCTAAATTGCCGCATAAGGGGTTCAGATAACCCACACGTGACTATTGAGAAGCCAATGCATCCGCAACGAGTCTCAGTTTGGTGTGGATTTTAAGCTGTACTGAAAATTTGGATTGATCGGATGAGGTACTGCCGTGCCAGTCGTGGTAGTCATATGAATGATAGACATTGTGTTCCATTATTAAATAAAAAGTAAAGTTCAAGCTTTCCAATTAAACCAGAAATTTTAAAAAATAATCAGTACTTTTTTCATAGCCGATTCTAATTTTAAATGACCCATCCTATATAAAACTGGCCTGAGACAGTTTTCATTTCCATTTGTTTTTATTATTTTTCTATACTAATTATATATTTATTTAAAATATCTGTTAAACTTGAATAAGACTAGTAAACCTTGTGATAAAGTCAATGGTGCGTATGATTAATTTTAATTGTTAAAATCTGTTTGGCCTAAGAAAGTTCTAATTTTCAATAATTTTATCTACTAAATATATTTATTTAAAATATCTGTTAAACTTGGTTAGGTTTAATCCCTTGAATAAGACTAGTAAACCTTGTGATCAATGTAACGGTGCGTATGATTAATTTTAATAAAAAAATATTTCTTTGGTCATTGAAAATTTATCTAAAAAAATGTTTTTTACCAAATATTGTTTTATTTGAATATATTAAATAAATATATTTATTTAAGATATCTCTCAAACTTGGTTAGGTTTAATACCTTGAACAAGATTAGCAAATCTTGTAATAAAGGCCAAGGTGCGTATGATTAATTTTAATAAATAAATATCTCTTTAATCTTTGAAAATTTTAGCTAAAAAATAGTTTTACATCTAATATTGTTAGATCTATGAAAAGTGGCCTAAGACTACTTTTTTGGCTTAATAATTGTATCTACCAAATTAATTTAAATATCTGTTTAACTTGGTTAGGTTTTATACCTTGAAGAAGATTAGCAAATCTTGCAATCAATGCCTCGGTGCGTATGATTAATTTTAATAAATAGATATATCGTTAATCTTTGAATATTTATCTAAAAAATATTTTTTCATCAAATATTGTTTTTCTTCTAATTTTCTTTTGTGTGTAATCAATTTCTCTACTAAATATATTTATTTAAAATATCTGTTTAACTTGGTTAGGTTTTATACCTTGAATAATATTAGAAAATCTTGCTATCAATGCCACGGTGCGTATGATTCATTTTAATAAATAAACATTTCTTTGATCTTTGACAATTTTAGTTAAAAAATAGTTTTTCAGCAAATATTGTTTTCTTTTGTATTTAACCACTTTCTCTACTAAATCTACATATTTGAAATATCTATTAAACTTGTTTGGGGACAATATTAACCACAACCTTGTGTGTTTAAAGCAACGATGCGTGCGTATAATTAATTTTAATTTTATGATCTATGAAACCTGACCTAAGCTAAGTTTCGTTTTACACCACCTACATTGTTTTCTCCTCTTGTGTTTATTAATTCTCTATACTATATAGAGAAATTTTAGAAAAATATCTTAACGCCCAGAAAGCTGCTAAACTAGTTAGCAGCTAGCGTTAATCAACATTAAGCAGCATTAACAAACCGTGTAATTAATGTGCAGTGGTGCGTATAATTGATTTTAATTGTTAAAAGATTTCTTTTATGTTTGATCTACTCTGTTAAAGGTTATAATTTATATAAATTAAAATATTAACAACGATAATAATTGCTTATCTTATATATTTGCGTGATATGTTTTCCTGGAAGCAAGTAAAAAGTACATACACTTGAGAGATGACAATCTTGTGGGGGACATTTCAAAAGTGGGACAGTTTTGGAAAAGAGTGATTTGTCTACAAAAAAGAAATTTGAGATGTTTGAAAACTTGTTTTCTTGGTGTGAAGGCTTCTAAAGTGGCAATGACTTTCAAGAATTAATCAATTATAATACATTACCCTGAACTAAAATATTTCAATTCAATTTCAATTAAACGATTTTTTCTAGAACACTTTCATTCTTCTTGTCTTCTTTAATACCTCCTATGGAAGGTTTATTAACAATATCACTTTCTAAATGAATTCATTTCGATTTAGTTAATCCTGCTAATTTCTTGCACATCTTATTTGTTAGTATGCCTTACAATTTATTTATTTTATATTAAATTTTTTTAAATGAATTTTGTTGTCACGCGCAAGGTCGTTGTCATCGTAGTATTGCCTTCGAATTCTCAAAACAGAACGTAAACAAACATTTGAAAATATACAAAGAAAAAAAATGTGGATATCAAATGCCTAAACTTAATCATCAATAGCAAATATCAAAATGCCGCGCAAATGCCAGGGGAAACTGAGAAAGTTAAAAAAATAAACGGCGGACGATCAGGTGACAGAAAGACTGGTGTAGGAAGGACTGATTATAAGATTTTTGAATTTTTGACGAAAATTCAAGAAAAGAACAAGTGTTTGCGGCGAATAGGGGAAATTAAATTTAACTAAATAAAATTAAAATTGAAATATTAAATGATTCAAATTAAAATTGCCCTCCTTTATCTATTCTTGAGTTAGAACTCGCTTTCATTTGTCAAATGTCAAATATTGCCCAAGTTTTAGGCAATAACAGTTTTAGACTTAAACATTGCCTAAGTTTTGGAGAACATTTTACCTAAGTTTTAGTCAAAATTCTTTCCTAAGTTTTTAAAAAACTTTACTAAGTTTTTTTTTGCAAAACTTTGCCGACAATATATTCTATAGAATTCAATTTTATTTACGAAATACATGTTAACATTTATTACCATTTTACCTAAGTTTTAGTCAAAAGTCCTGTTTACACATAACGATTTATTGCAAAACTTGGAATTTGAGAGTAGTTCTCCAAAGGATTTTCACATAAATACATTGTAGCATCTAGTAGATCTACTAATTCCATCGAAAAAATGCTAAATTTGTTAAGTTTTTGTCATAATCTTGTAAAATAAATTTTGAAGTGTAAACAGCGCAAACAAATAATTTACCTAAGTTTTAGTCAGCCAATTTCTCCAAAGGATTTTTACATAAATATATTGTAGCATCTAGTAGATCTACTAATTTCATCGAAAAAATGTTAAATTTGTTAAGTTTTTGTCATAATCTTGCAAAATAAATTTTGAACAGCGCAAACAAATAATTTACCTAAGTTTTAGTCAATCTAGTTTCCAAGTTGTATAATAAATCCTAAAGTGTAAACAGCGCTAAAAATGTCATCTACGTTTTGTGCCAACAATTTACCTAAGTTTTAGTCAAGTTTACCTAAGTTTAAGTCAATTACCTAAGTTTTAGTCAATTTAGTTTTAGTTAATTTGCCCTACATTTTAGTCAAGTTTACCTAAGTTTTAGTAAAATTTACCTAAGTTTTAGTCAATTTTACATAAGTTTTCGTCAACTTTACCAAGTTTAATAAAAAGAACTAAGTTTCTTCAGTCCCATAAATATCTACCTCATCTTTACAAATTTAGATCTTTGTTCTAGTTTTAGTAAACTTTACCTAGGTTTTGTGCAAAACAATTTACCTAAGTTTTAGTCAACTTTACATAAGTTTTAGTCAACATTACATAAGTTTTTGTCAATTTTACCTAAGTTTTAATCAATTTTAAGTAAGTTTTAGTAAAATTTACCTAAGTTTTAGTAAATTTTACATACGTTTTCGTCAACTTTACCAAGTTTAATAAAAAAGAACTAATTTTCTTCAGTCCCATAAGTAACTACCTCATCTTAACAAATTTAGATCTTTGTTCTAGCTTTAGTAAACTTTACCTAGGTTTTGTGCAAAACAATTTACCTAAGTTTTAGTCAACTTTACATAAGTTTTAGTCAACTTTACATAAGTTTTTGTCAATTTTACCTAAGTTTTAATCAATTTTAAATAAGTTTTAGTCAATGTTACCTAAATTTTAGTCAATTTCACCTAAGTTTTAATCAATTTTAACTAAGTTTTAATCAATTTGAACTAAGTTTTAAACAACATTACATAAGTTTTAGTCAATTTTACCTAAGTTTTAGCCAACTTTAACTAAGTTAAATAAAAAAGAACTAATTTGTACAGTCAGACAAATATCTATATCGGAAAATTATGTATCAAAAGCTGCAACACTGTATAAACAGATTTTTTAAGTATTGATATTAATATGATCAAGTACTTGAAGTAAACCAAGCTGTTCTCTGCTCCAATCCAACGATGATCAAATGTTACTAAATGAAATGTATATAAATTATAATATAAATTTATTTGATGCGGGTGTGTGACTGAGTTAGATTGATCAGACGAAGAAAAGTCTAACAAAAAAACTAGTTTACACTTCAATTCAAAACAATGTATTTATGTAAATTTTATTTTTTTTATTTAATATTAATACCAGTATAACCTTTAAACATGCCTGCCTATTGAATATTATGTATTTATTTAAAAGCCAGCACGGCAGAGAAAGTGCCGCCAGTAGATGGCGCCAGCGGCAACTGCAACCCCCCTCTATAGCATATATCACATATTAAATATTAATTACTATACACAGCGGATTAACATCCAACGAATTCAATTATATTAATTATACTACTATAAACTACTACTACTAGTAGTTGGAGTGAAATATTTATGAAATCTACAATTACAAATGCTAAATACTCAATTAAATTTCTATAATAACGACAATAGAAAGTAGAGGGCGCCCGGCCATATAGTGAGTGAGTGAGTGAATGAGTGTGTTGAGGTGATGTGTGTGTAGAATTTCAAGCCATTCAACTGAAAATGCGAAATTAATTAATATCAGCTGTCCTTAAGTTAGATCAAATATAATAAATTTATGAAATAACACTTGTGAGTCGCTCTGCCCCTCTCTCGTACTCTCTATGCCACTCTAACAATGAACATACGGCCCGGCCTGAGTGAACAACATTTTGTAGCGTTTTTTCTTCCTGTTAGACTATTGACAACAATCCATTAACAAGATCAACAACATTTTGTTTGCTTTACTAAATTAGTTAGTTTTTTGTGTAACTTTTTTTTGCTTTTTTGTTATTTTTTGTCAACAACTACCTCCTCTATTACAGCTAGTTCATGTAAAAGGTGTTTAAATAAATTAAATAATATTATTTGTTGCTTTTTCTTCTCTACAATTCCATTAGACACAAAAAAAACAACACAAAAGAAGAAATGGAATTCAATGCATTTGAAGTCTTGAATTGTTTGTGAATAATAACCCACATTTGTTGTCACATTAAATAATCGTAAAATAAATGTGGGTTAATCGCAAGTGGTTAATAACAATAAGAGTTAAATAATGGCAAGACAAAAATAAAAACGCCATAACTATTATCGCATTGAAGGCAAATATTTGCTAAGCTTATTATGTAAAATTAATATATAAGTTACATTTCATAGAAAACTTCCGCCAAATAGAAAAAAAATAATTGAAATTTAAAATTTTCTGACACAGAACCAATATTTTTTACGGAAAATGCTTTGAAACAAAAATTGCATTTTGCCTAAGTTTTATAGTTAAAATTTTACCTAAGTTTTAGTTAACATTTTACCTAAGTTTTAATTAAAAGTTAATTAAAATTATTTATTTATAAATTCGAGTATTCTACTGATATAGAAAGATATTAAAAATTATAAAAATTATAGAAAGAAAATTTAAAAATTATTTAAAAATTACATTTTACCTAAGTTTTTATTAAAAACGTTAACTAAGTAACAAAAAAAGAAAAATTGTATGTCCGATGTGAAAAAAAATATTTTTGTGTCTACAAATGTTGCGAATGACACTTTCACATGGAAAGGTTTAGGAACAGCCTCCAAAAATTTTGAAAAATTATTTTTTTTTCGAAAAAATAAAAAATAGAAAAAGTGGGAAAACATATTTTGTTTTATTTTTTAATAACTAATATTCTAACGCAAAAAAATAATTAAAAATATTTTTTTTTTAAATTTTTTAAATAATTAAAAATATTTTTTTTTTTTTCAAAATAAAAAAACTATTTTTGCTGGCACGGAAAAAATTATAACAAATAGAAAAAAGTCGGAAAAAATATTTTGTTTTATTTTTATATAGCTAACAATCTAAAAAGTGTTTATATTTAAAAAATCTATGGATAAATTATGATACTCTTTGTAGATGCAATTTTAAAAATCACAATTTTTTTAAATAGCGCGAAATGTTCCATTACAAATTAAATAGAAGATTAGACAGAATATGGCCTAAGTTTTGGGTAAAATTTTACCTAATGTGTAAACAGAGCTAAAAACGTCACATAACTTTTGCACAAACAATTTACCTACGTTTTAGCCATTTTACCTAAGTTTTAGTCAGTTTTACCTAAGCTTTAGTCAACTTTACCTAAGTTTTAGTCAGTTTTACCTAAGTTTTAGTCAATTTTACCTAGTTTTAGTTAATTTTATCTAAGTTTCTCTTCACTTTACCTAAGTTTTAGTCAAAATTAAGTAAGTTTTAATCATTTTTACCTAAGTTTTGGCCAACTTTACCAAGTTTAATAAAAAATAACTAATATAATAAATTTTTCAGTCCCATATAGATCTTTACAAATTTAGATCGTTGTTATAGTTTTAGTCAACTTCACTTAAGTTTTAGTCAATTCAATTCAAACTAAGTTTTAGTACATTTACCTAAGTTTTTGTCAACTTTACCTAAGTTTATTTAAAAATAATATTTTTCCGTCTCACAGACATTTTTCTTAACGAAATTCCCATGTGCTGCCTATGCTGAATATTCGCCTGATTCTTCGCCCAACCATATTTTTCTAATTTTTCAATTTTAAATATTTTCTGGCTCAAGACTAGCTTTACATTGTGGAGACAATTTACCTAAGTTTTAGTCAAATTACCTAAGTTTTAGACAACTTTACCTAAGTTTTAGTCAGTTTTGCATAAGTTTAATAAAAAAGAACTAATTTTCTCCAAATTAAGTTTTTGTCAATTTTACCTAAGTTTTAGTCAATTTTACCTAAGTTTTAGTCAATTTTACCTAAGTTTATTTAAAAATGACAATTTTTCAGTCTCATAAAGACATTTTTCTTAATGAAATTCCCATGTGCTGCCTATGCTGAATATTCGCCTGATTCTTCACCCAACCATCTTTTTTTCTAATTTTTCAATTTTAAGTATTTTCTGGCTCAAGACTAGCTTTACATTGTGGAGACAATTTACCTAAGTTTTAGTCAAATTACCTAACTTTTAGTCAAATTACCTAAGTTTTAGTCAGTTTTGCATACGTTTAATAAAAATGAACTAATTTTCTCCAAATTAAGTTTTTGTCAATTTTACCTAGGTTTTAGTCAAAATTGCCTAAGTTTTAATCAGGTTTACCTAAGTTTTAGTCAGTTTTGCATAAATTTAATAAAAAAAGAACTAATTTTCTCCAAATTAAGTTTTTGTAAATTTTACCCAAGTTTTTGTCAGTTTTGCCTAAGTTTAATAAAAAAGACTCAATTTTTTCCATCTCTCAAATACATTTTATTAATGAAATTCCCTTGTGTTGCCTATGCTGAATGTCCGCCTAGCTCTTCGTCCCACCATATTTTTTTCCTATTTATTAATTTTCAGTTTTCTTTGGCTCTAGGTCAGCTTTAAATTGTGGAGACAATTTACCTAAGTTTTAGACAAATTTACCTAAGTTTTAGTCAGTTTTGCATAAGTTTAATAAAAATGAACTAATTTTCTCCAAATTAAGTTTTTGTCAATTTTACCTAAGTTTTAGTCAATTTTACCCAAGTTTTAGTCAGTTTTGCCTAAGTTTAATAAAAAAGATTCAATTTTATCCATCTCTCAAATACATTTTATTAATGAAATTCCCTTGTGTTACCTATGCTGAATGTCCGCCTAGCTCTTCGTCCCACCATATTTTTTCCTATTTATTAATTTTCAGTTTTCTTTGGCTCTAGGTCAGCTTTAAATTGTGGAGACTTGAGTTTGCCCTTTGAAAGGTTGTCTTTGGCTTGTTGTTTACTTTTTTCCCTTGTATTTTTTGTTAGTTACAATCCTTGACCCAGATTTTAGAAGCAAGTCTAACTTTGTTTTATTTTTAGATTTTTTTATGCGATTCTGAGATGTTTCATGTTTTATTTGATCGTCAGTAAGCACCATTAAATTGTTCAAATATTTATTTAGTTTCTCGATGTGTTTGTGTTGCTGTTATTGTTGTTGCTCATTTCAAAGTTGAAATTCATTTTCTAGTTCAATCAAATTCAATTTACAAATATTTGTAAATAAATACAAATCGAACAGCAATGACAACAGCGACAACAACTACGACAAGCCGAGAAGATGTTGGCATTGACATTTTTTCTGTGTTTTATATACGAGTAGATAGATATATATTTTTCTTTATACAAAATGCGTTTTTTATGGATGTTTCGACTGTATGTTTATTTTCGGTCTGGTCTGGTGTTTTGATAACAGCATTTTTTTTTGGGAAATTTAAAAGTTGAAGCCTGGGTTTAAAAGTTGTTAACAACAACTGTCTACAATTCAATTTAATACAACTAAAAAACCAGAAACGTTAAAAAATATCACCATCACAATAATGAAAAAGTCCCAGAAAAAAATCACGCGCGATTTTGTGCAAATTGATTGGCTAAAATCGAGTATTACAAATATAATCAAAATAAACACCACAACAACGTCGCTGTTGGCCGAGTTTAAATTTAAAATCAACAATTAATATTTTAAATCTTTTTTCTCTTTTGTTAATTGTGATGGATACAATGATGCTGAATATCTTCGTAAATCTGTCTGTCTGGTGGGTGGGTTTGCGTCGCTGATAAAATTACATTTGCCAAAGCGTATTAATTATGGATGAAATGCAAAGTGTGTGTGGTACGCGTTTAGCGCGTCACATCAATTATAAATAAATGATTACGATCATAACTTTAACGTTGATCTGAAATTTGGGTGAAACGAAGATCGCCTCCTGCCCGGCACCTGCCCTTCCCAACTCGCCACCGAATAACGGTTATTTTTGTAACGTAAAGCTACGCACGACGACGTACGACAGACGGCACGTCGCTTAAGAATAACGGCGGTTGTGTGAACTCGTTTGTGCGCCGCAGCAAAAGGAAGTCATCCAACGCTTAACCGCAAACACGTTGACATAAATATCGGAATTAAAGTGATGAGGCCTGACCAGGCCACTCCATTGTGTTGCTGTTGGTGGTCACGAGGCATTCACAAAACAAGAAACGAAAAAAAAACCTCAACGAATTGCGTAAAGTTGACGGCGTCACACAAAACGGTTTAAAAATAATGGCAACAATTGGAAACACCCAATAAATGCATGTCATCTAAAAACCTTGTGATAATGTTTAGCGTAATAGGGGGATGATGATGGTGATGACGACGACGATGATACGGTAATGATGATGGCGCAAAATACGGGTTAAGGAAAGTAATGTGAAGAGAAAAACAAGTCATATTTATAACAAATTTCAAAATTAATTCCGCCTGCAATGAGATAGAGACCAATTTAATTTATAGCCAAGCCATCCACCTTACACAACCTATTACAAAATGTTAATTCATATTTAATATAGACGAAGCACAGTGGTTCATAATAATTTTTTATCGAAAAAAAATCAATAACTTTGGTCTATATTTTCATATTTTCATTGTTTTGCGTTTTTTAAACTCCAACAAAAAATTGGAAAGGGAAGATGAAATGATGCACTTTTTCTTGGAAACAAAAATGAAACGTATTACTCCTTCAACGCAAAGCGAAAGCTCGCGTTTTTTTTTTTTCATATAAAAAATAAGACGAGTTTTCGTTCTGTGTTTCGTAAATGAAGTACTAAATTTTAATTCAATAGAATATGAACAAAAATGCTGAAGCTTTTGTAAAACGCAAGCTTTCGTGTTGCGTTATTTGCTACGAAGGATTATTTTTATATTTCAATATATATACAATGCTTTTATTACGCATCTCAAGATTTTTCAATATATTGTCTTTATAGATTGGACTTTAGAAAGCTTTTAATTGTGAAAAAATGTCTAAGGCTTTACCCCCTCATTTTGTAAAACGCAAGCTTTCGTGTTGCGTTATTTTCTATGTAAAATATTATATTTCAATGCCCAAAGCTTATATTTCTCATCTCACGATATTCCAATAGATTATCATTATTTCCTCTAAAAGAAACTTTTTTTGGACTTTTTAAAGCTTTTATTGTGAAAAAGTTGTTTGAAGCTTTACCCTCTCATTTTGTAAAACGCAAGCTTTCGCGTTGCGTTATTTTCTATGTAAGATATTATATTTAAATGACCAAAGCTTTTATTAGTCATCTCATGATATTCCAATAGATTGTCATTATTTCCTCTAAACGAAACTTTTTTTGACTTTTTAAAGCTTTTATTGTGAAAAGCTTTTATTGTCTGAAGCTTTGTAAAATGCAAGCATTAGCGTTGCATTATTTTCTATGTAAATTTTCTATGTAAGATATTATATTTAAATGCCCAAAGCTTTTATTAGTTATCTCATGATATTCCAATAGATTGTCATTATCTCCTCTAAACGAAACTTTTTTGGACTTTTAAAGCTTTTATTGTGAAAAGGTTTTTATTGGCTGAAGCTTTGAAAAACGCAAGCATTGCATTATTTTTCTATGTAAATTCGGTTTTCTAATAACAAAAAATGTACAGCAAAAAAGCGAGCTTTCGCTTTACGTTTTATCAAATCAAGGGGGGTTTGTTTACCTAAAGCTTTTCTTCACATTTCATATGTATTATGTGGAAACGTGTTCAAAGATATCGTTATGTGAAAATGTATTCAAAGTATTATTTCATTTGAAACTTTAAAACTTAATTTAAAGGAAAATGTTTACAAACGTTTCTAAGGGTTACTTTTGAGGAATATTGAAGGCTTTGACTGTGATTTTTTCTAAAGCTTTAATTTATATAAAGCTTTTATAAAATTATGCGAAAAATTCAAAGCTTTCGTTCACTAAAAGCTTTTGGTTATTTGAAAACGAATCCAAGGTATTCTTTTGCTAAAGCTTTAATTTATCTAAAGCTTTTCAACACCTATGAAAGTGTGCGAAAAATTGTCCAAAGCTTTCGTTCATCCAAAGCTTTTGGTTATTTTACACAAAGCTTAAAACTAAAAACTTCAATCAAGTAATAATATTTCCAAAGCTTTCGTTAGTCCAATGTTCTTTACCGAAAATATCCAAAGCTTTTTATTTTATGAAAATATATTCAAAATTCAAAGTATTATTTCGCTTAAAGCTTAAATTAGAGGGAAAATGTGTCCAAACGTTTCTAAATGCTACCATTCTGGAATTTTAATGATTTTTTTTATGAAAAGTTGTATAAAGCTTTAATTTATACAAAGCTTTCCTACACCTATGAAGTTATGCGAATTTTTTTCAAAGCTTTCCTACACCTATGAAGTTATTCGAATTTTTTTCAAAGCTTTTGGTTATTTGAAAATGTGCCCAAAGTATTCCTTTACATAAAGCTTAAAACTATAAAGCTTCAATTAAGGAAAAACGTCTCTAAACGCTACTTTTGTGGACTTTTGAAGGCTTTTTTTCTCACATTTTTTCTAAAGCACTAATTTACACAAAGCTTCTCTACATCTATGGAATTATCCGACAAAATTTCAAAGCTTTCGGTTATTGAAAATGTGTCCAAAGTATTTGTTTGAATAAAGCTTCAATTAAGTCATAATATGTTCAAAGCTTTCGTTCGCCCAAATATTTTCTTTACCGAACATTATATGATCTGCCTAAACATGTCTTTCGCTTAAAGCTTTCCTTTACCTAAACTTATAACATTTATGTATATTGCTAAAACGTTTGATTCTTTTACTTTATCGAAACCTTCAAAAAACAATCTTTGTCTGACCACACAAAACCGTAGGCTGTAACTATGCAGACAACTTCATGGTGCCTTCATGAGACATTAAACCTGAGTTTAAGTCAAAGTCAAATTTGCAACCTTTCTTAATTTATAACAAAGTGTTAATGAATTTTCATACCATCCCAATTGAAACAGCGACATCTTTTTTAAGTTTCCAAAATGTGGTAGTCATTTCAGAAATTCGTACATTGACTGTAAAACAGTTTAGATGATTTAAAAAAAACAATACTTTGTATTGTTTCCAAGTTCTTTTTGTTTTGCATTGTTTTCCGAAAAAAATGTGTTAATTGAAATGTTTAACAGAGTGTTAAACAAAAAAGTGAACTGAACTGACAGAGAGACAGACAGGCAGTCAGGAAGACACCCCCGATAACGAACAACTACTGGTGACATGTGTACCAGCAGCAGCAACAAGACATCAATCAGCAACTAGTAAGTCAGTCGCACTTGTACGCCAACAACAACAAAATGTCAAATAACAACAACATGTTGATAAACGCAAATTCTTATGCGGTTTGGTTGTTTGAATTTTTAATTTTTTAGCGAAAGTCACATGTTTGTTTACTTTTCTTATTTTGTGGTTGTTTTCATTTTTTGTTTTCGATACAAATTGTCTCCATTCTGCTTTGACTTCTTGTTGGACAGTCAAGCCGAAAACCCGAAAAAGTTGAGAATTTCACGAGTGGTATTTGTGAGTTGATTGTACAAATAGTAAATGTTTAAAAATAATGTTGTGAATTATTAAATTCAATAAAATGTGCAGTGTTGAAAGTATTAATTTGAAAAAGATTTAATCAAAGTCAATAATAAGAATAATAATTTGATGTGTGAAGTCCTATTTGACATACGTTAGAATATATAATATATATATATATATATATTTTTTTTTTTGAAAAAATTAGCAGGTGTGTGATTCAGTGTTAAGGAATGACTTCATTTATTGATTAAGAGGATCGCAAATTCTAAAGAATTTGAATTAAAAAATTCTTTATTTTCTGTGCAAAATAATTTCTTTCGAAAAAATAATACGATTAAAACTGATGAGAAAAAAATAAAAGCTTTTATTAAAAAAAGCTTTTATAAAAAATTAAAAGCTTTTATAAAAAACTTGAAGTCTTTTATTTAAATAAAGCTTCTATTTACATAAATCTCAAAAGCTTTTCATATACAAAGCTTATCATTGACATCTTAGCTTATGTTAGCTTTTATCAAAAACTTAACAACTTTTACTTAAATAAAGCTTTTATTTATACAAATCTCAAAAGGTTTTCATGTCTAAAGCTTATTATTGTTATCTCTCAATACAAAATATCTTGCCTAAATTCCGAAAAAGCTTTTGCACTTCCTAAGCAAAACAGATAAAATTAAGAAATATATATCTTTTTTATACATAAAATCGATGATAAGCTTTTATTTAAATAAAGCTTAAAAGCTTTTATGCCGATATAAGATGTCTTGCCTAAATTCCGAAAAAGCTTTTGCTTTTGAAAAAAGCTAAAATGTGTTCTACCAAAATTCAATAAAAAAGTATATAAAATTAAATTATATCTTTTCTATACAAAATTATTTATTTCGAAAAAATAATAGCATGAAATTGATGAGAAATAAGCTTTAGAAGCTTTTCAAAAAACTGGAGTTTGATTTTTTTTAAGCTTTGGAATTGCAAATGATATGCAAATTCAGCCATTTGTTTTGAAAAAAAAACTGAAAGCAATTCTTTTCAATCTTTATTTTTTTAAATACAAATTTTTATTTTTTAATTAAAAGCTTTTATTCAAATAAAGCTTAACAGTTATTATTTAACTAAAGCTTAAAAGCCTTTATTTAAATAAAACTTTTAATTAAAAAATAAAAATTTGTATTTAAAAAAATAAAGATTGAAAACAATTGATTTCAGTTTTTTTTCAAAACAAATGGCTGAATTTGCATATCATTTGCAATTTTGAGATTCCAAAGCTTTAAGAAAAAAATCAAACTCCAGTTTTTTGAAAAGCTTCTAATGTTTCTAAAATATAATTTTTTATTTGCCTAAATATTGTCTTGAACTAAAGCTTTTTTGTCAAGCCAATCAAATTCATTTTAAATATTTAAGTTACAGTTTTTTACTCTAGTTTTAAGGTAACCGCCTAGATCCTTTAATTCAATTAATTTAAAATCATTCCAAAGCCCTTTCTTCCCACTGTTTCGCCAAGCTTTCACAGCTATCCCGGAAAACTAGCTACCCAGGAAAGTTCATTGTTTCCCTTCACTTTCAAGGTTTACATTGTTCACACAAATGACTTTAATATAGTTTAGTTTCTCAAAGAAAATCATAAACAAACACACAAACGCAAAAAAAAATGATGCGAAAAACACCTTCAACTTCTCAAAGATCAACATTTAATGTGACCATATGAACACAAAATCTGTTTAGCATGAGCAAAAACGCGTATACTTCATAAAAAAGAAAATTAACACTTTTTTGTAAATAAAAAAACAGACAGAAACAAACAAAAAATACAAAATCTCACAGAAAAAAAACTTAAATTGAAATGGAAAGAATTGAAATAGTAAATTCAGTGTGAGTGAACGTACATATATGTGTGTTCAAGTAGGTAGGAAGTCACGTATTTTATTGTTTCTACATATATGTACGAGTACATATATGTATGTACCTACCTTCATACATACATTAATGTATGTAAGAATGTATATAGCAAAGGCTCTTATGTGCTTAAGTTTATTAATTACATTTACAATTATATTTAAGTAAATAAATAATTAATTTTTTGTTGTTGGAAAAAATCTATACCCTGTATTTAAGCAGAGGTTGAGAGAATGAAGAATTTATGATTATCGTATGACAAGAAAGAACAAAAGCTTTTTATGTCCTTTGGCGAAAAAAGTATTAAAATTAAATCAATTAAAATATCATTGGCAACCTATCAAAGTTATCATAACTAAATTACGATAGCTTTTTTATGTTCTTTAGTGATGGCAAACTTTTTGCGTGACAAAGTGTCATTGTGATTGAAAGAGTTTATGGAAAAAATCTTGTTTAGCATAAAAGCTTTCGTAAAGCTTATATATTTGTCTGATATTTGGAAACTATTTTTTAACACAATTAGAGCTTTAATTTTCCTTTGTTTGAATAAAGAAAGCATTTGAACGCAATGCGGAAGCTCGGGGGTTTTCTACATATTTTCGCGTTTCATATTAAAAAATTAATGAAAAAGCTTTTACCAAAAATAATTATCCCTTCATTTTGAATATTTATTTTAACTCTGATAATGTAAATGTGACATTTTAAGAAGCTATACCTCCTTTAATCAGCAAGAGCTTTTACTAAAAACAATTTATCGTCCTCATTTCATACAATCTGTCGTTTCGATTTTCGTACACT
The DNA here is from genome assembly GCA_947397865.1 of Polietes domitor. Lineage (NCBI taxonomy): Eukaryota > Metazoa > Arthropoda > Insecta > Diptera > Muscidae > Polietes > Polietes domitor. The sequence continues at coordinate 174,022,477 of OX377620.1, read as the reverse complement.
GTGTTTTTTATCAAAAAAAAAATCAATTTATATGGGAAATAACGCGAGCTTTCATATTTCGTTTTCCAAAATGAAAGCTTTAATGTATAGAAAAATTATATTATTCTGAAGAGCTTTTACCAAAAAGTATTTACCCCATATATATGTTTATTTTAATTCTTGGGAAGATTTGCTGGCCTCCTGGACTCAAATCAAAAAGAGCTTTTTCGTACATTTTATTGTTTTTATAAAAAATACATGGGAAATAACGCGATCTTTCATATTTCCTTTTTTCGAAAATGAAAGCTTTACTGTATAGATAATTTATGTCTTAAACCCCACAAGAGCTTTCGCATTAGTTTCTATTAATATTGATTTTCTAACAGTAAAAAGTACAGCAAATAACTTGATAGGTCCTATGACAAAATGTGGGAGTAATGTGAAAGCTCTCGGTAGATGGCGAAAGCCAGTCGACTCAAAGTTTACAAAAAGCTTTTATTTAAATAAAGCTTAAACATCTACATTTTTAAAAAATAAAATCTTTTAATTGCACAAATCTCAAAAGTTTTTCATATATAAAGAGAAATAGTAAAGCATGTATGGCCTTCGGTTTATATATTGAATAAATTGAACCCTTACTTCAACGGGAAATCATACCTAGAAAGCTTTTGTACTACATGTCAATAATAATAGAAATAAATAGATGTTCAAAGTCATTATATAGGTTGATTTTGTCTACAAGATGGGGACTAAAGTATTCGTTTCCAGCTCTTACGAGCTATCGCATATATGTCTCGTGTCTACACAGGGAATTAAGAATCTTTGCTCACGTATGGCATCGATATTTGCACCTTGATATTTGCTTTTTTTACAAAAAGCTTTTGTTTTTAAGCTGTATGTTTTATATCAATATTTGTACCTCGTTAATATTATTCTTTTTACAAAAAGCTTTTATATAAATAAAGCTCTATATAGATAAGATTTAAAAGTTTTTATTTATATAGAGCTTTAAAGCTTTTAATCTCAGAAGCTTATCATTGATATCTTTGCTCACGCATGACAAAATGTTTTTAAGCTGTAGATTTTATATCGATATTTGCACCTCGTTAATAGATTTTTTTTACAAATAGCTTTTGTTTTTAAGCTGTATTTTTTATATCAATATTTGCACCTCGTTAATATTATTCTTTTTACAAAAAGCTTTTATTTAAATAAAGCTCTATATAGATAAGACTTTAAAGTTTTTATTTATATAGAGCTTTAAAGCTTTTAATCTCAGAAGCTTATCATTGATATCTGACGATATAAAATATCTTGCCTAAATTTCGATTAAATGTCTCTATTTAGGCAACACTTTAAAGGTTTTATTTGAATTAAGCTTTAAAGCTTTCATTTACACAAATCTCAAAAGCTTTTTATATATAAAGCTTATCATTGATATCTGACGATATAAAATATCTTGCCTAAATTCCGAAAAGGCTTTTGCACTTCCGAAGCAATACAGCTAAAATGTATTCTACCAAACATTTGCTTGAAAATAAAACGTGTAAAGCTTCTCTGAAAATACATTAGCAACTCGAAGCCGGCTCTAAATAGAACACCCCTTTCAGTGAGTGTTGAATAATATACTTTTTATTGAAATAACTTTTATATTGATAGATTCTCCCCTTAGAACTTAGCACATGCATGTTGGATTATTTATTCGTTTTTGCATTTATTTTTAATAAGATCCCAAATTATAGGAAATTTTAAAATCGGAAAAAAATTAAAAAAATCTTCTAGTTTAGTTGCGGAATTTTCAGGAAATGTCTAAAACAGTTTTAGTCTAAGCTGTTCAAATATACCTTTGTCTATTTATAACATTTGTGGAATTTCTAACATAAATGTTAGTGTCTTTAAATAGGGAAGAGGAATTTCGCTTCTGTTTAATTATTCAGTTTTATTCAAACTAACAAAACTCATAAATTCGTAAAGAATTTCAAAGCAGCTGTTTAAATATATATATAAGACCACCACTGAAATTTCTTGCTTCGTAGTTTTCACCTTGACATTAGCAATACTTTAGAATTGGTTCTCGGAATTTCAAGCGAAATTATTCCACTTCAGATTAAAATCAAAAATTGTTTATGATTCTCAAAATCAAGTCAAAATAAACAGTTAAGTAAATCATTTACAACAAAAAAGGAATACCCACGGAAATATCCACATTCTTATCCGCAACATTGCCAATTCATGCGGCAGATGAAGTCTCGAGGACACAGGCCATACGGGATTACCGCTCGGTAATGAAGAGGGTGTGGAGACATTCGATGAGTAGGGTGTTTCGCCGGCTGCCGATGAATTCAGAGACTCCGTTGATGAGGAAGACGAGGCTGTAGAGGCCGCCGACGATGTCGACGTTGAGGGGGCCTGCATGGAAGCCGTTGCTGAGCCATACGATGATGAGGCATTTGAGTATATTCCCGAGGAGGGTGAGGTGGACAGATGCAAAGTCAGTGAACTTCTAGTTTCCCTCAGGGGAGAGGTGCTGCTGGCATAAATATTGCCACTGGGCGATTCTTTGAGGGTATGGCGTTTGGTGCAGCCTCCTCCTTCGCCCTTTATGATATTGGCCAATTCGTTGGTGCTGAGGCATGTCTTAGTGTTGGGGTTATTGTGAACATTGATTTTTTGCTTCTTCTTTTTGGGCGTTGACGCGGAGCAGCCACCATACGAGGCATATGAGGCCGCCATGGCACGTTCATATTCCAAATTGCGTGCATGCTGCTGCTGATGGTGGGAGGCGGCAGGCACGGGTGTGGGGTCCGAACAGGATGTCGACGATGTGGAGAATGTTGATGATGTGTGTGACGAGGAGGAGGAGGATGCGTGATTTTTAAGATTTTCTTTGTTTTTATGCTGGACAGCATTGGAAATTTTCGTTAAATATTTGTTAAGCATTGTTGTTGTTGTAAATTTACAAATATGACTAGTTTTAAATTTAATTTAAGTTAATATAGTTTTAAAAAAATATATGGCCTTAGTTTTATTTGATTTTTTGAGCTTTAAGCTTTTTTAAGTAACACTTTTCGATGTAAAATTTTCACAGCAAATTGAGAGCTTTTGTCTGAAAATCCCTCTTGTAGGTGAAAGTTGTATTTAAAGTTGAGCTTTTCGTTGTAATCCCACTTCTGAGCTGTGGTTTTGTTGAAAGCTTGTTTCGTTGTATTTTAACAGACTTTTTTTAGGTTTTGATGAACACTTTGTTGTTCGGCAAATTGTGGATTTTTCTTTTTTTTTGTTGGTATCCCACTTCTGAACAGTATCTCAGCACTACAAGACTTTCAATAGTATTGAATATTTTGAAAGCTTTGCTTACGTTTGATATGTACGTTCGTTGGTTTTAACTTAGCTTCTATTTTTGTGGCACTTTGTGACTTTATCCCACTTCTGAACAATGTTAATTTAAGTTTCCTTTTCTCCAATTACTTGGCAACGACTTTCTTGTGGCTCTTATCAAACTTTTGTTGTAGGGATTTTAACAAATTTTTGTGACAGCTTTTCAAAGAAATACGTTTCTTTTCTTGTTGTGGCGGTTTTGGGGATTGTTGTTCTTGTTCTTGCTGATTGACTTGGGCACACATTAAAGGCTCAAAGAGATACAATGAATGCATATTGACCACATTTGATATTCTATACTATACAGTGTGTGGTTGGATAGTTGTGGTTGTGGATGAATGGATAATCACCAGTTTTGATTTTTTTCATAAAATTTCATACGCATACGACGAAGTGCATTTGTTTGACTTGACTGACTGACTTTTTTTCTTGTGTTTATTTGATTTTGTTACAAAAATTTGTTCACTTTTTTTTTCGAAATAAACTTGTTCAACTTCAATTACAAATCAAATTTAATTAATCACTGCACTGCTGCACACACAGACACAAAACACGGCCGTTAAAAAAAATGTGGTTCGTTCCTTGTTTGTTCGAATTTTCAATTTTTCAACTTGTTTTTGTCTTCAACCAAACAAAAATCTTTTATTGCGAAATGTCTTCTGATCGAATGAATGTGCGTTTTAGTGTCTTTTGAGAAAAGTTGTTTCCACGTATTGAAGTGGCGTCGAACAAAATAAACAAACTTAAATTCAATTCAGTTCAATTCAATACTAACTAAATAAGTTTCGTTTTTCTATTTTTTTTTTTGAAATGAAAACAACACGGCTTTTTCTTTGATATGGTGGGTTGAGAATACGCGCTTCCGCGGTAGCTAAGAACACTTCTCAACACTTCGACTGTATGAACGTAAATGAATCAAGATTGAAAACTTACATTTGTTTTTAAACAACATTAACAAACAAAAACATGATAAACAAAAAACAACGTTTCAACGATAACCAACCACAATTTTTGCAAAAAAAAACACGCTCTCGCTCGCTTGCGCTCTCTCTCTCTCCTGCTCTCCCTCTCTATCCGCCTCTCTTTACGTTTAATTCACATTCATTGATCACCAAGCACACAGGTAGTAAAGTAATGGTGGGCGAACAGAGCAGCAGGGGGAAGGGAGGGACGTACGTAGTCCCCGACGACTACAACATGCCGTATATGACTAACAGGTGGTAGTGTTAGCAATTGCACGAGTTTACCGGCAGCTGTAGCGGTTTGGAAAGTACACAATTTCAAAGATATAGACAACGATTGACATTAAATGCTATTTTTCAAACAAGAAAATTACATAAACCTACTAACCCCTTTGCACCCATGGGCACAACCTATATAGACTGATAGAGGGCTAAAAATAGAATAATTCTCCAAATCCATATTTTCTAGATCAATTCTTAAACGTGATTAAAATCTAAAATACTGTTTGAGATTACTTCACTATTTTTTAGAAAAAAAAATTCACAGAAAAAATTACGTATAACATTGAAGCGATTTGCACACATGCAAGTCTCCTTTATAATCTGATAGAAGACCAACAAATAAATAGTCCTAAATTGCCACATTTTCTATATCAATTCGTTTACGCATTTAAAATGGAAAATATTATTGAAGTCTTCTTTAAAGAATAAAAAATAATTGTAGCTTAGAAGAAATACGTATAACATCGAACCCCCTTTGCACACACGGAACAATACAGTATATTATGGTAGATATATAAAAATCTAATAACACTATATTTCCACTTTTTCCAGATCAATTCGTTTTCGATGATGATATAAAAAATTAAAACTATTTTCAAAAAAGGTACTTCAAACATCGAACCCCTTTGCACCCATGGAAGCATCCCATATAATCTGATAGGTGAGTAAAAATAAAATAATCCAAAATTAAATGTTAAATATCCCACTTCTTCTTTAAAGAAGAAAAAATTATCACTTAGAAAAAAATCGTATAACATCGAAACCCCTTTGCACACATGGACAAATCCAGTATATTATGATAAATATCTAAAAATATAATAAGTCTATATTTCCACTTTTTCTAGATCAATTCGTTTAGGCGTTTAATCGACAAAATTAATTTTAAGTATAAATATATGAAATATGATGATTTAAAAAATGAAAACTATTTTCAAAAAAGGTACTTCTAACATCGAACCCCTTTGCATCCCATATAATCTGATAGGTGAGTAAAAATAAAATAATCCAAAATTGCCAAATTTTCTATTCGTTTACGCATTTAAAATGCCAAATATTATTTAAATATCCCAGTTCTTCTTTAAAGAAGAAAAAATAATTATCACTTAGAAAAAAAATCGTATAACATCGAAACCCCTTTGCACACATGGACAAATCCAGTATATTATGATAAATATCTAAAAATATAATAAGTCTATATTTCCACTTTTTCTAGATCAATTCGTTTAGGCGTTTAATAGACAAAATTCATTTTAAGTATACATATATGAAATATGATGATTTAAAAAATGAATACTATTTTCACCAAAAAATACTTCTAACATCGAACCCCTTTTGCACACATTGTCACACCCTATATTATCTGATAGATGGCTAAAAATGAAATAATCCTAAATATCCACATTTTCTAGATCAATTCGTTTACGCATTTAAAATGTGAAATATTGTTCAAGTTCCTATATTCTTCTTTAAAGAAGAAAAAATAATTTTCCAGTTCTTCTTTAAAGGAGAAAAAATAATTATCACTTAGAAAAAAATCGTATAGCATCGAAACCCCTTTGCACACATGGACAAATCCAGTATATTATGATAAATATCTAAAAATATAATAAGGGTATATATCCACTTTTTCTAGATCAATTCGTTTAGGCGTTTAATCGACAAAATTAATTTTAAGTATACATATATGAAATATGAAAATTTAAAAAATGAATACTATTTTCACCAAAAAAAACTTCTAACATCGAACCACTTTTGCACACATTGTCACACCCTATATTATCTGATAGATGGCTAAAAATGAAATAATCCTAAATTTCCACATATTCTAGATCAATTGGTTTACGCATTTAAAATGCCAAATATTATTTAAATATCCCAGTTCTTCTTTAAAGAAGAAAAAATAATTATCACTTAGAAAAAAAATCGTATAACATCGAAACCCCTTTGCACACATGGACAAATCCAGTATATTATGATAAATATCTAAAAATATAATAAGTCTATATTTCCACTTTTTCTAGATCAATTCGTTTAGGCGTTTGATAGACAAAATTCATTTTAAGTATACATATATGAAATATGATGATTTAAAAAATGAATACTATTTTCACCAAAAAATACTTCTAACATCGAACCCCTTTTGCACACATTGTCACACCCTATATTATCTGATAGATGGCTAAAAATGAAATAATCCTAAATATCCACATTTTCTAGATCAATTCGTTTACGCATTTAAAATGTGAAATATTGTTCAAGTTCCTATATTCTTCTTTAAAGAAGAAAAAATAATTTTCCAGTTCTTCTTTAAAGGAGAAAAAATAATTATCACTTAGAAAAAAATCGTATAACATCGAAACCCCTTTGCACACATGGACAAATCCAGTATATTATGATAAATATCTAAAAATATAATAAGGGTATATATCCACTTTTTCTAGATCAATTCGTTTAGGCGTTTAATCGACAAAATTAATTTTAAGTATACATATATGAAATATGAAAATTTAAAAAATGAATACTATTTTCACCAAAAAAAACTTCTAACATCGAACCACTTTTGCACACATTGTCACACCCTATATTATCTGATAGATGGCTAAAAATGAAATAATCCTAAATTTCCACATATTCTAGATCAATTGGTTTACGCATTTAAAATGCCAAATATTATTTAAATATCCCAGTTCTTCTTTAAAGAAGAAAAAATAATTATCACTTAGAAAAAAATCGTATAACATCGAAACCCCTTTGCACACATGGACAAATCCAGTATATTATGATAAATATCTAAAAATATAATAAGTCTATATTTCCACTTTTTCTAGATCAATTCGTTTAGGCGTTTAATCAACAAAATTCATTTTAAGTATACATATATGAAATATGATGATTTAAAAAATGAATACTATTTTTCACCAAAAAAACTTTTAACATCGGACCCCTTTTGCACACATTGTCACACCATATATTATCTGATAGATGGCTAAAAATGAAATTATCCACAAAAATTTCCACATTTTCTAGATCAATTCGTTTTCGCATTTAAAATGTGAAATACTGTTCAAGTTCATATATTCTACTTTAAAAAAGAAAAAATAATTTTCGCTTAAAAGAAATGTGTATAACTTCGAATTCCCTCTGCATACATGGAACAATCCAGTGTATTATGATATATTTCTAAAAATATAATAATTCTATATTTCCAGTTATTCCAGATCAATTTGTTTACGCTTTTAATCGGTAAAATTCTTTTTTAGTATACATATATTGCAAACGGGGTGATATATATAAGAAAAAAATAATTATCGCTCTGAAAAAATGAGTATAACATCGAATCCACTTTGCACACATGGACCAATCCAGTATATTGTGATAGGTATCTAAAAAAGTATTAACTCTATATTTCCACTTTATCTAGATCAATTCGTTTACGCATTTAAAATACAAAATATTATTTAACTACACTTATTCTTCGTTAAGGAAGAAACAAATATTATCGCTCCGAAAAAATTCGTATAACATCGAATCCCCGTTGCACACATAGACAAGTCCAACATATTGTGTTAGATATCTAAAAGTATAATAACTTTTTATTTTCACTTTTTCTAGATCAATTCGTTTACGCATTTAAAATAAAAAAATTATTTAACTACACTTATTCTTCTTTAAGGAAGAAAAAATTATTATCGCTTCGAAAAAATGTGTATAACATCGAATCCCCGTTGAAAACATAGACAAATCCAACATACTGTGGTAGATATCTAAAAGTATAATAACTCTATATTTTCACTTTTACACTAGATCAATTCGTTTACGCATTTAAAATGCAAAATACTGTCCAAGTACATATATTCTTCATTAAAGAAGATAAAAGTGATTATCGCTTAGAAAAACACATATAACATCGAATCCCCTTTGCACACATGGACTAATCAAGTATATTGTGATAGATATCTAAAAGTATAATAATTCAATATTCCCAGACTGTCCAGGTCAATTCGTTTACGCTTTTAATCGATTAAATTCCTTTTCGGTATGCATATATGGCATACTCGGTTGGTATATATTTATACGTGTGTTTTACAGTGGGTGGTATGAGTAATATAAATTGGTTGCACCATAGGTTGTATGAGTAATGTAATGACTTGATGCTCCCCGAGAGAGCCAAGACCTTTATTTCCGTGGAATATTGCCATTAAACCATTATTTTGTGTCTTGAAATTCAAAATACGCTTTTGTTTTAAGCAATTGTGTTTCATTATTTTTTATGTTATTACCTTGTCCTTTTTTCTTTTCTCTTTAAATTTCAAAATTTAGGTATTTTTTGCTCCGCATTGTCCACACTGGCCCAAAGCAAGTTGAGTAAAACACGACTAAAATTGTTGTCTGTTTCCAAAGAGAAATACTACGTGCGTGAGTTTTAAAATCAACTCCGCAAAAAATACTACAACAAAAAACCAACCACTGACGCACAACAAGTTGGTGAACGGCGTAAAAAACCCGCGCGCATTTCAAAAAGCCAAACAAAAAGAGGAGAGGCGCGGCGCGGCGCCGTACGCTAAAGGGGCTCTCATCTTGCACCGCTCTATGATCCATATTATATTGTGGCATCACAATAATACAACAATAAAAAAACCCAAAAAATAAATTTATAAAATAATAAAAATTAAAACCAAATCATAATTTAATTAAAAATTTAATAAAAATAAATTTATTGTTATTGTTTAGCAGGCGCACAACACAGAGAGATAGATAGAGAAAGAGAACGAGTGGGAGAGGGATGGGGGTGTGTGTTGCCAACAGCAACAACGACACCACACTGCAAGAGAGTGTGATGAGAGAGTTCCCCAAGAATTTTTCTGGACTTTGACTACTTTTGACAAGTTTGTGTCTTAAGTCTTTTGTTTGCTTTAGGCGCTGCCGGTTAACCAAACAACCCCATATTAAGTAGCATCAGCTTCAAATTTACGATTCAAGATTATTTCAATGAATGAATGAGCGAGGAAGGGGGGAATGTATGAATGGCATAAATGGAGTCTGTGAATGTTTGGCGGAGAAAACAAGCCAGTCGCCCACAACAAGATTCGACATCGGAGAAGATCTATATGAGTATACAGTTTTAGGCGGCAGAGTGGGCAAATCAGACCACAACACATAAATAATAACAATAAACATATTTTAAATAATTTAGCTGTTTAAGGTGAGTACAACTTTTATAGGTTTCGGATAAAGTTCAACACAATTTCTTTGTTTCAAAAGAAAACAAAAAAACATGAAACATGCATTTTTAATATCGAACTCATAGTCAACTTCTGTGGAAGGGTGGAGTTTTTGGACAACAGACTGGTTAGGAGGTGTCTCAAGACATCTTCATTTCTCCTCTCTTACCAAGCTGCTGAAAACGGAGTAGGAGTTTTTGCTGGGTAACAATCACACCAAAAGATTAAAATTTTAAATTCAAGGTAAACAAAACAATTTTCACAGAAAAAATGATATTGATGATTGAACCGCTTTGCACACATGGAAGCCTCCTTTATAATCAGACAGATGGCTAAAATAATCCTAAATTTCCATATTTTCTAGATCAATTCGTTTAAGGATTTAAAATGCAAAATATTATTAAAGTCCATATATTTTTCCTTAAAAAATATGAAAATAAATATCCAGTAGACAAAATTCGTATAACATCGAATCCCCTTTGCACACATGGAATAATCCAGTATATTGTGATAGATATCAAAAAGTATAATATCTATATTTTCACTTTTTCTAAATCAATTCGTTTACGCATATAAAATGCAAAATACTATTTATTGTATGTATGAAATATGATGATTTAAAGAATGAAAACTATTTCCACAAAAAGATACTTCTAACATCGAGCCCCTTTTGCACACATTATCACACCCTATATTATCTGATAGATGACTAAAAATTAAATAATCAAAAATTTCTACATTTCCTAGATCAATTCGTTTACGCATTTAAAATGCAAAATATTACTTTAGTACATATATTCTTCTTTAAAGTAGAAAAAATAATTATCGAATAGAAAAAATACAAATAACATCGAATCCCCTTTGCACACATAGACAAATCCAACATATTGTGGTAGATATCTAAATGTATAATAACTCTATGTTTTCAGTTTTTCTAGATCAATTCGTTTGCGCGTTTAAAATGCAAAATACTGTTTAAGTATACATATATGAAATATGATGATTTAAAGAGTGAAAACTATTTTCACAAAAAAATTATGAAAAAACATCGAACCCCCTTGCACCCATGGAATAATTCTATATAATCTGATAAATTGCTACAAATTAAATATTCCTAAATTGCCACATTTCTCCGATCAATTCGATTACATGCAAAATATTATTTAAGTATATATATATATATCTATATATCTATATATATATATATATACTATTTTTCATAAAAGAAGATAAAAATGATTATCGCTTCGAAAAACTGCGTCTAACATCGAATCGCCTTTGCACACATAGACAGATCCAGTATATTGTGGTAGATATGTAAAAATATAATAACTCTATATTTTCAGTTTTTCTAGATCAATTCGTTTACGCATTTAAAATGCGAAATACTATTTAGATATACATGTATGAAATATGATGATTTAAAGAATGAAAACTATTTCCACAAAAAAAGAAGATAAACATAATTATCGCTTAGAAAAAATACATATAACATCGAATACCCTTTGCACACATAGACAAATCCAGTATATTGTGGTAGATATCTAAATGTATAATAACTCTATATTTACACTTTTTCTAGATCAATTCGTTTACGCATTTAAAATGCAAAATATTATTTAAGTACAGTTATTCTTCATTAAAGAAGATAGAAATTATTATCGCTTAGAAAAAACACATATAACATTGAATCCCCTTTGCACACATAGACAAATCCAGTATATTGTGGTAGATATGTAAATATATAATAACTCTATATTTTCACTTTTTCTAGATCAATTCGTTTATGCATTTAAAATGCAAAATACTGTCTAAGTATACATATGTGAAATATGAAAACTTAAAGAATGAAACAATTTCCACAAAAAAGTACTTCTAACATCGAACCCTTTTGTAGCCTATATTATCCTAATTTATATATTATATTATCTGATAGATGGGCAAACATAAAATCTTATATTTTAATACCCTAATTTTCAATATTGAATTTATAGTGAAAGGATGGAATTTTCAGACAGCAAGACATCTAGATCTCTGCTCACTTACCAACATTTTGAAAACGGAGCAGGAGTATGTGCTGGGCAACGATCATACCAAAAGATTCAATTTTCAAATTCAAGGTAGCCGCCAGGAGGGGGGGCATACATGAATTTTATTTGAGAAAAAAAAACTAAATTCCTCACCCACGCTGGCTCTTCTTCTGAGAAAATGCATCTAATTTTGGAACAAGACAAAAACAACACAATAACATTCAAAATAATTTCGCTACTTAAGGTAAACAAAACTTTACCGGTTTCCGGTCATTTGACCAGCATTTTGTGTTGTTTTGAATGAAAAAAAAAGAAAAAACAAAACAACTTATTTGTTTTTATTGCAGCACAACAAAGTTGTTTGTGTGTGTGTTTTTTTTCACGAGTTATTGTCGCCGCTATTTCAATAAAAGGTGTAAAAAATATACAAAAAACAACCACAAATAAAAAGGGCCGCATCGATGGAGGGTGGAGCAACCTAAGAGAAGACAGCAGAAAATTTTAAAATTGTCAACTAACAATTTTATGATGCCATAAATATAAAGGGTGATTTTTTAAGAGCTTGATAACTTTTAAAAAAAAAAAAACGCATAAAATTTACAAAATCTCATCGGTTCTTTATTTGAAACGTTAGATTGGTCCATGACATTTACTTTTTGAAGATAATTTCATTTAAATGTTGACCGCGGCTGCGTCTTAGGTGGTCCATCCGCTTAGTCCAATTTTGGCATTTCCACGTTTTTGAGTAAGAGAGGCCCAATTGCTGCGAACGGCGACGAATCGATAATTGATGGTCATCATTAACACTGACCGATACAGCTGCGATATTTTCTTCAGTTCGCACTCTACGTAAGCGTGTTGGTGGCTTAATGTCCAACAATGTAAATTTGGTGCGAAATTTAGTCACAATAGCCCGAATAGCCGCTTCAGTGGGTCGATTAAACTGACCATAAAATGGAAGCGCGCAATGAACTTTCTTAACAGAGCACGCATTTTGATAATAAAATTCAATAATTTGCAAGCGTTGTTCGTTTGTAAGACGATTCATGATGAAATGTCAAAGCATACTGAGCATCTTTCTCTTTGACACCATGTCTGAAATCCCACGTGATCTGTCAAATACTAATGCATGAAAATCCTAACCTCAAAAAAATCACTCTTTATATGGACAATATGAACATCCTAGGCCTTTTCGTTTTCGAACATACATATATATAGGGTGGGCCATTTAAATTTTTATTTTTTTTAATTTGATTATTTTTCAAATTTCTGTTTTATTGGAAGGGTTAAACTTAAAATGTTACATGCCCCCCCCCCTAATTTTGTCGGCCACATCTTTTAACTTATCTTATTTTTTTTTAAATGTCGATTGTATTTGAGTTTTTGACCATCCAGAATAAACAATCTTTGTAGGATCTCAAATCAATATTTTTCAACCGTTTCGAACTAAATGAAAATCTTACAACAATTGAACAATTGAACTAATTGAAATCATACAGCGTATGATGGAGATGTTTTAACAAAAATACAAAAAACTTAATCTCGTTAACAACTCACACGCGATTCTAAAGAATTTCAATACTAATCATGATACAAGACACCCACTATTTTTTATGAATGTGTTTTCTTTCTCTTTAATATTGTCAATAAATATACACATATTATGAAATCATGGTGTTTATGTAGAATCAATAAAAAACAAACAAATAAAAAATTTAAAAATTCTTATTAAATGCTGGAATTATTTACTTACACGTTGTAGTATGAATGTTGTTAATAAAAAAATTAAATGCTTGGCTTCTTAATGGCACTAGACATTTCTAATGGTGTACGGCGGAGGTCAAGAGGGGAAACAACTTTTTGCTAGAATTGGATGACTAATTGTGAGTAATCATTATAAGGCCCAGAATGCTAGAGGGAGAGGTGGGAGGAATTACAAACAATGAATGGTATTAACTAAAAACTTCCTCACAACGCCTGAGTACAAAATCGTTCTCGTTGAAAGTGGAATTCTCAGCTTTTCTACCTTCGATGTTGACCAAAAAATTTTAATTAAAACCAAACATTTTTTGAAGAACGCAGGTTATTAGGGTGGAGCGTTTTTTAATTCTATTTTTCAGCAATATTACTTCAAACACTACGAGCACAACATTTTTGTAGAACATTGTAACCCTCTAGCTCTTAAAATATAAGAGTCTTTAGGGCCTTCTTGTATAAAATGGTAAAGAACACTCCCCCCTAAAACAAAGATTAAAAAAAAAATATTTTTGATTCTATAAATCCCTAATTTGAAAAATAAAAATAATTAAATTTAATCAAAAAGAAATCAAAAATCATTTCAACAAAAAATCCTTTTTGTTATAAAGTGTTTTTATATTAAAAAAACTTGACCGAAATATCCGGTATTCGAATATTTTACATTAAAATACGAAAAAAATGCATTTTTGTCATAATAAACCCTAATTTTATTATAAACTAATGAAGAAAATAAAAAAATTTTTTTTTTTTGTAGAACTAAAAATTTGTATCCCGAAGAATCCTAATTTTAATTGTATTAATGAAGAAAACAATATCTATATGAAAAATATAAAAAAATGAAAAAAAAGAAACAAAATTGTTTTCACAAAAAATCTTTTTTTATGAAAAGATAATTTTTTATAAAAAAATATTTTTTATAGAAAAAAATAAATTTTTTATAAAAAAAATCAATTTTTTATAAAAAAAATCAATTTTTTATAAAAAAATATTTTTTTATAGAGAAAAATCAATTTTTTTTAGAAAAAAAATCGATTTTTTTAGAAAAAAAAATCAATGCCCATAAAAAATATTTTTTTTCTAAAAAAATATTTTTGAAAGAAATTTCCAAGAAAATTAAAACCATTTCAACAAAAAATCTTTGTTTTTTTATAAAAAAAAAATCAATATCCATAAGAAAAATTTACCATAAAAAATTCTCACAAAAATAATGATTTCCCATAAAAAGCATTTTTACAATGATTACAGCCCTTTGCCTATTTGAAAAATAAAAAGAATTAAAGTAAAAATCATTTCAAAAAAAATATATAAAATCTTTTTTTTATAAAAAAATATTTTTTTTTTTTCATAAAATGAATCTCATAAAAATTATTTTTTTCTTTGTAAAAAAATCAATTTTTATAGAAAAAAATCATATGCAAAAGCATTTTTTTAAAAAGAAATTTCAGAGATTATTTTTTTTTTCATTTTGTGGGCGAAAAATAAAACTAATTAATTTTTTTCAAAAAATCAATAATCATATCCACAAATAATCTTTAAAAAAAAAACCGTTTTCATAGAAAATCAATTTTTCATAAACATTTTTCTCATAAAAAATATTTTTTTATAAAATATAATTTTTTCTTAAAGAAGACGAAAGTTGCAATGATTGGTAGCCCTTTGCCTATTTGAAGAATAAAAATAATTAAAATAAAAATCATTTCAAAAAAAATTATATAAAATCTTTTTTTTTATAAAAAATTATTTTTTTTCATAAAATGAATCTCATAAAAATTATTATTTTCCCATAACAAATCTTTCTTTTTTTATAATGAATTTTCTCATTTTGTGGGCGAAAGTCTCAATAATTGTATTTCAAAAAATAAAAATAATTAAATTTTTTTCAAAAAAAAATCAATTTTATAATTCTTTCTTTCATTTTCATAAAAAATCAATTTTTAATAAAAAATCATTTCTTCATAAAGGCGAAAGTTGCAATGATTGTAGTAATTTCAAAAAAATATAAAATCTTTTTTTTATAAAAAACTAGCTGAACCCCGCCCGCTTCGCCAGCAAAAAAAAACAAATTGTAAAATTAAAATCAGGTTTCATATTGATATTATCGTGGTTTGTAATAAAGGGTGATTTTTTAAGAGCTTGATAACTTTTTTTAAAAAAAAAAACGCATAAAATTTGCAAAATCTCATCGGTTCTTTATTTGAAACGTTAGATTGGTCCATGACATTTACTTTTTGAAGATAATTTCATTTAAATGTTGACCGCGGCTGCGTCTTAGGTGGTCCATTCGGAAAGTCCAATTTTGGGCAACTTTTTCGAGCATTTCGGCCGGAATAGCCCGAATTTCTTCGGAAATGTTGTCTTCCAAAGCTGGAGTAGTTGCTGGCTTATATCTGTAGACTTTAGACTTGACGTAGCCCCACAAAAAATAGTCTAAAGGCGTCAAATCGCATGATCTTGGTGGCCAACTTACCGGTCCATTTCTTGAGATGAATTGTTCTCCGAAGTTTTCCCTCAAAATGGCCATAGAATCGCGAGCTGTGTGGCATGTAGCGCCATCTTGTTGAAACCACATGTCAACCAAGTTCAGTTCTTCCATTTTTGGCAACAAAAAGTTTGTTAGCATCGAACGATAGCGATCGCCATTCACCGTAACGTTGCGTCCAACAGCATCTTTGAAAAAATACGGTCCAATGATTCCACCAGCGTACAAACCACACCAAACAGTGCATTTTTCGGGATGCATGGGCAGTTCTTGAACGGCTTCTGGTTGCTCTTCACTCCAAATGCGGCAATTTTTTTTATTTACGTAGCCATTCAACCAGAAATGAGCCTCATCGCTGAACAAAATTTGTCGATAAAAAAGCGGATTTTCTGCCAACTTTTCTAGGGCCCATTCACTGAAAATTCGACGTTGTGGCAGATCGTTTGGCTTCAGTTCTTGCACGAGCTGTATTTTATACGGTTTTACACCAAGATCTTTGCGTAAAATCTTCCATGTGGTCGAATAACACAAACCCAATTGCTGCGAACGGCGACGAATCGACATTTCACGGTCTTCAGCAACACTCTCAGAAACAGACGCAATATTCTCTTCTGTACGCACTGTA
Organism: Polietes domitor; assembly: GCA_947397865.1. NCBI lineage: Eukaryota > Metazoa > Arthropoda > Insecta > Diptera > Muscidae > Polietes > Polietes domitor. Next base: position 174,005,762 of record OX377620.1, on the reverse strand, counting down.
CGCATTCGTGTGGTTGGTTTAATGTCCAATAAAGTAAACTGAGTGCGAAACTTGGTCACAATCGCATTAATTGTTTGCTCACTTGGTCGATTATGTAGACCATAAATCGGACGTAAAGCGCGAAACACATTTCGAACCGAACACTGATTTTGGTAATAAAATTCAATGATTTGCAAGCGTTGCTCATTAGTAAGTCTATTCATGATGAAATGTCAAAGCATACTGAGCATCTTTCTCTTTGACACCATGTCTGAAATCCCACGTGATCTGTCAAATACTAATGCATGAAAATCCTAACCTCAAAAAAATCACTCTTTATATACGTTCCAATTTTCAGCCTTCTAGCTAAAAAACTAATTTTTCCCGTGGTCAGTAATATATACATACGTTCCAATTTTCAACCTTCTAGCTTAAAAAACACTATAGCCACGCCGACTAAACGAAAATCCAAATTTCGGCATCAAATTGATCTTTCTCGTGGTCAGTAATATATATGTATCAATTTTCAGCCTTCTAGCTCTCAAAAACACTTTTGCCATGCTACCACCGTCCACCAAACGAAAATTCAAAATCCAGCATCATATTTATCTTTCTCGTGGTCAGTAATATGTATGTACCAATTTCAGCCTTCTAGCTCTCCAAAACCTTTATTGCCACGCCCCAAAGCCCACGAAACGTAAATCCAAATTTCGGTATCAAATTAATCTTTCTCGTGGCCAGTAATATATACATTCCAATTTTCAGCCTTCTAGCTCAAAGAACACTATTGCCACGCCCAATCCGCCCACAAAAAGAAAATCCAAATTTCGGCATCAAATTGATCTTTATCGTGGTCAAAAACACTTTGCCACGCCCACTCCACCCACAAAATGAAAATCCAAACTTCTACATCATATTTATCATTATCGTGGTCAGTAATACATATGTACCAATTTTCAGCCTTCTAGCTCCCAAAAACACGTTTCCCACGCCCACTCCGCCCACAAAATGAAAATCCAAATTTCTGAATCATATGTATCATTATCGTGGTCAGTAATATATATGTACCAATTTTCAGCCTTCTAGCTCAAAAAAACACTATTGCCACGCCCACTCCGCCCACAAAACGAAAATCCAAATTTCGGCATCATATTTGTCATTCTCGTGGTCAGTAATATATATGTACCAATTTTCTGCCTTCTAGCTCTCAAAAACACTATTGCCACGCCCCCTCCGCCCACAGAGCAAATTTTTAAAAATTCTATAGCCTATAGTTCCTTCCAGACCTACATCTATCTGTACTGAAAATTTCAACAACATCGGTTCAGCCGTTTACACGTGATTGAACAAATAAACAGACAGACTTACACTAAGGTTTTATAATATTAATAGGGATTATTTTTTTTTTTTTTTCATAACAAATCATTTTTTTTATAATGAAATTTCCAAGATTTTTTTCTCATTTTGTGGACGAAAGTCTCAATAATTGTATTTAAAAAAATAAAATTTTTTATTTCAAAACAAAAAAATCAATTATAAAAAAATCTTTCATTTTCATAAAATAATCTCATAAAAAATATTTTTTTCTAAAAGAAATTGCAAAAAAAAAAGATTTCTTTAATTGGGCGAAAGTCGCAATATTTTTAATCTTTAATTTAACATATAACCGTGACCGGACTTCCATTCCCAAAATTATAGAACAAATATTTGTTTGTTTTGTTGCATAGTGTAAATGATAAAGTTCTTTAAAGATTCAAGGATGCTGTGCTATTTTTTCTCTACACTTTGGATAAAATTTATATATTTATTTACGAAATTATAAAAATTCCGATGAATATATTGTTCATACCAATACACTGATTTATGAGAATTTCGCAAATTAAGGAATTTATTTTTTAATATATATTTACAAATTAAACGAAGTCAATCTTGTTGTCATTTCCCATGAACTTAAAAGATACTCTGGACAATTTTGAAATTCGTTTGAATCATTATGATATTGACAAATCTGGTTTGTTGCTTACACTTTCATTTAATTGTGTAATTATTGAAAAACATCCAAACAAAATATTTCAGAAATTTAACAAAGATCTGCAGAAAAGTGTTTACAAGTGTTTATGTTTAAAATGGCAAACTGGATAATATTTAAAAAACCCTTTAGTACTTGCACGTTGTAAAATATTAATATTTTTATTAGTTTTACAGCTAAATTTGAAAACATTTCAAAAGTAATCCAATGATAATTTCCACCAGCAATGCATGGCTTGGGGTGTTTTCCCCACTTCAACCAAATCGGTTTTTTGCTAAACTATAAAGAAAGTAATTTGCTTTTAAATTGCACTGTAGCTTAGTTTACTTGAGCGAATATTCATCACGTTCCAGCAAAGTAATACTTCTTATGATTTTCGTGAGATTTTCAACGATTTAAGGGGGCTTTTCCCTTCATACGAAATGGGGTTTGAAGAAACAATAAATAACTACGTTAATAATACCATTTGAAAAATATTTTTCTGTGCTGATTGTTATTATATTTCTTATGATTTTCGTGAGATTTTCAACGATTTAAGGGGAATTTTCCCTTGATACGAAATGGGAATTGAAGAAACAATAAATAACTACGTTAATAATACCATTTGAAAAATATTTTTCTGTGCTGATTGTTATTATAGAATGTCTATGAATTCTTAATGATGTTTTTAACTGCAAAAAAGTTTTATTCAAACTCACATCTCTCAAAAGGTTGTTTTCGTTTGTTTTTTTGCTCGCCTTCAATGAATTTGCTAAGTGGATCTGAGTCGACACATGAGACAGATGAGGAGTCGTCGTCGCATGATCTTGATGATGACGATGACGAATGGGGGATGGGTCGCGTTCGGTCACATGGTTTCTATCAGAGTCACTGTGTCTGCTGGATTCTGTTTTGCTCTTCGCCGTCGTTATTTCCTTAATTTTGTTAAGCAATTAATTATTTTAAACTGTCACACTGTGTTGCTGTTTTTTTTGTTGGTATACTCGTATTTGCATTAGTTTGCATAACACTTCTGTAAATTATAAAAAACAGAAACAAGTTTCTCCGCTTTATGATTTTATGACCCCTTTTTGCATATGAAAGGCGAATTGAAATTTATGATGACAAGAGGATGATTTCGTTTGTTAGGCAAACATTAATAAACTGCTAAACAAATCTATTGAAAGTAGAAGGTCTTTTAGCAGTGCCCGCCCTACACCAAGCAGTTGAAGCCATTCTTCAAAGGAAGCATGTCCTCAAATGAAGTAATTGAGGTAATTCTTCAAAGGAAGCAATTCCTCAAATGAAACAATTATTCAAAGGAAATAATTCCTCAAATAAAGCAATTGAGGAAATTCTCCAAAGGAAGACTGAAACAATTAATCAATCAATTAATTAATGGAACAATTGATTAGTTGAAATTGACCAATTGCAATTAATTAATCAATCAATTAATTAAACAATTGATTAATTGAAATTAATTTCATTGAAAAGGAATTTATTCCTCAAATAAAGCAATTGAGGAAATTCTTCAAAGGAAGATTGAAACAATTAATCAATCAATTAATTAATTGAACAATTGATTAATTGAAATTGATCATTTGTAATTAATTAATCAATCAATTAATTAAACAATTTATTAATTGAAATTAATTTCATTGGAAAGGAATTTACTCCTCAAATACAGCAATTGAGGAAATTCTTCAAAGGAAGATTGAAACAATTAATTAATTGAAGTTATTTTCATTGGAATTTTAATAATTTCCAAAAAAAAAAATATATCAATTTTAACCGAAGTGTAGTGAAAAAATAGCACAGCGAACGTTGTAAAAATCTTAATTTTTATTTATTCCAAACTATGAATCATAAAGAATATTCTCAACTACTCTATGTGGAAAACAATAATATATAATAATATAATTTTAAAGCTATAAACACTGGGACTTTAGTCCAAAACAAATTAAAAAAAATAATCTTCTTGGAAATTTCTTAAAAAATACTTTTTATGGAAAAAAATTATTTTTTTTATTTAAAAAAAATTATATACAATTTTTTTTTGTGGAAATAATTTAATTATTTTTATTTTTCAAATACAATCAGTGAGACTTTCGCCCACAAAAAGCGAAAAAAATAATCTACTTTATGAAAAAAAATATTATGGAGAAAAAATAATTTTTATGTGATTTTTTATGGGAAATAATAATTTTTTGAGAAAAAATGTTTTACGGAAAAAATTGATTTCAAAAAATTTCTTAAAGAAATTTTTTATGGAAAAAATTTATTTTTTATAAAAAAAATTGTTTTTATGAAAAAATAATTTAATTATTTTTATTTTTCAAATACAATCGTTGAGACTTTCACCCACAAAATGAGAAAAAATAATTTACTTTATGAAATAAAAGATTATGGGGAAAAATATTTTTTATGAGATTCTTTTTATGGCAAATAATAATTTTCTGAGAAAAATTTGTTTATGGAAAAAATTATTTAAAAAAATTTGATTTGGAAATAATTTTTGATTTTTTTTTTAAATTAATTATTTTTATTTTTAAGAATACAGTATATGAGAGTTTCGCCCACAAAATGAGAAAAAAATAATCTTCTTGGAAATTTCTTTATGAAAAAATGATTTGTAATTTCATAACATAATTTTTATGAGATTCTTTTTATAAAAAAATTTTTCTTGATTTTTTAATTAATTATTTTTATTTTTAAGAATACAATGATTGAGATTCTTTTATGGGAAAGAAATAATTTTTTATGAGAATTTTTTTTTATGGTAAAAAGTTTATGGAAAAAATTTAATTTGGAAATAATTTTTGATTTTTTTTTGAAATTAATTATTTTTATTTTTAAGAATACAATCTTCTTGAAAATTTCTTTTTATAAAAAAAGTTTTTTTTATAAACCAAAGATTTTTTATTGAAATTATTCTTGATTTTTTAATAATTAATAATACTTTTTTAATTTAATAATTAATATTTTTCAAGTAGGTAAAAGTAATAGTAAAAAATGGGGAACAAATAATTTTTATGAGGTTCTTTTTATAAAAAAAAGATTTTTTTATAAACCAAAGATTTTTTATTGAAATTATTCTTGTTTTTTAATAATTAAAAATATTTTTTAATTTACTAATTCATATTTTTCAAGTAGGTAAAAGTAATAGTGACTTTCGTCCAAAAATTAGAAAATAAAATAATTTTTATGAAAAGGGAAAAATTTACTTTTTTATTAAAAAAGTTTTTTTTTGTTGATTTTTTAATTAATTATTTTTATTTTTAAGAATACAATCATTGAGATTCTTTTATGGGAAAGAAATATTTTTTTATGAGAAAACATTTTTATGGAAAAAAAATGATTTGGAAATAATTTTTTATTTTTTTTTTAATTAATTATTTTTATTTTTAAGAGTTTCGCCCACAAAATGATTTTTAATTGAAATTATTCCTGATGTTTTTAATAATTAATAATATATTTTTTAATAATTTTTATTTTTCAAGTAGGTAAAAGTAATTGTGACTATCCCCAAAAATTAGAAAAAAAATGGGGAAAAATAATTTTTATGAGATTCGTTTTATATGAAAAATTTAATAAAATTTTTTTTTTAATAAAAAAATTAAAAGAGATTTTTGTTGCAATAATTCTTGATTTTTTTAATTTAATTATTTTTATTTTTAAAATAGGTTTATTTTTAATTGTTTTTTTTTTTAATTTTTATAAGACTCTTTTTATCTTGTTGGAAATTTCTTTATAATAAATAAAAATATAAAAAATAATAAAAAATAAAAAATAATTTTTATTAGATTATTTTTATGGGAAAAACTGAGTTTTTATGGAAAAAGATTTTTTATAAGAAAATATTTCTTATAAAAAAGATTTTTTTATAAAAACTAATTTTTTAAGAGAAAAAATTTTTATGAAAAAAATGTTTTTTTTTTATTTCCACTAATAATTTTATTTTTTTTTTTTTGAAAAAAAATCAAATACAATCATTGAGACTTTCACACACAAAGTGAGAAAAAATAATCCTCTTGGAAATTTCTTTATCAAAAAATATTTTGTTATTGAAAAAATCATTTTATTTTAATTTTTATGGGAAAACATATTTTTTGGCTGTTTTATGGTAAAAAAATATTTTTTATAAAAAAAAAGAATTTTTGTGGAAATGATTTTAGTTTTTTTGAAAAATTTAATTATTTTAGTTTTTTCGTTTGCATTTTTTTGGTCTATAATCAATATTTGTGTGTATATGCAGGTATAGTTACCCAGGTAGTCTGCAGCCAAGTAATAAATGTCACCATGCCATTTGTAAATAAATTTGCATTCTATTAAATATAGAAGCAAAATGGTCTTGAGCCAGGACAATATCCCAGTTCAAATCAAATTTAATTATTTTTAATTTCCACAAAATGAAAAAATGAATGTTATGAAAAAATTAATTTTTATGAGATTCTTTTTATGTGTAAAATTGGTTTTTTGTATAAAAAAGATTTTTGTAATAGAAATAATTTTAGATTTTTTTTCAAATACAATCATTGAGACTTTCGCATTTCAAAAACAATATTTTGTTATTGAAAAAATCATTTTTTTTAATTTTTTATGGGAAAACATATTTTTTATCACTGTTTTATGAAAAAAAAAAATATATTTTAATAAAAAAAAATATTTTGTAATAAAAAATATTTTTTATTAATTTTTTTATTATTTATTAAAAAAAGATTTTTTGTGGAAATGGTTTTTGCTTATTGAAAAAAAATATTTTTATTTTCAACAAAATGAAAAAATGCATGTTATGAAAAAAAAACAAATTTTTATGAGATTCTTTTTGGGTGAAAAATTGATTTTTTTTATTAAAAAAATTGAAATGATACATTTTTTAATTTTACTATTTTTGAAATTGGTAAAGGTAATTTTATTAGGTCTACAATCATTGAGACTTTCGCCCACAAAATGAGAAAAATGAAATTTCTTTATGAAAAAAAATTGCGAAAAATTGATTTTTTATGAGAAAATTTTATTTATTGAAAAATTGTTTTTTTTTTTACAAAAAAAAAATTGTGAAAATAAATTTTGGTTTGTTTTTTTTTTGCAAAAAAAATATTTTTATTTTTCAAATATAATCATTGACAAATCAAAATCAATCCACAACGTGAGCAAAAATAATCTTGGAAATTTCTTTATGAAGAAAATGATTTGTTTGAAAAAAAAATTATGAGATTTATTTTATGGGAAAAATATTTTTTATGAGAATTTTTTTATAAAAAATTATATTTTTTAATATTTTTTGATTTTTTCAATTTAATTATTTTTATTTCCCAAATAAAACACTACGAGCAACATTTTTGCGGAATATTTTAAACCTCTAGCTCCTCAATATATCGATATCAATTGCCTTCTCCCCTGTTTCGAGAGTTCCAAAGAAAGTCATCACCATTATCAAAATTGCATCACATTCGTTTACATTTTAGAAATTATATTTAAGTGACATTTCGGTTTAAAATTTCGAAATTATATTTAAACGACATTTCAGTTTAAAATTTCGAAATTATATTTAACAGGCATTTCCTCTGATTGACGCTTTAACAAATCCAAAGCAATATAAAACAGACATTTAATGCCGATAATTAATTATTCAAGAAGTTTTTTTGTGTGCAAGCCATGATGACAAATGCCACCAGCCATAGCCTCCAGCTTGGCTGGCCAGACTGACTCACTAACTTCATGATGATAATAATAAAAACACAACGACAAATGGGGTTTTAATCAAACGTTAGCTTAACCTAAGGAATGGATTGGTTTGGAATGAGGTACGAGGAACACGCAGCAGGGGTAGGGTAAGAGCGGCATGAGTTGTCGTCTGCCACTCTTTGTAGTCTTCGCCTCAACATTTTGTTAAGTTTTTTGTTTACAAAAAACCCGCCTTTATGAGTGAGTTTATCACGACTTTTAAGAGGTGTCAGTGGCTTTGGAAAAAGCCGGTTACAACTTTGGCCGAAAAATAATAATTCTGGCACTGCACGCTTTTGTTTTGTTGAGACAAGGAAACGCAATAATAGAGGGAGGGAGAGAGGAAGTTGACATGCATTTTTGGGAAACAAAAAACGTTTAATTAGCCATAAATGTAGGTAGGAGGCCGGCCGCCATTAACTTCAATTGTGTTCCTTGAGTTGGGGGGAGCTTTAAAACAAACTGCGCCATTAGCCAGCCAGCGCTGCCTTTTTCACGGCCGTGACCATAACGAGCCGCATTTCATTTATTGTTCAATTTGGCGAAGTTCCTGCAACTTTTTGCTGTGCAAATTTAAGCCCAAAAACAATAAACATTCGTTTTTTTGCGGGGGAACAAAGAAATGCCTTATGCAAAAAAATCTTCCTTGATTTTTTTAGACTTTTTATGACAGCCATGATCTTGTCTGTCACAAGACCAGACCCGCCACCGCCACTTCAATATAAATATATTTTTTTATATATTTTCGAATATGAGCCAGAGCAAAACGTTATAAATAAACACTTGCTTGGCGAAAAGGGTAGGCAGTGTAATGAACCCCAAGCCAAAGTATATAAAAAAATGATGATGGTGTTAGGGGAGGTACCCTCTTCAAAGATGAAATGCGCTCGCCATTAAATTGCTGAACAATTAACATATTTTGGCGATTTTTCAGCAGGATTGTAGTTATATTTAAATCTTGTGACTGGAGGACAGTCTAAAAAAACAAAAGTTATGCTGTAAATAAAATAAGAGTTGGATTTAACGATCGTCTGCTCGAGCAAAGAATTTGAAAAGAGTTTAATGAACTGCTTGTGGTCTTCAAATACCACAAAAAGTTATATTTAAAAAGAAAAGTTTATCATTTATAGCATAAGGAACTAAAATTATATCATGTCCGCCCCTAGCGGAGGCTAGTGGCGAAAACATACAAATACTGCAAAACTAATGTAAAGCTCGCCACCTAGCGGGGGCTAGTGACGAACATAAATAAAACTGTGGGCAAAAAATAGATTCTGACAACGGATTCAGAAAGAGGGGATTAAAAAGGATATATGTGGAGCTCATTTTAAAGGAGGGAGTCAATATTCTCCCTTTTGCACATTCTTATGATGAATTGTCATAGGAAACCTTGTGATCCTTACATTTTAAGTATAGGATGTGTACAGCAATATTACTTAAAACACTACGAACAACATTTTTGTAGAACATTTAAACCCTCTAGGTCCTCAATATTGAGGTCTTTTTTTGCGAAAAGTTACAAAAACTGCACAACTAATTTAAAGCTCGCCACCTAGCGGTGGCTAGTGGCGAAAATATAAATAACACTGACAACTGATTCTGATAAAGGTTGTAAAAAAGAATATACTTGTAACAGCGTTTCGAAAGTTTACGTATGGAGGACATTTTAGAGGTGGGGTCAATATTTTCCCCTTTTACAGATTCTTATGATGAATCGCCATAGACAACCCTGTGATCCTTACATTTTACGAATACGATATGTTCAGTAATATTACTTAAAACACTACGATCGACATTTTTATGGAACATTTTAACCCTCTAGCTCCTAAAAACATGCAAATACTGCACAACTAATTTAAATCTCGCCACCTAGCGGTGGTTAGCGACGAAAACATAGATATTTCTGTGGAAATAACAAGGTTCTGACAATATTCTGATAGAGGGGGTAAAATAGAATATATGTAACGGCGTAGGCGGTCATTTTTAGGCGAGAGGTCAATGTGTTTCCCCCTTTTTCACATTCTTATGATGAATCGCCATAGGAAACCTTGTGATCCTTACATTTTAGGCATAAGGTGTGTTCAGCAATATGAATTAAAACACTACGAGCAATATTTTTGTAGAAAATTTTAACCCTCTAGTTCCTTAATATAGGGGTCTTTTTGGTCCCTTTTTGCAAATGTGTAAAAATAACACCCCTAAAACATGAGTTTAACAGCTCAAAATGTTCTACAAAAATATTCACCAATTATAAAATTCTATTTCAAGTCTCTGAATACACCAAAAGTCAAAACTGAACAGAAATGCCAGAAATAAATCAAAACTTAAAATTCAAATTTAGGGTTAATTTCGTACTTCTTCCGAGTTAGAACTAAACTGTCACACAAAACTGAATTTTTTATGAAATAAATTTTTCGATGAAAAAATCTTATTTTTTATTGAAAAAATATTTTTTATGAAATAATTTTTTTATAAAAAAAATATTTGAAAAAATGAATTTTTATAATAAAAATATTTAAAAAAAAACGTAAAAAATATATTTTTTATAAAAATTTACTTTTTTATAAAAAATAGTGAAAATAATATTTGTTTTTTTTTTAATTATTTTTATTTTTTAAACATTGAGACTAGCTTTTTTAATTATTTTTATTTTTTTCAATTCAATCATTGAGACTTTCGTTTTTTAATTATTTTTATTTTTCAAAAACAATCATTGAGACTTTCGCTCACAAAATGAGAAAACAATAATCTTCTTGGAAATTTCTTAATGAAAAAAATAATTTGTTATGGAAAAAATAATTTTTATAACATTCCTTTTAAGGGATAAGTAGATTTTAGTGAAAAAAAAAGATTTTTTGTTGAAATGTTTCTTGATGTTTTTTTAATTTAATTATTTTTTTTTCAAATAGGTGAAGGTCATTATTAAGCCTACAATCATTGAGACTTTCACTCACAAAATGAGAAAAAAATAATCTTCCTGGAAATTTCTTTATGAAAACAAAATGATTTTTTAAGTGAATAAATATTTTTTATGGGATTTTTTATTGAAAAAATTGATTTTTTTATAAACAAATTTTGTGGAAAAAAATTTTGTGGAAACAATTTTTGTTTTTTCTTTTTTTTTTGTGGAAACAATTTTAATTTATTTTTTTTCAAATATAATCATTGAGACTTTCGCCCACAAAATGAAAAAAATTTCTTTATCAAAAAATGATTTTTTAAGGGAAAACATATTTTTTATGAAATTTTATTATGGAAAAATTGTGTTTTATAAAAAAATTTTTTTGTGGAAATAATTTTTGTTTTTTTTTTTTTAATTTAATTATTTTTATTATTTATTATTTGTGGAAATTATGTTTATTTTTTTTTAATTTAATTATTTTTATTTTTCAAATACTTCGCCCACAAAATGAGAGAAGATTGGAAATTTCTTTATGGGAAAAATAATTTGTTATAGAAATAAATAATTTTTATGACATTCCTTTTAAGGATAAATATTTTTTTATGAACGATTTTTACGAAAAAAAGAATTTTTGTAGAAATGATTCTTGATTTTATTCAATTTAATTAGTTTTAGTTTTCAAATAGGTAAAAGTTATTATTAAGGCTACAATCATTGAAAGATTCACTCACAAAATGAGAAAAAAATAATCTTCCTGGAAATTTCTTTATAAAAAAAAAAAATTTTTTAAGTGAATAATTTTTTATTTGAATTGATTTTTTTATTGAAAAAATCGATTTTTTTATAAAAAAAAATTGTGGAAACAATTTTTGTTTTTTTTTTTTTGTGGAAACAATTTGTTTTTTTTTTTTATTTAATTATTTTTATTTTTCAAATATAATATATATATATATATAATTTCGCCCACAAAATGCGAAAATATAATCTTCTTGCAAGATTCTTTATGAAAACAAATATTTATTATGAGATTATTATTATTTTAAGGGAAAAAATATTATTTTATAGAAAAAATTGATTTTTTATAAAAAAGATTTTTTTGTGGAATTAATTTTTGATTTTTTCTTTCAAAAAATGTTCTTATTTTTATTTTTCATTGAGACTTTCCTCCACAAAATGAGAAACAAATAACCTTCTTGGAAGTTTCTTGATGAAAAAAATTTTTTATGGGAAAAAATAATTTTTATTGATTGATTTTCTATGTGTTTTGAATGTAATACATTCGAATTCCAGCTATTCGATCAAGTAATTTCTTTTTACGAAGAAAGTTTTTGTTTTTTTTTTTTTGAAACGATTCTTGATGTAAATTGGAAAAATATTCTATAATATAGATAAATAAAATATCAATACCAATTTGGATTTTTAAGCAAGAAATTAAAATTAAATAAATTTAAATTTTAATTTTCGAAAAAGTTTCATTTTTTTCCACAAAAAAATTTAAACTCGCAACCTAGAGAATAGCAGCAAAAAATTCACTTAAAAATTAAAATATAGATTAGCACTCAAAATACTATGGAGACAAATGAAATATAGCCCCAAGAGATCTCACTATAAAAGCTGAAATTTAAGGGGAATGAAGTCACAAAAGATTTCACTATTACAACCGAATTTTAGGCAGGAGGTGTGAATGAAAAAATATTTTACATAAAATGTCACTATAAGTCACCGAACAAAAGTAAGCTGTAGATATAATATAGATAAATGAAATATCAATATAAATTCGGGTATTTAAACAAGAAATTATTTATCAAATTTTTATTTACGAACTATTTTCATTTTCTTCCACAGTGTAGTCCACAACAAAAGTAAAACTCGCCACCTAGCGGAGAATAGTGGCGAAAATCTCTTAAAACTTAAAAGATAGAGTATCATTCAAAAAACCATGGAGACAAATGAAATATAGCCCCAAGAGATCTCACTATTAAAGCTGAATTTTAAGGGAATGTAGCCACAAAAGACTTCACTATTACAGCTGAATTTTAGGCAGATGGTGTGAATGGAAAAAATATTCTACATAAAATTTCACTATAAGTCACCGAACAAAAGAAAGCTGTAGTTATAATATATAAATGAAATATCAAAATCAATTTGGATATTTAAATAAGAAATTAGTTTTTTTTTTAGAAAGAGGTTAATTTTGTTCCACAGTCTAGTCCATGGCAAATGTAAAACTTGCCACCTAGCGGAGAATAGTGGCGAATTTTAAGTATTTTTGTTTAACCTCAATTTGTAAAACTTGTATTTTTGCAAAAAATTAGTATAAATAAAAATGTAACATTTTAAACTAGAATCGACTAAAAACTTTGTAATTTAATAATGGAACACAATATCATTGATATGACTACCACGACTGACTCAGTACAGCCCAAAATCCACATCAAACAGAGACTCGTTGTGGATGCACAATAGTCACATGTGGGTACTCTGAACACCAAATCCGGCAATTTTGCTTATTGACATAGCCACCGAGATGAAAATGGGCTTTATGAAGGCTGAACTTAAGGCCGATCTCTTCTTTCTACGCAAATTTCTTACGGTTTGCGTTAAAGACTCACTACTTTGGGAATAAGTTTTTAATATTTCCCAAATTTGTTTTTTTACCCGTAACTCAAGATTTTGGGGGTTTCTGGGAAATTTCAAATACAGATTATTGTTCTACTCGACAATAGCTACAAGAAAAACAATATCACTTCTCAGAGCTATTGGACTGTCCATGGAAATAGCGGAAGATAGCGGCGAAAACTACATTGACACTTTAACACTTGACATTTTCCAATTTTCATTTCTTATCACACTGGAAATCACAGATTTCTAACGATATTGATCAATCATCTTACAAGTCACATAAGACCGACCTTCGTCTCATGTGCATTGTAATTTTCATGTAATATCAAAACTACTGATGGGAATTCACCCATGACAGTGACACTAATTACCAATTTACATAACATAATATGTGAGATGACATCCAACCACCATGGCACATGTGCAAAAGGCGTGACAACACCACCACAATATTTCATTGTGAAACCAACTCCCTGGAAATGATTGCAAAACCTACGATAAATAGATTCCCCCAGATATTCCCCTGAAAATTGGACTTTCACTATAATTTCATCAGCAAATAGAATGCCATCAGAAATAATAAAATTTTTATATCATTTTTTGAAATACGGATAGAGAGAGTGCACGCGAGCGAGAACTGACCACAAATGGCATATTCATTTGAAAATATTACAAATTGACCATTATAGTACTACACACACATACATTGGCTAAACCACACTTCGCAGAGAAGTTAGCCACAGTAATTTCTCAAAATTACAACAGCAACAACAACAAAGCAATGTAATTGTTTATACAATAGTAAACAACTTATACAATCAATATTCCAACCAACTGGATACTACAAAATACTACTTACTAATGCTTAGATGGAAAATCCATGTTTTTTTCTGTCTCTGCATCATATTTTGTAGTAATTTTACTACAAAAGTTTTTACAATGCCAATGTTAACGAAACGTGAACATTAATGGTTCACAAGTTATCTGTGAGCATGCGCGCACAGATGTTTTATGCGGATGGTAACGGGGACGGAGGAGTGTTTCTTGGTAATCCATGTACATAATTATGGCCATTAGTTTGTCACCACACATGATTGTATTTCTCAATTACATTGCAACTGTTGGGCTAATCCCAGCTCTCATAAATTTACATCTTCTACGTAAATTGTATGGCGTTATTTTAATTTTGGAAAAACATTTATTCCAAAAAGTGACTATAAAAAAACAAGTTATTTTAAAATAAATTACAAAAAAACCCCCCAGGTGAAAATTAACATCAATTCAAGTGTAGGGAGGATTTGAAGTTAATCGATTTATTCTGGTGCACTTGTGTATTGGGTCGTATTGACTTTTTTGTCTACAAAATAAAGTTAGAGGCACAAGAAATTTCAAAAAAAAATATATCGCAAGCGAGAAAAGCTAAATTAAGAAATACAAGAAACTCTATTTTTGTCAATAAATATATATTTTTTCGAATAGCAAATAGGCGATCCACAAATTTAAGGGAGCTCGGGATTACATATCCGAGACTGAGGTGGTTTTTTTAAATCGAACCATCAATGCAGATGACCAAAGAGAGTGATTGCCTTCATAGTTCAGTGAAAGTGTGATAAAATTCAATATTAAAAAAACTTCACTTATCATAATTTTTCTGCAGCTAATTTTCTCATCCTGTCACACTATCACATAAAAGTTGTAATTTCGATTGATTAATCAATCCATTAACGCACAAAGTATAGTTTTTCCGTTTTTATACCCTCCACCTCCAGGATGGGGGTATACTAACTTTGTCATTCCGTTTGTAACACCTTGAAATATCGACCTGAGACCCTATAAAGTATATATATTCTTGATCGTCATAAAATTCTAAGACGATCTAGCCATGTCCGTCCGTCTGTCCGTCTGTTGAAAGCACGCTAGCATCTAAACCAAAGGAGCTAGAACGTTCAAATTTTCCATAAATGCGTCTTATAGTCGTAGATCAGTTGGGATTGAAATGGGGCGAAATCGGCCCAAAGGGAAAAATTTTCCCTCACAAGGACTAAAAATACCCATAATAATCCCTAATATTTTAGCGTATTAAAGCTTGTTTTTTGAATAGTCTGTTTATATTTGCTTGATATTTGGTATGCGCATTCCCCTTATAGAAAAAACGTGCATCATAAAGTGATTCTTATTTGTAGGGTGTGAAATGGGGCAAAAAAGGGATAAAAATGGTACATATTAAACGACAACAGCTAGAAACACGAAATTCTGTGTGTACATTCCTCTAATTGAGTAAATACATAATATAAAAGTATTTTTTCCAAATTCGTACTTTTAAGGGGTAAAATAGGAATACAGGGATAAAAATGGTACTAACCAAACGGCTGTACCTAGAATAATGAAATTCGATGTATACATTCCTCTGATTGCATAGATAAGTAAAATATATGGATTTTTCAAAATTCGTAGTTTTTGGGGTTAAAATGAAAAAAGGGGATAAAAATAGTACTAATCAAATGACCGGAGTATACATTCCTCTGACTGCGTAGACATGGAAAATAGACGAATTTTTCGAAATTAGTACTTTCAAGGGATACAATGGTACAGAGGGATAAAAATAGTACCAACTAAACGACTACAGCTAGAATGATAAAATTCTAATTGCGTAGAAACGTCAAGGGGGTAAAAATGGTACCAACCAAATGGACGCAGCTGGAATCATGGAATTCGGTGTATACATTCCTCTGACTGCATAGACACGCAAAATATTTTTTTTCCGAATTCGTAATTTTTCTTTTACGACAAAAATTGGTTGAAACATGAAGTTAGGTTATTTTGCACTATGTACGTCTGATAATGGATTTTCAAAATTTGTACTTTTGGAATTCAAATAGAATGGAAATACAACCAACTGTAGCACCCACTATCTACCAATATTTATGGCCTTGAAAATATTTTTGAAAATATAAATATAAGAATATTTATTTTTTCAATTGACGTATTGGTAGCATTACCTTATAAGCGTGGTTTGAAATAATTAAAATATTATATTTATTTATAAAATTAATTTTTCAATATTTGTATTTGTTTTGGTTTGGCTATATTAAAAAAATTATATTTTCCTGTAATATTACTGCACTTCTACGAAAACCGACAACCTCTGTGGAATGCAATCCATGGTGGAGGGTATATAAAGTTCGGCCCGGCCGAACTTAACGCCGTTTTTACTTGTTTAACATTAGATAGGTCTCCTAAAATGGGGACACAGGGTGGTAATGGATTAATATAACAAGAATATAGCGTCGTCTTGTGGAGGATAGTTGAGAAATAACTCGAAAGAAAAAATGAAAATTGAAAATTGTTTATTTTTAATAGCTAACAATTTAAGGAAGAAAATAGTATAAGTGATAGTATGATCATATTTGCAGATAGAAAATATTTAAAAAAAACATGATTTTTTTAATATTTTGTTAAATTGAGCGCAAACCCCGCTACAAATTAGATAAAAATGTTTTGTTTTATTTTTAAAATCTTTAAATAAAATATTTTATAAATAAGACCTATAAGAAGAAAATCTACCGCCCCAAGCGGAGGATAGTGGCGAAGACAAAATTTAAATGAGGTGTATTTTAAAGACTGTATCAACGCTGTATACGAATCTTTTTGCCCTCGAAGAGTTCAGCAGTCGGAAATAAAGTCTAACATGTTTCATGATCACTGAATAAGAAACTATCTGTCTTCAAAAATCAAATGATGAAAAATGTTTCACTGAGAAAAATCCATAATTTGTTTTTTGTAAAATATAATACTGTTCTATTAAATACTAGGGGTTTGAATATTTCGACGATTTTTTTTAATTTTATTCCTATGACACATAAAATATTTTTAAAACAAGAATGCTTCTGGTTTTGTGTGCTTTTTGTGTTCATATTCATATCGACTCGGAATAGAAGATAAAAATAACTAAATTAATCGAATCAATCCATTTTGGATTCAGAAAAAGATGTATGTGCCAAAACGTCGTGAGTTTCTGGGGATTATAAAAATAGTCTGCTATATTTTTATAATGCAATTTTAGAAAACGAATTGTATTCTGATCAATAGGTTGTAAAGAGTGATTTTTTAAAAGCTATAAGAAAGTTTTTCAAAAAAAAAAAAACACACATAAAATTCAGAAAAATTCATGAAATCTTTATTTGAATCGATAGTAAGGTCCATATAATTTAATGTTGACCTTGACTGCGCCTCAAATGGTCCATCCGCTTAGTCCAATTTTGGGATACTCTTTCCAACATTTCGGTCGGTATCTCACGAATAAATGCTTCAATGTTGTCTTCCAATGCGTCAATTGAAGCGGGCTTGTCTGTATAGACATGAGCTTTAACATAGTCCCACAAAAAATAGTCAAAAGACCGGTCCCGAACGTGAAATAAAATGTTCAACGAACTCGCCTCTCAATAAGTCCATTATTGCTCGTGCTGTGTGGCATGAGGCACCGTCTTGTTGAAACCACATGTCATGCAAGTCAAGCTCTTGCATTTTGGGCAAAAAAAAGTTGGATATCATCTCACGGTAGCGCTCACCATTCACAGTTACGTTACGATTCGCATCATCTTTGAAGAAATACGGTCCAATGATGCCACCAGCCCATAAACCGCACCAAACTGTGACTTTTTCTGGATGCATTGGTAGCTCTTGCAATGCTTCTGGCTGATATTCACTCCAAAATCGACAATTCTGCCTATTTACGTACCCATTGAGGCAAAAATGAGCTTCGTCGCTGAACACAATTTATCGGTAAATGAACTTTCTTAACAGAGTACGCGTTTTGATAATAAAATTCAATAATTTGCAAGCGTTGTTCGTTTGTAAGACGATTCATGGTTAAATTATAGACCAAATAGAAGATGTTTGACAATGAAACCAAACACGAAACGTGCGTCAGCTGTTTAAACCAGTGTTGCCAAAAAGATAATAGCTAAAAAATCACCCTTTATAAGCGCTTTAAGGTTTGGTGGCAAACTAAGCCAAATTTTGCCATTCTTGGGCTAGAGGATAACAAATGGCAAATGGTTCTTCTCAAGGTATAATTCCAACTGTGGAACAAACATCAAAACATCAAAAAAACATTTCTTGACAAGGAATGATGTCCTCCACGAAATAAAAAAGACTTTATTGCGGAAACATCAAAAATATCATTCATATTTTGCAAAAAATTCTTTCCACACTTTATATTGCCGATACAGTCGTCTGAAGCAAACAATATTTCTTCTGTGGAACACTTTTTTGCTGGCATTTCGTGCCAAGTTTCGCAATTCTACGAACTATGCTGCTATGCGGTACCCCAAGCGGAGGATAGTGGCGATAGCATGCCCTATCATCAGAAGAAAAATTATTTGTTAAAGTTAAAATAAACGTTTGAAACGGCTGAGTTTGATTTGACGCCTTCATAAAACTGTTTTGAAATATCGAAAGGAAAAATATGTTTTAAAAGTTAAAATAAAAATTTTAAACGCATGAGTTTGATGAGATTTTTGACGATTTTGTTCAGTTTTCCTCGTGACATATATACACCAAAATTTGACAACTTGCGATCTGAAGAACATTGAATTGAACTGGAATAAAATAAACCATTAGGGGAAAGATGATTTCATATGTCCCATAGTTCCATTTTAATGTTAAAATCGCAAAGAAAAAATCATAGACTCCTTAGCTACTATCTACCATTTTCTACAGAATTTTTTCCAAAGGACAACAGCTCCCCAAGCGGAGGATAGTGGCGAAAACACAATTGCCTCGCACAATTTGGATTCATATGGATTTACAATTTGGACATATTTTCCATGAATACAGTTGGCTCTATGCATCTTTTAGAGATCTTTACTATGAATAAAATAAAATTAAAATCGATTTGTGAAAAATTTCAAATGAACTTTAAGTTTTATAATTATGAACAGACTTTTTGTTATTTTTTTAATTTTTATATAAAACGAAATCTTTTTTTAAATTACAAAAGTATAGAACAATTTAACCAAACTTCTTTTTGAATGAATTTTGGGCGATAAAAAACGATTCTGAACCATTGTGCGGCGACTCTAGCGGACGATAGTAGCGAAAATTCAATGCATGCATTGACTTGTCTCAGCTTAGTCAAACTACTAAACCGATTGCAAAACTGCGTTTAGAAGATTTGTAGCTCACACAGTTGTCTTTAAATTAGTACTCTTAATAGGCTTGATCGGCAATTTTTGTCCTAAGATATAGTTGAGATAGAAAATTAAATTTTTGAATTAAAAAAAATATTTATAAAAATATAATTTCATAAAAATAATTCACTAAAAACATCGTAACATCGGTATAATATGGATATTTTCTTTAAAAGGAACGTAAAAGATCAAGACCCGTTTATCTTTTCTTTAAACAAAAACGATAAATCTCTGGAAGAACTGCGAATCTAAATTTTTTATTAATTAAACCTACAAAACTTGCCACAATATTTTGACCTCTATGACATTCAGGACAATGTAACAAAAACAATTTTTTGTTAATGTATTAATCTTATGAGATTTGTCGACACCTGCCACATTTTCATTTTTTGTTTAGCCCTACCCGCCGCCTTGTGTATGGCGATCACAACATCGCATCGCATCACATCACATCGCTTTGCATTACAAATGCCGATGTCAGTAATTACAATAGAATTTTCTAGGCATTTAATAAATCAAGCCATAATTGTTATAGTTCCATTTAGCAGATCGTCGTGAAATTGGCAACAGCATTTCACGATTTAGAGGAGTGCCCGGCCAGAGCGAGATTAATGAACCGTCCGCCACAAGGGGTCGGTGTAGAAGAAAATTACAATGATATGCACATAATTCGCAGATGAATTTGTGAAAAGTAGAAGAATTTTAATTATATAACAACAATAATTGAGATCTAAAAGCCAACAAAACAATAGCCAACCTGCCATTAATTATAAGTCATTAGAATGTAAGGTTGATTTTTTTCAGATTTTTTTTCTTTAAAGAAATTTTCAGCAAAATTAAAAAAAAAAATAAAGCAGAATAATATAGAAACTGCTGATGCCTGATTTCTTAAATTTTACAATCAATGCACGTTTTGCTAAATGATCATGACGCCGAGAAGTGCCACTCGTTATACGATAAAAAAAAACACAAAAATCGTTTCATTCAAAACATCAACACTAAACCGCAGCGAAAAACCCCACAACTCACAACTGTTAGAAATCCAAATCCAAACAAAAAGAAAACAAAAAAAATCATTTTATATTTTTTTCAATTTGATTAAGGAATCGTGCTCAAAGTCACATACGCCTTAGTCGTCACAGCCATAATCGTCCCCAATATCTTGAAGAAATACGCATAAAGTGTCTTCGAGCAGATTCACACGAAAAAGAGTTCGGGGGGAAAATCCAATCCCCCCATTTGGTGGGAAATGTTACATGTACATAGGTATAATGTATAACAAATCAATCACAACCACCACCACCGGTTGGCCTCATGATCCAGCCACACGTTGCTTCATGAGTGAGCTTCACGGCGAACTTGACAACAAACAACCGTCTCGTTAAATTCGAACAGTTTTTGCACATCACGTTTCTGGTGTTATACTATACGTAGAGATACGTGTTCCGAAGAGGGTTTTCTTCGTTAACAAAGCCATCCCAGCTGGGTTCTAATGACAGTAGATAAGAAAGTTAGCACACACACACGGTCCTACAAACTCCAACACACACACTCACGACACGTACATAAGTCATTTGACAGAAATAATGGAAATAATATTTATTGAAATTAGCTTAGTTTTATCAGTGGTAATGTATAGATAATTATTCGATTACTAAAGCATTTGAAATCGCACAAAATTTTCGAGAATTTCGAATAAATAAAATTTTTATTTTTTAAATTTCTCGATTTATTCAATGTTCTAATTCTTCGATTTATTAAATTTCGTCGATTTATTTGATTTATTCAATTTAGTCGATTTATCAAATTAATTGATTCATTCGTATAACTTAATTTATTCGAATAATTCGATTTGTTTGAATTTTTCGATTTATATATACATATATATCACTTATTTGATTTGTTCGTTTTAATCGATTTATTGGATATATTGGATATATTTGACATTTTGAACATTTTCGATTGATTCGATTTATTCGGTATATTTGTTTAATTCGATTTATTTGATTTAATCGATTCATTAATTTTATTCATTTTTTATAATTACTCGATTTAATCAATTCATTCGATTTAATCTGATGAATGCGACACATTCAAAATTTTCAATTTATTAGAACTATTTGATTTATTCGATTTATTAGGTTTATTCGATTTGTCGATTTATTTGATTTAATCGATTTTATTGGCTTTATTCGATGTATTCGACATTTTCGATTTATTCACTTTTTAATTTTATTTTTTTTTAATATTTCCATATATTCGATTTATCGTACTTGTTCGATTTATTCCATTTATTAGATTTTCTACGCTTCGATTTATTGGCTTTATTCGACATTTTCAATTTATTCGATTTATTTACTTTTTAATTTTATTTGATTTATTCGATTTATTAGGTTTATTCGATTTGTCGATTTATTTGATTTAATCGATTTTATTGGCTTTATTCGATGTAATCGACATTTTCGATTTATTCACTTTTTAATTTCATTTTTTTTAATTTTTCCATATATTCCATTTATCGGACTTGTTCGATTTATTTCATTTATTCGATTTTCTATTATTCGATTTATTGGCTTTATCCGAATTATTCGGTTTATTTCATTTATTCAAATTTATTTAAAATATTAGTTTCGTCGATATAGTCATTTTTTTCGATTTATTCAATTTATACCTTTTATTCAGTTTATTCGATATATTCGATTAATTAGACTTATTCGGTTTAATCGATTTATTTGATTTATTCTATTTATTCGATTCGATGTTCGATTTAAATGATTTAATCGATTTAATTGTTTTGTTCCATTTATTGGATTCATTCAATTTATCGTACTTATTCGATTTATTTGATTTATTCATTTATTCGATTTATTCAATTAATTCTATTTATTTAATTCATTCGATTTATCGAACTTATTCGGTTCGATTGATTTATTCGGTCTATTCGATATATCGATTTATTCATTTTATTTATTCGATTTATTCAAATTATTCGTTTTATCAATTTATTCGATATATTCCTTTTCAATTTTTTTCGAGTATTCAAATTTTTCGATGTTTGATTTAACTGATTTATTCGATTTAATTGATTTGTTCTATTATCGGATTCATTTAATTTATCGGACTTATTAGATTTATTCTATTTATTCATTTGATTCATTCGATTTATCGAACTTATTCGCTTTATTTGATTTATTCGATATATCGATTTATTAATTTTTTAATTAATGGTTTAGTCGCTTTATTCAAATTTATTCGATATATTCGTTTAATCGATTTAATTGTTTTGTTCCGTTTATTGGATTCATTCAATTTATCGGACTTATTCGATTTATTCAATTAATTATATTTATTTGATTCATTCGATTTATCGAACTTATTCGGTTCATTTGATTTATTCGATATATCGATTTATTCATTTTATTTATTCGATTTATTCGTTTTAACATTTTTTTCGATTTATTCGATATATTCTTTTTTAATTTTTTTTCGAGTATTCAAATTTTTCGATGTTTGATTTAACTGATTTTATCGATTTAATTGATTTGTTCAATTATCGGATTCATTTAACTATCTGACTTATTAGATTTATTCTATTTATTCATTTGATTCTATCTATTTGATTCATTCGATTTATCGAACTTATTCGCTTTATTTGATTTATTCGATATATCGATTTATTAATTTTTTAATTAATGGTTTAGTCGCTTTATTCAAATTTATTCGATATATTCGTTTAATCGATTTAATTGTTTTGTTCCATTTTGTTGGATTCATTCAAATTTATTTAAAATATTCGTTTCGTCGATTTAGTCATTTTTTCGATTTATTCAATTAATGCCTTTATTCAGTTTATTCGATATATTCGATTAATTTGGCTTATTCGGTTTAATCGATTTATTTGATTTATTCTATTTATTCGATTCGATGTTCGATTTAAATGATTTAATCGATTTATTCGATTTAATTGTTTTGTTCCATTTATTGGATTCCTTCAATTTATCGGACTTATTCGATTTATTTGATTTATTCTATTTATTCGATGTATTCAATTAATAATATTTTTTTGATTCATTCGATTTATCGAACTTATTCGGTTCATTTGATTTATTCGGTTTATTCGATGATTCATTCGATTTATCGAACTTATTCGGTTCATTTGATTTATTCGGTTTATTCGATATATCGATTTATTCATTTTATTTATTCGATTTATTCAAATATTATAAATATATTCTTTTTTTCAATTTTTTTCGAGTATTCAAATTGTTCGATGTTTGATTTAACTGATTTAATTTCTATTTATTCATTTTATTCTATTTATTTGATTCATTCGATTTATCGAACTTATTCGCTTTATTTGATTTATTCGATATATAGATTTATTAATTTTTTAATTAATGGTTTTAGTCGTTCTATTCAAATTATTCGTTTTATTCAAATTTATTCGAAATATTCGTTTTTTTTTTCAATTTTTTTTTCGATTATTCAAATTATTCTATTCGTACGTATGAGGGATAAAATGGGACAAAAGGGATGAACATGGTACCGTTATCGTGACGAAACGTCAGCACCTAGAACAAGGACATTGGAATATCAAGCGACATAAAGTGATTTTTCGAAATTTGTACTTTTTGTGTGAGAAGCGGGACAAAAATGGTACCAACCAAAGTATAGCAACCACTAAGACGCGCAACATAAATTAATTTTTAGAAATTTGTACTTCTAAGAGGACGCGCAAAGTAGTTGAAGTTTTCGAAATGTATACTTTTAAGGGAAAAAAGGGACAAAGAGGATAAAAATAAATAAAATAAATTGGGGCAGCTAGAATCGTGAAATTCGGTGCGTGCCTTTATCTGAGCACGTAGACGCACAACATTAGTACCTTTAAGGAAAAATCTTATGAGATTTGTCGACACCTGCCACATTTTCATTTTTTGTTTAGCCCTACCCGCCGCCTTGTGTATGGCGATCACAACATCGCATCGCATCACATCACATCGCTTTGCATTACAAATGCCGATGTCAGTAATTACAATAGAATTTTCTAGGCATTTAATAAATCAAGCCATAATTGTTATAGTTCCATTTAGCAGATCGTCGTGAAATTGGCAACAGCATTTCACGATTTAGAGGAGTGCCCGGCCAGAGCGAGATTAATGAACCGTCCGCCACAAGGGGTCGGTGTAGAAGAAAATTACAATGATATGCACATAATTCGCAGATGAATTTGTGAAAAGTAGAAGAATTTTAATTATATAACAACAATAATTGAGATCTAAAAGCCAACAAAACAATAGCCAACCTGCCATTAATTATAAGTCATTAGAATGTAAGGTTGATTTTTTTCAGATTTTTTTTCTTTAAAGAAATTTTCAGCAAAATTAAAAAAAAAAATAAAGCAGAATAATATAGAAACTGCTGATGCCTGATTTCTTAAATTTTACAATCAATGCACGTTTTGCTAAATGATCATGACGCCGAGAAGTGCCACTCGTTATACGATAAAAAAAAACACAAAAATCGTTTCATTCAAAACATCAACACTAAACCGCAGCGAAAAACCCCACAACTCACAACTGTTAGAAATCCAAATCCAAACAAAAAGAAAACAAAAAAAATCATTTTATATTTTTTTCAATTTGATTAAGGAATCGTGCTCAAAGTCACATACGCCTTAGTCGTCACAGCCATAATCGTCCCCAATATCTTGAAGAAATACGCATAAAGTGTCTTCGAGCAGATTCACACGAAAAAGAGTTCGGGGGGAAAATCCAATCCCCCCATTTGGTGGGAAATGTTACATGTACATAGGTATAATGTATAACAAATCAATCACAACCACCACCACCGGTTGGCCTCATGATCCAGCCACACGTTGCTTCATGAGTGAGCTTCACGGCGAACTTGACAACAAACAACCGTCTCGTTAAATTCGAACAGTTTTTGCACATCACGTTTCTGGTGTTATACTATACGTAGAGATACGTGTTCCGAAGAGGGTTTTCTTCGTTAACAAAGCCATCCCAGCTGGGTTCTAATGACAGTAGATAAGAAAGTTAGCACACACACACGGTCCTACAAACTCCAACACACACACTCACGACACGTACATAAGTCATTTGACAGAAATAATGGAAATAATATTTATTGAAATTAGCTTAGTTTTATCAGTGGTAATGTATAGATAATTATTCGATTACTAAAGCATTTGAAATCGCACAAAATTTTCGAGAATTTCGAATAAATAAAATTTTTATTTTTTAAATTTCTCGATTTATTCAATGTTCTAATTCTTCGATTTATTAAATTTCGTCGATTTATTTGATTTATTCAATTTAGTCGATTTATCAAATTAATTGATTCATTCGTATAACTTAATTTATTCGAATAATTCGATTTGTTTGAATTTTTCGATTTATATATACATATATATCACTTATTTGATTTGTTCGTTTTAATCGATTTATTGGATATATTGGATATATTTGACATTTTGAACATTTTCGATTGATTCGATTTATTCGGTATATTTGTTTAATTCGATTTATTTGATTTAATCGATTCATTAATTTTATTCATTTTTTATAATTACTCGATTTAATCAATTCATTCGATTTAATCTGATGAATGCGACACATTCAAAATTTTCAATTTATTAGAACTATTTGATTTATTCGATTTATTAGGTTTATTCGATTTGTCGATTTATTTGATTTAATCGATTTTATTGGCTTTATTCGATGTATTCGACATTTTCGATTTATTCACTTTTTAATTTTATTTTTTTTTAATATTTCCATATATTCGATTTATCGTACTTGTTCGATTTATTCCATTTATTAGATTTTCTACGCTTCGATTTATTGGCTTTATTCGACATTTTCAATTTATTCGATTTATTTACTTTTTAATTTTATTTGATTTATTCGATTTATTAGGTTTATTCGATTTGTCGATTTATTTGATTTAATCGATTTTATTGGCTTTATTCGATGTAATCGACATTTTCGATTTATTCACTTTTTAATTTCATTTTTTTTAATTTTTCCATATATTCCATTTATCGGACTTGTTCGATTTATTTCATTTATTCGATTTTCTATTATTCGATTTATTGGCTTTATCCGAATTATTCGGTTTATTTCATTTATTCAAATTTATTTAAAATATTAGTTTCGTCGATATAGTCATTTTTTTCGATTTATTCAATTTATACCTTTTATTCAGTTTATTCGATATATTCGATTAATTAGACTTATTCGGTTTAATCGATTTATTTGATTTATTCTATTTATTCGATTCGATGTTCGATTTAAATGATTTAATCGATTTAATTGTTTTGTTCCATTTATTGGATTCATTCAATTTATCGTACTTATTCGATTTATTTGATTTATTCATTTATTCGATTTATTCAATTAATTCTATTTATTTAATTCATTCGATTTATCGAACTTATTCGGTTCGATTGATTTATTCGGTCTATTCGATATATCGATTTATTCATTTTATTTATTCGATTTATTCAAATTATTCGTTTTATCAATTTATTCGATATATTCCTTTTCAATTTTTTTCGAGTATTCAAATTTTTCGATGTTTGATTTAACTGATTTATTCGATTTAATTGATTTGTTCTATTATCGGATTCATTTAATTTATCGGACTTATTAGATTTATTCTATTTATTCATTTGATTCATTCGATTTATCGAACTTATTCGCTTTATTTGATTTATTCGATATATCGATTTATTAATTTTTTAATTAATGGTTTAGTCGCTTTATTCAAATTTATTCGATATATTCGTTTAATCGATTTAATTGTTTTGTTCCGTTTATTGGATTCATTCAATTTATCGGACTTATTCGATTTATTCAATTAATTATATTTATTTGATTCATTCGATTTATCGAACTTATTCGGTTCATTTGATTTATTCGATATATCGATTTATTCATTTTATTTATTCGATTTATTCGTTTTAACATTTTTTTCGATTTATTCGATATATTCTTTTTTAATTTTTTTTCGAGTATTCAAATTTTTCGATGTTTGATTTAACTGATTTTATCGATTTAATTGATTTGTTCAATTATCGGATTCATTTAACTATCTGACTTATTAGATTTATTCTATTTATTCATTTGATTCTATCTATTTGATTCATTCGATTTATCGAACTTATTCGCTTTATTTGATTTATTCGATATATCGATTTATTAATTTTTTAATTAATGGTTTAGTCGCTTTATTCAAATTTATTCGATATATTCGTTTAATCGATTTAATTGTTTTGTTCCATTTTGTTGGATTCATTCAAATTTATTTAAAATATTCGTTTCGTCGATTTAGTCATTTTTTCGATTTATTCAATTAATGCCTTTATTCAGTTTATTCGATATATTCGATTAATTTGGCTTATTCGGTTTAATCGATTTATTTGATTTATTCTATTTATTCGATTCGATGTTCGATTTAAATGATTTAATCGATTTATTCGATTTAATTGTTTTGTTCCATTTATTGGATTCCTTCAATTTATCGGACTTATTCGATTTATTTGATTTATTCTATTTATTCGATGTATTCAATTAATAATATTTTTTTGATTCATTCGATTTATCGAACTTATTCGGTTCATTTGATTTATTCGGTTTATTCGATGATTCATTCGATTTATCGAACTTATTCGGTTCATTTGATTTATTCGGTTTATTCGATATATCGATTTATTCATTTTATTTATTCGATTTATTCAAATATTATAAATATATTCTTTTTTTCAATTTTTTTCGAGTATTCAAATTGTTCGATGTTTGATTTAACTGATTTAATTTCTATTTATTCATTTTATTCTATTTATTTGATTCATTCGATTTATCGAACTTATTCGCTTTATTTGATTTATTCGATATATAGATTTATTAATTTTTTAATTAATGGTTTTAGTCGTTCTATTCAAATTATTCGTTTTATTCAAATTTATTCGAAATATTCGTTTTTTTTTTCAATTTTTTTTTCGATTATTCAAATTATTCTATTCGTACGTATGAGGGATAAAATGGGACAAAAGGGATGAACATGGTACCGTTATCGTGACGAAACGTCAGCACCTAGAACAAGGACATTGGAATATCAAGCGACATAAAGTGATTTTTCGAAATTTGTACTTTTTGTGTGAGAAGCGGGACAAAAATGGTACCAACCAAAGTATAGCAACCACTAAGACGCGCAACATAAATTAATTTTTAGAAATTTGTACTTCTAAGAGGACGCGCAAAGTAGTTGAAGTTTTCGAAATGTATACTTTTAAGGGAAAAAAGGGACAAAGAGGATAAAAATAAATAAAATAAATTGGGGCAGCTAGAATCGTGAAATTCGGTGCGTGCCTTTATCTGAGCACGTAGACGCACAACATTAGTACCTTTAAGGAAAAATCGGGACAAAAAGGGATAAAAATGGTACCAACTGATTTTTGTAATTTAATTTGTACATCCTTCTGACAATGCAGACGCCTCACGTAAATGGAGTTTTCAAAATTTATACTTTTGAGGGAAAAATGGGACAATAGGAATAAAAAGTGTACCAAACAAATTATAGCAGCTAGAATCATGAAATTCGGTGCGTGCATTTCATTGATCACGTAGATGTACTACTACATTAGTACTTTTAAGGGGTAAACGGGACAAAAAGGGATAAAATGGTACCATGCAAAGTACTGCGGCTAGAAACTAGAATCGTGAAATTCGGTATTTTTTTAGTTTTAAGGGGAAGCGGAAAAAGGGGGATAAAAACGGTACCAACCAAAATATTACAGCTGGAATTCTGATATTCGGTGTGTACATTTCTCTGACAACGTAAATCTGAATAAATGATTTTTTTGAAATTTATACTTCTAAGAGGAAAGCGGGACAAAGGGGGATACAAATAGTACAAAGTTTTTCAAATAGAAGCTAGAATCTACGGTATGTAGATTCCATTGAATATGTAGATGCGAACATTTTTTAAATTTTTAGTTTTAAGGAGGAAACGGAAAAACGGGGATAAAAGTGGTGCCAACCAAAGTATATCAGCTAGAATCTAGAAATTCGATGTATACATTTCTCTAACCACGTAGATCTGAAATATAAGGGGATTATTCGATAATTTAAACTTCTAAGGGAAAAGCGGAACAAAAGGGATAAAAATGGTACCAACCAAAGTATTGCGACTAGAAGGTAGAATCGTGAAATTCGGTATGTCGATTCCATTGAATATGTAAATGCGAAACATTTTTTTAATTTTTTAGTTTTCAGGGAGAAACGGGAAAAGGGGGATAAAAATGGTACAAACCAAAGCATTGTAGCTAGAATCGTGAAATTCAGCGTGTACATTTCTCTAACCACGTAGATCTGAAATATAAGGCGATTTTTCGAAATTTATACTTCTAAGAGGAAAGCGGGACTAAAAGGGATAAAAATGGTACCAGCCAAAGAGTTGCAGCTAGAAAAGTGAAATTCGGTGAGTATATTTCTCTAGCTACGTAGACGCGGAAGTACAGTGGGATTTTCAAAATATTTATAAACTAGATGATTTTCGAAAGCCAAAAATTACTTAATCTTTAATAATTGTGTAAAAATAGATGTGATTTATTTGAAAAATGACCGGGCTCTTGCTAGTTAACCATATATTTATAGAATTTCCGTTAATATTCTTCGACACACTACTTTCGAAGAAATGTTTGCCAAATATGGTTTTGGCCGCTGTCTCCGCCACCCATATAAAGATTTTACACTTTTAACGGAAACTCGAAGACTTATTGGCACATATTCCCATTAATTTTTTCTGTAAATTTCTTTAAGGCACACACACTCACATCCGTTTGCGAGCATATTTGCCTAGACCGCAGAACAACTTTCAATTTATAGAATATTGAAAAAAAAAAAAACCGGGCATTAAATTCTTCCGCCCAAAGATTGTCTACTACTACTACATGTTGTGCTGCTTGCTGGCAGGTAGGTTTGTTAAGTAGTTGTTGGACTTTGATAGGTTGACCAAAAACGGAATAACTTTCAATTTGCATAATGTTCCTATAACAAAACAAAAGAACACATTTTGTTCATCGTTTGTTTGCGGTGAATGAATTTAATTATGATCAGAAAAAAAATGAATAAAAAAATATTTTAAATATAAAGCCACGGCACGTGACTAAAGTGTTAATCTCTCTGTAGAGAGCGTAAACAAGAATAATAATAATAATTTTGTTTTATGTTGCTAACAATTATGAGACCAAGGTGAAACAATGATCCATAAAAAATAAATACACAAAGAGATACAGAAGATTTCGCATGGTTTAGTTTTTAAGCAAAGAAATGGGTTGAGTTTGACTTGAGCAAGGTTGGATATATATGTAGAGAAAAAATAAGGATGACACATCCTATACTACACACTATAAGAGAGTATAAGAACCCAATAAGCACAATACTATTTAAAATCCAAAATTTAATCTATCAAGATAATTTAATCTGGTACACGTACTAAAATGTATAAAACTATTATATATCAAAAAAATTAATTTAAATTAATTAAATTTATGACCCTAAAATTCATAGTTTTCAATCAATCTTAATGAAATTTGATGTATATCACCTTTATTGCACTCTAACTATTTGGTGCAAAAATTGGCAGGATCGGTTTAGATTTTGATATAACCTTCATACGTGTCTTTATGTGTGTCTTCTGCATGGTATGCGGTGTTTTCACTGAGGTACGCAAATCTTATTATAAATATGAAGCAGAAAAATACTTTCTTTATAAAAAAGTTATACCATTTTGTAAAGGCCACAACAAGATATTTAATAATGTATAGCTGACAATTAATAACGAATCACTTTTTTGCTTTTTAAGCCATAAAACTAAAAATTTAATAAAAAATATATATTTTTGAGAAAAATAAATTCATATTGAATACTGTATAAAATCTACAAAAACTGAGATATCATAACGAAAATTTTGAATTTTGTAGCGAAAATGTCTACGAAAATAATGGCTTACACATTTTGGCATATTCCTCCCAAATCCCCAAAGTGGGGAAAATATGTTTGAAAACTTTACATTAAAATTCATATTGAACATTGTATAAAACCTGCACGATTTGAGGTAAAATAACGCAATTTTGGAATTATGTAGTGAAAAAGGCTTCGAAAATAATGGCTAACAATTTTTTTCATATTTCCCCCCAAAAAAATGCTGAAATTGCCAAAGTGGGGAAATATTTCCAAAAATTTGGCACTTTTTTTATTAAAATTAATATTAAACATTGTGTGAAACCTGCACGATTTGAGGTAACATAACGCAATTTTGGAATTATATAGTGAAAATGTCTACGAAAATAATGGCTAAGTTTTTTTTATATTTCCCCCCAATAAAATGCTCAAATTCCCAAAGAGCGGAAATATTTCCAAAAATTTGGCACTTTTTTTTATTAAAATTCATATTGAACATTGTGTGAAACTTACACGAATTGAGATATCATAACGAAATTTTAGAATTATATAGTGAAAATGTCTACGAAAATAATGGCTAAACAATTTTTGCATTTTCCCCTTGAATAATATACTCAAATTCCCACAATGGGGAAATATTTCCAAAAATTTGGCACTTTTTTTATTAAAATTCATATTAAACATTGTGTGAGATATCATAACGAAATTTTAGAATTATATAGTGAAAATGTGTACGAAAATAATGGTTAAGAAAATTTTGCATTTTCCCCTTGAATAATATACTCAAATTCTCAAACTGGGGAAAATATGTTCGAAAATTTTACATTTTTTATTAAAATTCATATTGAACATTGTGTAAAATCTACACGAATTGAGAATCATAACGAAATTTTTGAATTTGAATAGTGAAAATGTCTACGAAAATAATGACTAACAATCCTTTTCAAATTTTCCCCAATAAAATAACCAAATTCCCAAAGTGGGGAAATTATATTCGAAAATTTGCAATTTTTTACTAAAAATCATTGTTTGAAACCTACACGAATTGAGATATCACAAAGAAATTTTGGAATTATGTACTGAAAATGCCTACGATAAAAATTCGCTAACAAATTTTTGCATTTCCCCCTCAATAATATAACCAAACTCCCAAAGTGGGGAATATATGTTCGAAAAATCATGAGTTTTTTCTAAAATTCATATGGAATATAGTGTAAAACCTACACGAATTGAGATATCATAACGAAATTTTGGCATTATATAGCGAAAATGTCAACGAAAATAATGGCTAACAAATTTTTGCATTTTCGCCTTGAATAATATACTCAAATTCTCAAAGTGGGGAAAATATGTTCGAAAATTTTACATTTTTTATTAAAATTCATATTGAAAATTGTGTAAAATCTACCCGAATTGAGATATCATAACGAAATTTTAGAATTATATTGTGAAAATGTCAACGAAAATAATGACATACCAGTCTTGGCATTTTCCCCCTCAGTAAAATGCTCAAATTCCCAAAGTTGGGAAAATATGTTCGAAAATTTGGCATTTTTTACTAAAATTCATATTGAATATTGTGTAAAACCTACACGATTTGAGATATCATAGCGAAATTGTGTAGAATTATGTGGTGAAAATGTCTACGAATATATTGACTTACAAGTTACGGCATTTTTCGCCAAATAAAATGTCCAAATTCCCAAAGTGGGGAAAATATGTCAGACAATTTTACGTTTTTTTACTAAAATTATTACCATTTCTTTTATTTTCGGCATGAATTTGGTAAAAGTTTTTGAGTAAAAATTCTACATATGTGGCTAAATATAATTATACAAAAGATTTTCTAATTGGTGCTTGTTTTGCAAATATATATATTTTTTGGGAATTGAAAAAAATTTTAAAATTTACTAATCCATAAAATCAGCACAAAAATTTTCAATGCATAGTTTTTTTAAACTTTTATGCATACATTTTTTTAAATTTTTATGTATTTTTTTAATTATTTATATATATTTTTTTTAATTTTATGTATATTTTTTTTTAATTTTATGTATATTTTTTTTAATTTTATGTATATTTCTTTTTAATTTTATGTATATTTTTTTAAATTTTATGTATATTTAAAAAAAAGTGTATGTATATATAGGGTCCTACTGAATATTTTCTCAAATTTCCTTTTTATTTGAAAGTAGTACGCACGCTTACAAAAAGTTGAGAAATAAGTACTTCCACGCACGCTTACGAAAAGTTCATAAATAAGTACTTCTAAACGAGTTGTAAAATAAGTGGCCTCAGGAAGATACTAAATATGTCATTATTGATAACCAGCCAAATAATGTATCATCAATAATGGGCTCAATAAGTGATGAAAACAACATTTTTATTAAATTATATATTTTGTATCGACTTGTTAACAATCTGAATACAGAATTTAGGGCTGTTGTTCTTTCTTAAACGAGCTGTCATTACTAGGTAATGCTAAAAATAATGAAGCGTCATTTCCAAGTTTTTGCTGGGGTATTTTGGAAATATAGGTCCGATCGCAACCGTATATATAGGGTCCTACTGAATATTTTCTCAAATTTCCTTTTTATTTGAAAGTAGTACGCACGCTTACAAAAAGTTGAGAAATAAGTACTTCCACGCACGCTTACGAAAAGTTCATAAATAAGTACTTCTAAACGAGTTGTAAAGTAAGTGGCCTCAGGAAGATACTAAATATGTCATTATTGATAACCAGCCAAATAATGTATCATCAATAATGGGCTCAATAAGTGATGAAAACAACATTTTTATTAAATTATATATTTTGTATCGACTTGTTAACAATCTGAATACAGAATTTAGGGCTGTTGTTCTTTCTTAAACGAGCTGTCATTACTAGGTAATGCTAAAAATAATGAAGCGTCATTACCAAGTTTTTGCTGGGGTATTTTGGAAATATAGGTCCGATCGCAACCGCTTTTATTTTCAATTAAAGGTATTTATGATGGCTACAAATGTTGCGAATTCACATTCACATAGAAACAGTGGTTAGGAACAATTAAAGAAAATGATTTTTTTTTTCGAAAAAAAATTTTTGCTTGCTCAAAAAATCATAAAATAATAAAAACCTTTTTTATGTGCATTGATGTATACTAATCCATAAAATCAACACATTTTTTATGTATAATTTTTTTTACTAAAATTCCAATTTTTGAAAATATAGATCCGATCAGAACCGCATTTATTTTCAATTAAAGGCAATTATGATGGCTATAAATGACACGAATTTAGGTTTAGAAATAGTCTCCAAATTGAGAAAAAAATATATTTTTTTGCTGGCATGAAAAAAGCATAAAAAATTGAAAAAAAAAAATCGAAAAAAAATATTTTGTTCTATTTTTTAATAGCTAATATTCGAAGGCAAAGATTTTTTTAGAAAAATTATGATTTTTAAAATTTTTTTTAAATAGTGTAAAAAGCCCTTCAAAAATTAGATACAATATAAAAATAATTTTGTAATAGCTGGCATCTTAGCGAAGGCCTAATTGGAGAAAATCGAAAATTATCGATCTCAACTGATGTCTATATGGCAACGCTGTATCATACACTTGCTGAAGATCGACCGTATGATTGATCTCAACTTATGTGTTTATGGCAACGCTGTATCATCGACATATAGATGGCGGTATGGAGTCCTTTATTGCTGTAAAAACGGTGTAGTTTTGTGTACTCCGTACGAAGCAGCATTACGTGCGGAAATAAAACATAGAAAACTAGCTCACTTTGGATAATTATAGAATTTATCGACTTTTTTTTTGTAGTAATAATGGAATTTCAAAAAATCCTGTGTCATTTTCATACGAATTTTTTTCTTTGCTTCAACACATGTGCACCAAACTTTTAACCAGAGCTGTTAAATTTCGATTACGATTAGTACTCAATTACATTACTTTTTAAAAAGAATCGTAATGATTATATAATCCACTATTCAACAATTTCTGATTACTAATTGATTACGATTGCAAATAATCAAAAAATAATCAGGATTACTTGCGATTACTGAAAAATATTCAAAAGTAATCAAAAATGAGTTCAACTACTTTAAAAGATTACTTTTGATTACTTTTGACTATTTGAGATTACTTTTGATTTTTTGTGATTACTTTTGATTATTTTTAAAGGAATCTTGTACATTACATTTATTGAAAAAAAAAACTATACAAAGTTAAGTTAGGGTGAATCCGCTAAATAATTGAAAATCTGAATTAAGCAAGTAACATAAATAAATTAAATTCTGTTACAATAAAATGAATAATAATTCTCATTTACATAAAATTTGAATTGGCTTTCATTAAAACTAATTTTTCAAAAGAATAATCCGACAATGATTGCCGCCTTGGGCTGTTTACGATCCCGGCAAACGAAAACAGTCGTTCAACTGGAGCTGAAGATGTTAAGGGTGTGTTAAAATAAATGAATGCTTCCTTGAGCAAATCATAATTTTGCCAACTGTCATCAGCACTTGAGTTATCATTTAAATAACTGAAAAACTGATGTTTTATATTGGATCGTCGGTCAATTTTGGTTTGGTCATTTGAAGATAAACTTGTCATCATCTGCAAAGTGAAATCTTTAAAGTTGAAAATTCAAAGTAATGCACGCATTAGCTCACCATCATTACTGAAATCAAAAAAATCGGGCATAGTCAATATGTTATTATTTTTCGATTCAAAATTAAACGAATTACAGTTTTTGTCGTAAAAACTGTACAGAGTATCCAAAACTCTGCTGGTTATGCTGTCAATAGTTAATTCCGGCAATTCTGGGCTTTATCTCTGCAAAACATTCACCTAACTTAACTTTGTATAGTTTTTTTTTTAATAAATGTAATGTACAAGATTCCTTTAAAAATAATCAAATGTAATCACAAAAAATCAAAAGTAATCAAAAGTAATCTTTTAAAGTAGTCGAATTCATTTTTGATTACTTTTGATTATTTTTCATTATTTTTCAGTAATCGCAAGTAATCCTGATTATTTTTTCATTACTTGTAATCGTAATCAATTACTAATCGTATAAAACTGAATGTAATCGTATTGTAATCATTACTTCTACTTTAAAAAAAAGTAATCTAATTACTAATGATTACGATTACTAATCATTACTTAACAGCTCTGCTTTTAACTAGTTTCTTTATAAATTTATAAGCAATCGAAAAAAAAATACTTTGAAAAAAAAAAATATTTTGAAAAAAAAAAAATAATAAATTGAAAATTAATCTCATCCCAAAAACTAGAATTTTTTTCTTGTAA
Source organism: Polietes domitor (assembly GCA_947397865.1). Taxonomy (NCBI): domain Eukaryota; kingdom Metazoa; phylum Arthropoda; class Insecta; order Diptera; family Muscidae; genus Polietes; species Polietes domitor. Next base: position 173,969,046 of record OX377620.1, on the reverse strand, counting down.
TTCAAATATTTCTTAAACTAATTGAAGTACATACACATGTAACAAATTCACCAACACTATCACTCTGCACATTTCTTGTCAATCACTTCAAAACACTTCAGCTTTAAAAATGTGTTATTTCTTGAAAATATCTTTTTTCCTTTCAAAAGTTACAGAATTAATTCCAAAAAATCGATTTGGGGGGAGGGAATATGATGTTCATTTCGAAGTTTGTCGTGGCCGAGGTGAACAACTTTGGAGGGCCATACAGTAGCCCTCATAATCAATAAAGATCCAGAATTTTGCAAATCATGTGGAAAACACCTCTGCTCTCAGTATGTAAAATTTCATGAAAATATTTTTTCCCATTCAAAAGTTAAAAAATTAATTCGAAATAATCGATTCAGGGAAATATGATGTTCAGTTCAAAATTTGTCATGGCTGAGGTGACTAACTTTCAACCGTCATCCAGAAGCCCTCATAACCACTAGTGATCCTAGATTTTGCAAATCATGTGGAAGACAGCTCTGCTGTAAGTATGTAAAATATCGTGAAAATTTATTTTTCCTTTCAAATGTTACAAAATTAGTTCGGAATAATCGATTCAGGGAAATATGATGCTCAGTTCAAAGTTTGTCATAGCCGAGGTGTCCCAGTTTGGAGGGTCACACAGTGGCCCCTAAATACACTAGCGATCCAATATTTTGCAAATTTTGTGGAAAACACCTCTGCTCTAAGTATGTGGAATTTCAAGAAAATATATTATTCCTTTCAAAAGTTACAGAAATAATTCGAAATAATCGATTCGTTGAAATATGATGTTCATTTCAAAATTGTTCATGGCAGAGGCGACCAACTTTGGAGGGACACCCATTAACCCCCACATACACTATCAGTCCAATATTTTGCAATTCATCTGGAAAACACTTCAGCTTTAAATATGTAAAATTTCGTGAAAATATATTTTTCTTTTCAAAAGTTACAGAATTAATACCAAATAATCGATTTGGAAGAGCAAAACAAAAGACTTAAGAAACAAACTTGAATTGTGTTTGACAACACCACCCCCCCCCCCTCCGCCTTAACAAGAGTTGTATGATCCATAAGAACTTGAGGATAATGACTTTGGAGGAGATTATCAGCAGGAGGATATTCATTCATTGGCCTGCACTGTGGCGTAGCAAAAAAACGCCCAGCCAGCTAAGCCGCGACACATGGTTGCTCATACCGGAAATTCGAAATATAAATCCATTAATAAAGTGTCTTTGTGAGCGCGTTTAAGGAAAATATTCAATTAACCAAAAGTTTCGTCATCACCAACGTCATTATCATCACAATGATGACGATGACGATGATGATTATCATGATCGTCGCCATCACCAGCACTAGAGAGGCGCAGAACAAAACGATTGTTCGTGCGAAACAAACTTATATTCTAAACAGTTTTGAATCGACAACAACAACGATAACAACAACCAAATCGAAAACTCATGCCAATGAAAGTGACAGGAATTTTAATTTACCAAAAATTATAAAAGAAAAAAACTTTGTTCAATTTTACGATTATCAAGCGAATCTCCTACACTGTGCCCCGGACGGACGGATGGACGGACAGACCAGAACAGAATAGAACAGAAAAAAGTCCAGTTTTGGTTTGAGGCGAACACACACAATATTTTTGACTGAAAGGAAAACAAAAACTACAAATTGGTTATGAAAACTGAATTGCAAATTACTTTTGTTGAGACAAAATCAACCACAACTAGTTTTTTTGCTTTTGACACACCACCGCCGCCGCCGCATAAACTCAATATAAACTCTCATATTAAGAGTGAAGAAGAAGAAGAAGCAGTCACAAAAACTAGTATGTAGTAAGAGTATTGTGTGGAGACCGACCACCGATTGATTGCTTCACCGCGCTTGGGTGGACAATGACCCAAGTTTTTTATGATTTACTGCGTTTGCTGCTTGGTCATCGATTTTTTGTTTTTATTTTCATCAAACCAAAGTAAACCGCCGTTGGGTTCTAATAGCGCCTTTGTCTCTGCGGCAAACAACGTGGATTATGCGGTTAATTGAACGTTCCGGTGTTCTAATGCCCCACAAGTTCAACAAAATAATCAGCAATCCATGCTGCCGAGCTATGGATGACGATTGTTATCATTGCTGAGTGCTCAGTGAACGCTGTTTTTATGACTTTGCTATGGTTGTGGTATGGGCATAGGAACCCGGCACAAAAAAACCGTGTGGCTTTTAAGGAACTTGAACGATGAACGATTTATGTTGTGGTTTCAGTTGAGAAAAAAAAACTCAATGTCATTCTAATAACAAACATTTGGAATATATAATCAGCAAATGCAAATAGGATGAATCAACTGTGTAAAATAACAAATAATATAAAAAATAATTATTTTTAAAAAGCTATATCGATAAAACACATGGTTATCTTTAAATTGAAACTATTGAAAAATTAAAAAAATTAAATTAAAAATTGAAAAAAAAATAAAAAAATTAAAAACATTAAAAATTTACTTTGATTTAGAAAATTAAATTAAAAAAATATAAAATTTACTTTGATTTACAAAATTAAATTAAAAAAAAATAAAAATTTACTTTGATTTACAAAATTCAATTAAATTAAAAAAAAAAATAAAAATTTACCTTGATTTTCAAAATTAAATTAAAAAAATTAAAAATTTACTTTGATTTACAAAATTAAATTAAATTAATAAAATTAAAGAAATTTACTTTGATTTACAAAATTAAATTAAAAAAAATTAAAAATTTACTTTGATTTACAAAATGAAATTAAAAAAATAAAAAATTACTTTGATTTACAAAATTAAATTAAGTTAATTAAATTAAAAAAAATAAAATTAAAAAAAAAAAAATACAAGTGCGATCCCAAATTAACCAACTTGAAGTATAGATGGCGGTCTTGTGTCTTTGTCATTGTATTTTTGCGAGTCCTCTCAAAGTCTCCACCAGCGAATTCAATTAATAACGAGGGCGATCCCAAAACTACCCACCTTGACGCATAGATGGCAGCCTTTTTCTTAAACAATAACAGCTGTGAAAGCTGGCAACATTATCAAACATAAGTTTCAAGTGAGAGATACTTTGATTTACTAAATTAAATTAAGTTAATAAAATTAAAAAAATTTACTTTGATTTACAAAATTAAATTAAATTAATAAAATTAAAGAAATTTACTTTGATTTACAAAATTAAATTAAAAAAAATAAAAATTTACTTTGATTTACAAAATTAAATTAAATTAAAAAAAAAAATAAAATTAAAAAAAATAAAATTAAAAAAAAATAAAATTAAAAATTTACTTTGATTGGCAAAATTTACTTGTACTTGGTTTTACATCACACTTGACCTTTTTGGCACCCAAAGTCCAAAAATGATATTGTTGTGGGTCATATTTGGCTCCAGACCAAAGGATTTTCAAAGAAGAAAATATGTCGAAACTATGTGAATGTGAATGAATAAAACATCCAAATTGTTCTTTCCTCTGAGAGTCAAACCAAAAAAATGGGTTTCTAACACAAATATAACAAGTAAGGAAAGGCTAAAGTCGGGCGGGGCCGACTATATGATACACTCCACTTTCTATCCGAATACAATTCAATTCGGTAAAGAAGTGAAAACGGGAAGAATTTTTGTATGTTACCTAATCATAGGCTAATATGACGTGGTCCAATTTGTCAAATCGAGAAGAATATTTGTATCGGGGCTATATCCAAACATGGAATGAAGAGACTCACTTTCACAATGAGTTCTTTCAATTCGGTGAAAATGAGTGGTTTCTGGGGCGGAAAAAGTCAATCCGGGAGCGAAATTTGTATGGTAGCTATATGTAAATCTGAACCGATCTAACCCATTTTTACCATGGGTGTTTCTAGTTGAAATATAAGATATTTTGCAAACCATGGGTGTTTCTAGTGGAAATATACGATATTTTTCCAAATTTGAAGAAGATCTGTATAAATATGTAGTTTCTAGACCAGAAAAAGTCAAATCGAGAGCGAAATTTATATCTAAATCTGAACCGATCTTACCCAATTTATGCATAGGTGTTTCTAGTAAGATTATAAGATGTTGTGCCAAATTTAAAGAAAATCGAGTACAATATGTGGTTTTTGGAGGGGAAAAAGTCAAATCGGGAGCGACATTTGTATGGGGGCTATATCTAAATCTGAACCGATTTGATCTATTTTCACCATAGGTGTTCCTACTTTAAATATAAGATGTTTTGCTAAATCTGAAGACAATATGTGGTTTCTAGAGCGGAAAATGTCAAATCAGGAGCGAAATTTGTATGGGAGCTATATATAAATCTGAACCGATCTGACCTACATTCACCATGGGTGTTTCTAGTTGAAATATAAGATGTTTTGGCAATTTTAAAGAAAATCTGTTGTAATATGTGGTATCTAGAGTGAAGAGAGTCAAATCGGGAGTGAAATTCGTATGGGGGCTATTTCTAAATCTGAACCAATTTTCTTCAAATTAAATAGCGTTCGTCCTTGTCCCGAAAAACTTCATTGTGCAAAGTTTCATTTAGTTATGTCTACAATTGCGACCTGTGATTACAAGAATAGATGGACAGACGGACGAACGGACGGACTTTGCTAAATCGACTCAAAAAGTGATTCTAAGTCGATCGGTATAATTAACAATGGGTCTATCTCGTTTACTTTTGGGTGTTACAAACAAATGCACAAAGACATAATACTCTCGTGGAGTGTATAACAATAGGAAATTGAACCCATAATTAACAAACTATATTGATGTACCGCATTTTTCACTGATCTATAAATCTCACGCTGTTGTGCTAAAAATCCCCTCAATGAACTTTGTTCATTACGTACTCTTAAGAAAATCCCCTCTGTTCCGCTTTTGCCGCACTAAATATTGTTTTCCTTAATTAATTGTGTTCGCAGCGTTCAATTGCGCCAAATGGCTGTGATGGATCCATATCAACTAAACATGAAATGAATGATCGCATAATAGCGCGCGCGAGAGAAAGAAAGAATATCACGTTGTAGTTATTTGTTCTTACCTAAAACAACAATTTAAAATTTAATTATTTTGTTATTGTTTTCATTACGCTTTTGTAGGCAATTTATTTCGCGAGCAATGCACAGTGGATCAACCAAATAGAAATTAAAAAAATTCTCTTTTATTTTTTGTCCTACCAATCCATAAATCAAAATAAACGACCTAAAATCGCCAAACATGACGTATAGATGGCGGTCTTTTCCCTCAACAATAACTGCTGCGAAAATTGACAACATTATTAAGCTTAAGTTTCAAGTCAGAGATTTATTTGTTGTCATCTCAAACTCTCGCCCAGCAAATACGACGAATTACGTGGGCGATCCCAAATTAACCAACTTGACGTATAGATGGCGGTCAGTTGTGAAAGGTGGCAACATTATTTAGACCTCATTGTCATTATATTTTTGGTTGTCCTCTCCCAAGCAATAGATTTGTTGTCATATCAAACTCTCGCCCACCAAATTCTATAAATTACAAGTGCGATCCCAAAGCAACCAACTTGACGTATAGATGGCGGTCTTGTTAGAAAACTGCTGTGAAAGGTGGCAACATTATTAAGCTTAAGTTTCAAGCAAGAGAGATATGTCGTCATCTCAAACTCTCGTCCAGCAAATACAATAAATTACGAGGGCGATCCCAAATGGCCGTCAGTTGTGAAAGGTGGCAACATTATTTAGACCTAATTGTCATTATATTTTTGGTTGTCCTCTTTCAAGCAATAGATTTGTTGTCATATCAAAGTCTCGCCCACCAAATAAACCAACTTGGCGTATAGATGGCGGTCTTGTTAGAAAACTGCTGTGAAAGGTGGCAACATTATTTGTCATTGTATTTTTGCGAGTGCTCTCAAAATCTCCACCAGCGAATTCAATTAATAACGAGGGCGATCCCAAAACTACCCACCTTCACGCATAGATGGCAGCCTTTTTCTTAACCAACAACAGATGTGAAAGCTGGCAACATTATCAAACTTAAGTTTTAAATGAGAGATTTGTTTAGTCTTATATTTATGGCAAGATCTTGCCGAATAAATTTAATAAATTACGAGGGCGACAACAAAACTACCCCACATGACGTATAGATGGCACCCTTTTCTTAAACAGTAACAGCTATGAGAGATGGCAGCATTGTTAAGCTTAAGTTTCAAGCAAAAGATTTGTTTGGTTTTTTATTGTTGTTTGTCCTCTCCCAAAATCTCGACCAGCAAATTCAATTAATTACCCAACTTGATGTATAGATGGCGGTCTTGTTAAGAAAACAAAATGATGTGAAAGGTGGCAACATTATAAGGCTTAAGTTTCAAGTGAAAAGATTTGTTTAGTTTTATATTTTTGGTTGTCCTCTTTCAAACGGTCGACCAATTAATATCTAGGGCGATCTCAAAACCACCCAACTTGACGTATAGATGGCGGCCGTCTTCTTAAACAATAACAGCTGCATGAGATGACAACATTATTAAGGTTAAGTTTCAAGCAAAATATTTGTTTAGTTTTGTATTTTCGTTTTTCACGCGCCCAGCAAATTCAATAAATTACAAGGGAGATTCCAATACCACCCAACTTGACGGCCTTTTCTTTTCCGATTTGAGAAGTTTAGCAAATGAATATTTGTGGAATTGAAAATTTTGGGGAGGATATACTCAGAAAATCCATCTAAAATATGTCTACTTTAGGAAAAATGAAAAAAATTTCAGCTGCACGAAGAAAAGAAAAAATCAAAAGCGAAAAAATGTTGTCGCTGAGGTGACCTATTTTGGAGGGTCACCCTGTAGCCCACGTAGCAACTAGAGATCCTGAATTTTGCAAATCATATGGAAAACATCGCTGCTCTAAGTATGTGGAATTTTGTCAAGATATCTTTATTCGTTCAAAATATCTAATGAATCGGTTCTTTGGCTTTCAATACAAGATTTGACGTGGCCAAGGTGACCAACTTTAGAGGGTCACCCAGTAGCCCCCATACATACTAAAGATTCAATATTTTGCAAATCATGTGGATAACACCTCTGCTATAAGTATGTTACATCATTTTCATCAAAATATCTTTGTCCGTTCAAAAAATACAGAATAAATTAAAAAATTGGCGTATAGATGGCGACATTTTTCTTAAACAATAACAGCTGTGAGAGTTGGCAACATTATTAAGATTCAAACAAGAGATTTGTTTATTTTTGGTTTTCCTCTCAGACGCTGCTCTGGGCGAGGGCACAGGAAATTACAAGGAGATCCCAAAGCTTCCCAATTTGACGTACAGGTGGCGTTCTTTTTCAACAGTTGTGAAAATTGACAAAATTATTATGCTTAAGTGGGAGATTTAAATTAAATACTTATTCTTATCCTATGATAACGGTATTAGTGTCATATTAAAGTGGTGAATATCTGTTAAAAATACTTTAAATTGCAAGCTTCTATCTATATGAGTTTAGCATTACCAACCAATTCAAATTTTACCTATTAAGAAGTAAAATATGAATAAACTAAATAAACTAAGGGGTAAGCTTGGAATGGGTATTAATGTTGAACTAATACAGATAGAAACTAGCATTTTAAAGTATTTTTAACAGACATTCTCCTCTTTAACTTGACACTAATGTCGTTGTCATAGGGTGCGAATAAGTATTTAAAATAAATCTCTCACTTAACATAAGCTCATAGGGTACGAATAAGTATTTGAATAAATATTTGAAATACTTATTCTTATCCTATGATAACGGTATTAGTGTCAAATTAAAGAAGAGAATAAGTGCTAAAAATACTTTAAATTGCAAGCTTTTATCTGTTTTAGTTATGCATTAAAAACAATTTCAAGTTTCCCCTCTTAAAAAGTAAAATAGTCGACAAAAAACTAAATAAACTGAGGTGTAAACTTGTAATGGCTGTTAATGCTGAACTAATATAGATTGAAGCTTGCAATTTAAAGTATTTTAAACAGATATTCTCCTCTTTAATTTGACACTAATACCGTTATCATAGGGCGCGTATAAGTATTTAAAATAAATCATTCACTTCAAATTTAAGCCTAAAAATTTTGCCACCTTTCATATCTTTTGAAAAAAAATCATAGGGTGTGAATAAGTATTTAAAATAATATTTGAAAATTGTATCATTTGGAACTTTGTAGTTCACACGTATATCATCAAGTGCAACGACTTTTTAAAAATTGTGGAAGTTTATCAAATTAAAATGTTGAGAAATAATGAGATTTTTTGCTTCAAATTATTTTTTTTTGTTCTCCCACCACTGTGCAAACGGTTACATGCAGCTAATCTAGATCGCAAAGTTTACTTAAAGTTCGGACACTGGGATAAGTGGCCGCGTAATTGAAGTTATCAGGCAACAAAACCGACAACAACAACAACAACGACAACTACAAGTACGACATGAAAGAGAAGTGTGCATGTAGATTTGGAAAAACAATAAAAATCACACGATAGCAATCAATGGAATAATTAACGAAAAATGGTAATAAAAGCGGCCACAAAACACAGCAAAGCCGCAACAACGCGACAGACACGACGGCAAATGTAAAATTGTTTAAACGTGATAAATTGGATAGAATCGTTTTGTTAACATATTTACATGAGCGCAGCAACTGGACTGGAGTGACTTTTTTTAATAGGCAAAAATCTCGCCACCTCCACAAATTTTTTGTTTTGTTTTGACAAATTGTCAGCAGCCACAGGGCAGGCTGTTAAGGCAATTAAGAGAAAAAGTGTTCCCGATTTGGTTGGAGATTTATGTGAAAGTCAAACAAAACAATGTTAATGTACTCGCTGAGATTTGATCTAAGCGAAAATTACTGAGCCGTGAGATTTATAAGCGATCGCATCGCAGGCTGTTATTTTTTGATACGACTCTAAATTTAATTGTTCGATTAAAGATCAAACACGTTTAAACGATTAATCAGAAAAGTTATACTCGTAAAACAGTTTACTTAGATTTGAATGTGGATTGATGTGTTGATGTTCATGTTCAACTCTTCTAAGGAGAAATTCTAGGAAATGTGAATTGGAAGCGCTAATTGCTGTTAAACAAACAATTAATCAAAAAACACCACATGTTTTAGAACAAGAACAACAGCAAATCAGTGCTTAATTGCTCGCTTATTTTCTAAACTCATCCACAACAAATTAGTATAAAACAAATGAAATTTGAATAATAAATAAATACTAAAAAAGACTTAATTTGGCAAGCAAATACTTGCTTATTACCCTCACAATTACTTACAACAATGACTTGTTAAGAATGACAAATTTATCTCAAATTTAATTTACATAATCTTCTTCAGACATTTAAACGATTTTTCTATACTTTGGCTGAACTTATTTAAAATTACTTACGAGATTTGTACACCTTGGTACGCGCCTTCTCCGAATTTTTAGTACGATAATTATGCGACATATTCTGCACATTCTCCTAAGGGATTTTTTCCATACGAAAACTAAGCGACATACTCTGCACATTGTCTGAAGGGACAAACTTTAAACATTCTCTGGAGGAATTTTTTTCATACGATAACTAAGCGTCATATTCTGCACATTGTCTGAAGAGGCAAACTTTGAACATTTTCTGAGGAAATTTTTCGATAATTGTCTCTGCAAATATATTTGTTTTTTTTTTTTTATATACGAGTTTTATACGACATACTCGGCACCTTCTCTGAGTATTGATTGAATTTTTAGCGTTATGTTATTGATTTTTTAAATTGAGATTGTTTTAATTGAATGATACCTTGAATATGTTCGGCCGTGAATTCAGCCAAGAACATTGTATAAAGGACAAATGGGGTCGCATTTTAGTTAGGTTGTGGCGACAGTCAGAAAAAAATCATCTGACTCACTTAGAATAGAATATAGTGATTTTTAGAATATAGTGGCACGCTTGTCTGTCAGCATGGTATGTGTTCAATTCCCACCACAGAGTTTGATCTGTCGCAGCAAAAAACAAGCTTTAATTATCTTTGTCATTTGGCTTAATCTCTGGACCCAGCATACGAATATAAATGTACTTAGTTTTCCTATTCATAGTAAATAATAATAAAATATAAAAAAGAACGATTAATTTCCGAAACGACTAAAGAATTTCGCCTGTTTTATTCGAGAAAGGACGGACAAATCGGACCGAAACCCTATGAGATACCACCTCAGTAATCATTTTCTCAAATAGATATGAGTCATTCCATGTCAAGCGGTACAATTTTTTACTTCGATAGCTGCGATTGTTTTGAAAGTTTGTGTATGTATTCTTCTCATAAAAATATTGTATACGTATTTTTGGAAAAAAAATTAGAACATTTTTTTCTGAGTTATGACCAATTTATCAGTGAAGAAATGACTACTTTTTCAAAAAGGTGTGTTCATTCAAATCGCCTGTAACTCCTGAAATACTTGACCGATTTTAATGTGATATACCTTGTTTTGAAGGTAATTTCAATTACTTTAGTGAAAGTTTTTACAATTTCAAAGTTTTTGCAATTTTAATTCTTTTATTTTGATTTTCGAAATTTTTAATTTTTTTCATTTTTTTACGTTGTAGCCGGCCGGATATTTTAAAGTTTTTACAATTTTAATTCTTTTATTTTGATTTTCGAAATTTTAAAGTAGTGTTCCTAGGTCTTAGGAGTTTGGAAGTGGTGAAATGATGAGTTCTATTTTTTACGATTTTTTTCTATTCTTTGTTTGCAAAATCAAGAAGAATTTTATTGAAAAATCATCAGAATGATAATTTTTTCCAATAGTTCATAAGCACAAGGTATAAAACAATGAAAAATCCATAAAAAAATAGGTAATGTTCAAAATTTCATAACCAAGCCAATATAAATAAAATTTTTAAAAAAAATATAAATAAATATAAAATTTTAATAATTATGCCATGGCTACCAATATGTTTATACTATGTATAGGGTGTTTTTTATTGTGGTATAGAACTTCGAATTGAAATAAAACACAAGAAAATCGTTTTAATGTCCATCAATTTGGCTTTATTGGAAGGATAATTTTATGTCATTAATGTTTAAATATGATTTCGGGCATGTGGCCGCCGTGGCTGGCTCGAATATAGCCAATTCTACAGGTCCAATTTTCAACCATCTTCCATCTTCCATAAAGTTGATGGACAAAGCTCCAATTGCTGTGCACGGTGGCGAATCGATTCATTCGGGTCCTCTTCAACACTTTGCTCTACAGCGGCAATTGTTTCTTCGGTGCGCACTGTTCGACGTCTCTGCGGATGCGTATTATCACATAGAGTAAACGTAGTGCGAAAACGATCCATGGTTAACCGAATTAATTGTTCTGATGGACGATTATGTCGACCATAAAATGGTGAACTTCGCGAACTGAACCATTACTTTCGAAATAAATTTGCACGATTTGCAAGCGTTGTTTTTTTGTCAACCTGTTCATGATGAAATGGCAAACCAAACTAAATATTAATCACTTGACAGCTGACAAAATGGCCGCCAGTTAAAAAAAGTGATGCCAACTTAAAGTTCTATACCCCAATAAAAAACACCCTTTATATGTGTATATAATCGAAATAATACTTCAATTCATAAAATAAATATATGGCAGCAATCATAAATACCCTAAATATTGGGGGATGGTTGTATTTCCATCCTATTTTAATTTCAAAAGTATAAATTTTGAAAATACCTTATCTCTCACGTACACAGTATAAGAAAATGTCATGATTCTAAAATTTTTTGTCATAAAAGCAACAAAATAAAGTACGAATATAATTTTTTTATTTTACGTGTCTATGCAGTCAGAGGAATTCCATGATTCTAGCTGCGGCCATTTTGTTGGTGCCATTTTTATCCCCTTTTTCGCATTTTAAAAGTACTTTAAAAGTACGACTTTCGCTACGACAGCTATAGCTGTTTAGTGGGTACAATTTTATCCCTCTGTTCTGTTTTATCTGGGATACAACCATTGAAAGTACGAATTTCGTATCAACGCAGACAGAGGAAAGTATACTCCGAATTCCATGACTCTGGCTGCGGCCATTTAGTTGGTAAAATGTGTATCCCTTTTTGTATCCCATACAAATACAAATTTTCAAAAATTCCTATATTATAGATAGATATTATGTAACAACTAATTTCATTATTCTGCTGCCGTTTGGTTGGTACTATTTTTATCCCTATATTCCCATTTTACCCCTTAAAGGTACGAATTTGGAAAAGATACTTTTATTGTTCGTTTCTACGCAGTCAGAGGAATATATACTCCGAATTTCATGACTCTAGCTGCGGCCAATCGGTTGGTACAATTTTTATCCCTCTATTCCCATTCGTGTTTCTATTTGTTGTAGTTTGGTAGGTACCATTTGTATCCCTTTTTGTGCCATTTCATCCCCTACGAATAAGATTCACTTTATGGAGCACATTTTTGTTATAGGGGGAATGCACATAACCAATATCAACTAAGTACAATCAGACATATTGAAAAAATATGCTTAAAGACTCTAAAATATTAGGGGTTATTATGGGTATTTTCAGTCCTAGTGGGGGAAAATTGTTTCCCCTTTGGACCGATTTCGCCCAGTTGCAATCCCAACTACGACTATAAGATGTATTTATGGAAAATTTGGACATCTTAGATTTTTTGTGTAAACTATTTTTTTTTTTGAATAATTGAATTAAATTTATTTTTCAAATACGTATTGTTTTCTTCATTATTTTATGATCTAATTTATTAGGATAAAAAAACTATTTTTTACTTCATTTCTATACCATTATCAATTAATCCAAGAGTTAAAGGGAAAATTTAATAAATAATTTCCTGTAAGACCAACAAACAAAATATTTCAATGGTAAATTTATTATAACCCTAAAAGTATGCATTGGAAAATACACATGTTCCAATTAATTGTTGAATTTATTGCAATGTTTGGGCAGGATATTTGGGACGATTTTTTAATTAACAAAAAAAAGGTAAGCCATTATTCCACTGAATTTCTCCATACGTGGAGCTGATACATGAAGCCTTAGTTATTTATTAAGTTATAAGAGCTGGTTACCAATGATTAAAAGTTATAAAGAGTTTTATCAGAGATTTCGAAATCGGGAAAAATAATTTGCATAAGAACGTTGGGCATTAGCATTAATTGTGGAGTAAATTGATGTATATATGTATGTATTAGTGTAAGAAATATATGACGATTTTTCATTTTAAGTTACATGGTGTTTCAGAATCAAAATCCATCGGCCAAAATTCAATAACTTTTGTTCTAGTAAACATTTTTGAGTTCTGTCAGAAATTGAAATTGGGGAACCGTTTAAATAAAAATATAAATATGTATTTATTTAAATATGTATTTTATTCACCAAAGAAATTCAAAGGAAATGCATTTTTTTCAAAAAGGGTATTTTTCGAAACATGTATTACAAACAAACTTTATTTGCCACAAACTCAGTTTTGGAGCCATAATTTCTAACATTTTTATACCCTCCACCTCCTGGATGGGGGTATACTAACTTTGTCATTCCGTTTGTAACACCTTGAAATATCGACCTAAGACCCTATAAAGTATATATATTCTTGATCGTCATAAAATTCTAAGACGATCTAACCATGTACGTCCGTCAGTCCGTCTGTTGAAAGCACGCTAGCATCTAAACGAAAGGAGCTAGAACGTTAAAATTTTCCATAAATACGTCTTATAGTCGTAGATCGGTTGGGATTGAAATGGGGCGAAATCGACCAAAAGGGAATTTTTCCCTCACAAGGACTAAAAATACCCATAATAATCCCTAAAATGTTAGCGTATTTAAGCATGTTTTTTGAATATGTCTGTTTATATTTGCTTGATATTTGGTATGCGCATTACCCTTATAGCAAAAACGTGCTCCATAAAGTGATTCTTATTTGTAGGGGGTGAAATGGGGCAAAAAAGGGATAAAAATGGTACATATTAAACGACAACAGCTAGAAACACGAAATTCGGTGTGTACATTCCTCTAATTGAGTATATACATAATATGAAAGTATTTTTTTTCAAATTCGTACTTTTAAAATTATTTTACTTTTTCAAAATTCGTACTTTTTGGGGTTAAAATGAAAAAGGGGATAAAAATAGTACCAACCAAATGACCGCAGCTAGAGTAATGAAATTCGGAGTATACATTCCTTTGACTACGTAGACATGGAAAATAAAAGGTTTTTTCCAAATTCGTACTTTCAAGGGGTAAAATAGGAATAGAGGGATAAAAATGGTACCAACCAAACGGCTACGCTTGGAATAATGAAATTCGGTGTATACATTCCTCTGATTGCGTAGACAATTAAAATAAACATATTTGTCGAAATTCGTACTTTTTGGCGTTAAAATGGAAAAAGGGGATACAAATAGTACCAACCAAATGACCGCAGCTAGAGTCATGCAATTCGGAGTATACATTCCTCTGACTGCGTAGACACGGAAAATAAACGGATTTTTCGAAATTCGTACTTTCAAGGGATACAATGGTACAGAGGGATAAAAATAGTATCAACTAAACGACTACAGGTAAAATGATGAAATTCTAATTGCGTAGAAACGTCAAGGGAATAAAAATGGTACCAACCAAATGGACGCAGCTGGAATCATGGAATTCGGTGTATATATTCCTCTGACTGCATAGACACGCAAAATAAAAAGTTTTTTCCAAATTCTTAATTTTCTCTTACGGCAAGAATTGGTTGAATCATGAGTTAGGTTATTTTGCACTATGTACGTCTGATAATGGATTATCAAAATTTGTACTTTTGGAATTAATATAGAATGGAAATATAACCAACTATCTACCAATATTTTGGTATTTAAGCTTTTTGAAAATATAAATATAAGAATATTTATTTTTTGATTTGAAATTTTTGATTTTTTTTCAATATTTGTATTTGTTTTTTGTTTGGCTATATTAAACAATTTATATTTTCCTGTAATATTACTGCACTTCTACGAAACCCGACAACCATTGTGGAATGCAATCCATGGTGGAGGGTATATAAAGTTCGGCCCGGCCGAACTTAACTCCGTTTTTACTTGTTTATTTTGTTATTGTTCGGCTATTAGGTCACACAAATAAAAGAAGCATATCTTCTTTTGATTTTTTAATTTTTATTTAATTTTCCGATATGTCAACCAACGTCATTGGTCATCCTCAGGGATCTATACAAATACACATAAATTATACATTAACATAATTTCAAACGAAATACAAAAAAAAACAATATATATATAACAAAGATAATTACATTTTTAGGTAAACAATTTTTATTAAAACCAATTCGAGTGCAAAAAACGCTTAAAATGTAAGAAAAAAGAAATTATGTTTCATAATTTTCAAAATCTGAAAAAGGTGAAAAACGTTAAAAAATAAAAATTTTAATTTTCTTTAAAATCGAAAAATACGAAAAGTGGTCAATTTTGGGCTTATTTCTAATATATATCCGATGGCCCGATATTAAATGTTAATATATCAAAATAATTCTTGGGTCCTTATCCAATTTCAATTTTTTACAAAAGTTATTTTGGCCAATGAATTTTGATTCTGAACCACTATGGGACGTAGGCGTGTGGTTGTGGGCAGATTTAAACAAAGTGTGAAGTACTATTCCTTCTAATTTTTACTGAAGCTTGTAGAAAAACATTACACTCTGCTATGGTGGTAAAATGTTTCTAAAGGTAGATTTAATTTCTCCAAGTTGTATTTCAACGATTGGTACTTTTCAGTGAGTAAAAAATTGAATTGAGACCAGCTCTCCTCTGATACTTCCGGGATGGTTGGGCAGTATAACAAACTATTCCACTTCGAAAATGGAATAATTAATTTTATTTTATTTACTTAAATAAAGAAATGGGGACACGGGTCAATGAAGTGCAAAGAAACATCACAGATAATTATGTGAGAATAATAGCAAATTGTCTTGGATTTGCGCGGATCCAGTTACTTTATCGTACCTGAGCGGGGTTGGCAATTGGAACCGCCAGCCGTTGTCCAATGCCCAATGTAATGTAACATGCGGCGTGCTTACATCACATGAATAGATTTTCGTAGAACAACGATTTCATCATTTCTATGAATAGTACGAATTTCGAGTTGCTCTTAAGTTCTTTCTAGAAAAAGGCCATAAAAACCAGGCAAAGAAATTCCGGGCACGTCTTCATCTAAATTACATTTGTTGTAATTTAATTATAAATAAAACTTTGATAATTTATTGTATCGGTGGCACTTGTAAAAACGAACAAACATCGGATTAAATCCCCGCCAAAAACGAAAAAAAAAAAACAGAAATTCCCCACAATAGTAATGACGTTGAAGCAAGAAAAAATTGGTAGTTTAGGGCGTTATTAATAAATCTCCAAATAATGTATTACCTACCAACTGAATTTGAATGACGAGGTAGTGGCCATAAGACTTGACTCCTCCAACCATCGCCGCCATCATCATCATCATGATCGTGATGATCGTGAAACCACAAACGCGATGGACGCGTTTTAAGCTTTTTTGCATTTATAATTGAAACGGGCGGACGGATGGACGGACGGCCAGGCCAGTAAGTAGTCTCCGGGTACGTACTCACTCACTCACTTACCTTTACCTTTCCATTGTACGGTTGGCGGTTGATACGTGTGCGTAAGTGAGTAAACAAACGATCGTTTGGGTTTGGATTTCGATTTGAGAGAAAACGTGTTGTGCATTTCAAAAACCCACACCACTCTGATGAATGATCGATTTTTATGAGCGCGAATTGACGCACTTTGATGAGGTCTAAAAATATTCTGCGCTGTCCCTCCCAGCCAGTCCCTCCCATATGCCGGCAAGGAGTGGAATTATGCAATAAGTTATAAGTACGTACACTACCTACCAACCAACACAGGGAGTAGTAGAGGTAGGCTGACTGACTGGGGGCTTATTTTTAGCTCGTATGTGAGAAATATTTAAAAATAAAATCCCTGCTATACGAATGAGTTATATGAAGCTAAAAAGAAGTGACTCTTTCTTTAGATTTTTAAAAATAAATGTTTTACTTTTTATTAACAAATGTAACATCGTGGATTTTTTCTTGGAAAAGAGGCTAAGAAATATGAGTTATTTGTTAAGTTGAAACCCTAACACAGGGGGCAATTGAAAAAAATGTTCAAAGCCTACTTTAGGGATGTGAGTTTCTATAAAAAGCGAGTAAAAATTGAAGGTTCGAAAGGTACTCCTAAAAGTGCACTTTAAAAAATAAAATAAATATAATAACACATTCTATTCTATTACATGGTTATTTCGAATAATTGTTTAATTAATAAAAAAAGAAGTCATCGCTGATTTTTTGAGCTGATATATAAGGCTTTAAATATCTATTTAGTTATAAGAGCCGATTGGCGTCGATTAAAAGATACCAGGGGTTTTATCAGAGATTTCGAAAATCATACAAAATTAGAATATGGCTGTTGGGTCATTGACACTTTTTTCAATTGATCTGTATTAACGTATATATTTATATAAGAAATATATGAATTGGATATTATAACAATATCTTCATTGCCTGCCGATTAATAGACAGGCAAGTAAAAGATTTGCCGCTGGAATAATTAAGTTTTGAATTAATGAATGAATATGTTCTATTACAGACAATTATGATGTCTACAAATATTGCAAATTACACTTTCACGTTGAAACAGTGGAACAGCCTTTAAAATTTTTCGAAAAATTATATTAAATTATTTTTCAAAAAAAACTATTTTTGCTGGCCCGAAAAAAATTATAAAAATAGAAAAAAAAAATCGCAAAAAACATTTTGTTTTATTTTTTAATAGCTAACATTGTAACGCAAAAACCAATGTTTATATGTAACAAATCTATGGACAGATGTAGAAGTTATGATACACTTTGGGAAAATTTTTTTTTTTCGGAAAAAAACTATTTTTGCTGGCACGAAAAAAATCATAAAATATAGAAAAAAGTCACAAAATAACATTTTGTTTTATTTTTTAATGGCTAACATTCTAACGCAAAAAACAATGTTTGTATGTAGAAAAATCTATGGATAAATGTAGAAGTTATGAAAACCTTTGTATAACCAAAAGTTTTTTAAAAAAAGTTATGATTTTAATTTTTGCCGAAAAAAACAAGACATTTTTGAAGAAAATCTATGAATAAATGTAAACTCTAGGCCTTTCGATACCTTTTCCCTTATAATATCATTTATTCTAAAAAATGTTTTTAATAAAATTGTTAACTGGCTATTTTGTTCTGTACATATGGTTAGCATTTCAAGAAAGCGTATTTTCTTTATCGCTAAAAACAGCAAACAGCTGTTTGCTATTTCAGCAGATACAAGTCTGCTATCTCTTTTTCAGCAGAAAATCTGTTCTTACTGCATACTTTCTGCTTCCTTTTACTGACAAATTCCTTTGAGTGTAGAAATATCAAAAATTCTGAAATTGGATTAGCTCAAAATATTACTAATTGCCTATTCAAACTGCATGCGAAATCAATCGATTTCACCTAGATTTCAAGGTAGAAGACTTGTATCGCCTAGCTGGCACATATCTTTGTTAAATTATTTTGGTACTTGTCTTATTCCATCTAAATTTTGCTACATTCACGTTTAATAATATCGGGAGCGCTACTATTAAAACATATCACTCTGGCAGAAAAAGGGAAAAGACTCGAAAGCATTGATGGAAACAGAAAAAGACGAAAATAATACATTATAGTTTTAAGAAAATCCATTATATATTGTTATATACATGATTTCAAAAAAGCCTCAATGAATTTAAAACTACAAATTATTGAAAATATTGGCACAAGAATCGATTTTATATAGAATTTATTGAAAGAAGATGAACATGTAAGTTTGGAAAAATCACAACGACAGGGAAAATATTTTTTCTCAGAACAATATAGAACAAAAACAAACTACTCAGCAAAAACTCTCATTACCAAGTAATGTGGGGAATAAGGCAAATCCAAAAACCTTGACTACTTATTTTTCGGATCCGTTTCTAATTATTTTTAAAAAGGGATTGTAAAAAAATAAGTACTTCCACGCACACTTACAAAAAGTTGAAATATAAGTACTTCCACGCACGCTTACGAAAAGTTAATAAATAAGTACTTCTAAACGAGTTGTAAAATAAGTGGCCTCAGGAAGATACTAAATAAGTCATTATTGATAACTAGCCAAATAATGTATTATCAATAATGTGCTTAATAAGTGATGAAAACACTCTCTACTTAGAAGTGCCTTTGTAATCAAATACAAATGGTACGCCAATAATTTGAAATCAATTTTTGTGCGATAACAACAGCAGTGATATTCTCTGTCTCACCACAAAAATGTAGAAAATTAATTTTTAAAATCTACCAATAACTACTTATTTAAACCATTATAAGAAAGTAATTATTTCATACTTCAAAATAATGCAGGACGTAACGAGCTGCCATTACTAGGTAATGCTAAAAATAATGAGGTGTCATTACCAAGTTTTTGCTGGGTATGATTAAATTGAAAACAGTATCAATAAATAATGTGCAAGTGAACACCATCAACACTCCTTCTCAATTGGACATGATGTTTGCTAATGCTCTAAATTTTTCGAGTTTTGATACTACTTATTTTTCGGATCCGTTTCTAATTATTTTTAAAAAGGGATTGTGAAAAAATAAGTACTTCCACGCACACTTACAAAAAGTTGAAATATAAGTACTTCCACGCACGCTTACGAAAAATTAATAAATAAGTACTTAAAAATATAAATTTTTCGAGTTTTGATACCGGCAGTGGTTTTATCAACATATGTGCAAGCATTTCTTCCGAAGGACAATAGATGCATTCAATAAGTCCATTGTCAACATAATCTTTCACAAAATGATATTTCGTATCTATATGTTTTGTTCTACTACTTAATTTCTTTTCCTTAATTAGATTTAAGCAGCTTCTTCAGTTGGACCAACTTGTTGAAAACCGAAATCTACCAAAATATTTCGTATCCATGTTGCTTCTTTGGCTGATTCCCATAATTCCTCTTCTTTTGTAGACAATGAATCTATTGTTTGTTTTTACAAGCCCAACTTATCACACACCCATTAAGTAAGAATATATGCATCCTGAGTTACTCTTTCTATCGATTCGACATTCTGCCCAGTTGGCGTCAGCGTATTTTCCATCAAAAAAAAATAATATTAATTAATTAATTGCTGGGTAACTATACCTGCATATACACATACTTACATATGCAACTCAATGAGATGCTTGTAAGATGTCATGTGTGCTTTATTACTTGGTGCGATTTTTTAAACGCAAATTCGGCAACTGAGTTGTGCTTCTCGTTCGTTTGTGAGAATCATCTTCTTATAGAGGCCGGGTTTGATGTTGAAAAGTCGCTGCGAAGCCACTTGAAAAGACTTTTGACATGGTCGAAATCATGATCGTGGTAGTCTGCAGCCAAGTAATAAATGTCACCATGCCATTTGTAAATAAATTTGCATTCTATTAAATATAGAAGCAAAATGGTCTTGAGCCAGGACAATATCCCAGTTCAAATCAAATATTCGAAATTTTCATTCAAAATATGAAAATGAAATTAGAAGAAAATTTTAAATAAGTTTGTATTTTAGTATTTTAATTCTTATGGATTAATGTTTTCTTGTTCAATAGTCTCATAAAGCATAAGCAACGCATTATGTACTCTGGACCATTTGAATACAATCGGTTGCCTGCCTATTTAAGAAATATATCAACAATTTCGACTTTTAAACAAGAGCTAAAACTTTACCTTTTGCAAAATATAGAAACACTTCTAATATGAACAAATCTAAATTACTATAATTGTAATCTTAATTTTGAAATGTACGTATATAAATAATTAATATTGATTGTTATAAAGTTGCCTTTTTAGCCTCTATAAAGCCTACAAGGCGCTGGGGCTTCTAATGTATATAATTGTGTATAAAAACTTGAAATAAACAATATAATTAAAAAAAATGTATTTGGCATTCAATGAAAGATAACTAATTAAATAACACCATTTCATATTACAAAAATATTTTCTAATATAGATTTTACAGTGTTTCCAACTTCAAAATTCTAGTTTGCATAATATAAAAACATAATAACAAAAAACTCCTTTATTTACAACTTCGAAAAAGTAGTAGGCCCTGATTGATTTCTGTGTCAACTTTTTTTGATGCAAAATTAAGCATTTTCTGAAAATTTGGGTTGTAATCTTCATTTGTGTTTACTGTTTGTGAAATTCGCGTACGTATTTACTTGTGTTTTAGGTGTTCCAAAAAAATTACCTTTTAAAATAAAATAATAAAATCATCCAACATTGATTGCAGTAAAACTATAAGAGCAGGAGAGAGAAGAGGTTGTGACTATACACCATTTATTAGTCCAAGGGATCATAAGCAAGTACTATTAATTTTAAGTTGCAATTTTTTGCAATATTTTCATTAGGGCCATTTTAAGTGACCCATCTTATATAGATGTATATATATAGATATATATAGAACAAAATATTCAATATGGATGTATTTTTCTAAATAAGGGAAATTTCCTCATTAATAAAAAAGTGGGCGTGGCCCACTGGTATAAAGGTAATTATAAAAGGTTATAGGGCTTTGACCATAAGTTACCACTCTATTCTATTGCATTGTCTTCTATCTATATAACTATTCCTCTGATTTACATTACAACTTTTAATTATTTTAAGTTTTATTTTGGTTCTTAATTGTACACTTCATATTTATTGTTAATTTTTATTGAATTAACATATGAAAATTGTATTTTTTAACTTCCAGGTGATATTTTGGCGATATCATTTGGATTTATATCTTACGTATGATAATCTGGCAATATCGCCAATTTATCATCCACAATTACTGCTGGCCGCCCCAACTGCTCCATTTCAGGCGATATTACCATATTATCATCATATCGGCAAAATATCGTCTGGAAGTTAAAAATAGGATATCGTCAGTTAACCACCTAGAAGGCAAAACTACAAGTTTCCATATTTTCATATTTCAATTCAATCAAAATTAATAATAATAATAAGTGGCAACCAAACCCACTAGAGGTGCAAATATGGAAATTCTGGTAAACACTTTTGCTCTGAGTATGTGAAATTGTATCAAGATATCTCTATTCCCAACAAAAAAATTTGAAGTACTTCCGCAGGAAGCACATTTTAATCGCATCTCAAAATCCAAATGTGCCTTTTTACCTCGTTTGAGGAAGTTCTTTTAAACAACTCCAAAAAGTCGATAATATGTAACATTTTACGAATAGCATTTTCATAAGGTAATGGGAACGAATTTTTAGTATGGGATCACAGAGGTAAGATGTCCGCTTTGCACACAGAAGGTCTCGGGTTCGAATCGGGTCTCGGGAAAAACTTTTTTTTTGTTTTTTTTTATTACTCTTATTAAGCAATATTTAATTTTCTATAATTTTAACAATTTAAACTTTTTTTCTTAAAAATACAAATTTACTGTTTTATTAATATACTTCAAATATTTAATTTTCATTAATTAGTAGTAGTGTTAATTTATTTAATAGTAATTTAATTTAATATTTATTTGCGTTATACATTAGTTCATATTAAATAAATATTTTGTTTGTTTTTTCTACTGTCAATTCTAACGAACAAAATGATACGCTTTAGTTATTTAGCACTCACAACAGACAGATATCTGAGATGGTTATAGTGCCGTAGTAGCAACCAAAAGGTTCGCTGTTCTACTCCCGGTAGCGGAGGATTTTTTAAAACAGAAATGGAAACTAGTGAAAATATGGTTCCTTTTTGCACCACTTTAAAATAACTTTTAAGTCTTTCAAAATAAAGGACATCCCTCCTATGACAACTCCATGTTAAATTCTTTCTTCTGAATCACTAGATTAACATCTTTTTCACTTCTTTATGTGCTCTCTTTTTGCTGGGTTTCGTTCAAAAGTTACAGATTTTTTTAATTTTTCTAAAAAAAAATACATTTTTAGAATTTATTTTCTACGTTTTAGGAATTGCGGTATTCTTATATGAGGTGGCTACCTTAACCACTAGGGATCTAAACACTTCTGTTCTAAATATGTAAATTTGCACCACTTTAAAATAACTCTTTCAAAATAAAGGACATCCCTCCTATGACAACTCCGTGTTAAGTTCATTGCTGAAGATCCCAATTTTCACTACTTCCGAATCACAAGATGAACATCTTTTTCACTTCTTTAGGTGCTCTCTTTTTGCTGGGTTTCGTTCAAAAGTTACAGATTTTTTTCTTTTAATTTTTCTAAAAAAAAAATACATTTTTAAAATTTATTTTCTACGTTTTAGGAATTAACCACTAGAGATCTAAATCATCTGCGAAACATCTCTGCTCCAAGCATATGAAATTTCGTCAAGATATCTCTTATCGTTCAAAAGTTACAAAATTTTTCTAGTTTTTTTTCTAAAAAATAATTTTTTAGGATTTATTTTTTCATTTTTAGGAATTGTGGAATTTTTTTTTTTTGAATCTCTTCTCATATACGAAAAAATGAAAGCTGCTAAACCAAAGAAATACGATATTCGCACATGAAAACCGCAATCATCTTTGTATGTGAATGTGGTAGAGGTGGTCTCATTTGTATTCTCTTTATTATTTGGAAACCAAATGACCTCGCGTCTGGCTTTTGGGTGGAGGAGTTTATTAACCTATGCGACCGAAGACCACATACCATCAACCATAACTCCTTATGGGCGTCTTGTTACCTAGCCTTTTTTCTGAAGGGGTCCAAAACAAGTGCTATAAAAATAGCTTCGAAATTAGAACAGAATTATTATAACAGTTTCTTCGCAGCATTCATATTTGATGACAACAAAATATTTATGCAAATAATTTATGGATGAGCATTTTGCATTTCTTGTTTTTGTTTATCTTAAAAAAAAAACACACACACAAACAATAACGCGGTGATTGTTTAATTAAAAGGTTCATAAATTATTTTAAATATGGCCAAATTAACACCTTGCTGCTGTTGTTTGTTGTTGTTTTTTTCGGAGGTAAAATTATTTTAATATTTTTTCTCATTTAAGATTTATGAACTTAGAAACAAATGCTAAAAAAATATTAAGTGGTTTCAGACAACCAAAACTTTCATCTTCTTCTCCACATAAGTGTAGAGAAATTCGTTTCACATTTATTTTTGTTGGGAATTCTTAAGAAATAAAGGCCACATCATTGATGCGGCGCATATAATATAACACCCGCGCATTGTTTTGAAATTTTTGGTGCCATTTAAAATTAATTTGTTGTTCAAATTAAATGAAGTGATCTGGATTGTCTGGGCAAAATGATGGGCGTTCTTAAAAAAAAGAAACAAAAGCATTTTGAAAGTTTCGTTTAAAGAGAAACAATGAAATAAAATCGAAATATTTTAATTCGAAACTATTTAAAAAAAGAAACACCTTTTTAAACCGAATAAAACAAAACAACAATCAATTTATTATACTCATAATTAAACTGATTTAAATCACCTGCTAGGGTGGCCCTCTTATGGACAAGACAATTGCAATTGAATACTCAAACTTAATGTGGAGACTTAAGTCAACAACATAACATTTCACAACACTTAAGGCCCATCCGTCCATCCATCCCCCTCGTATTGATGTTCATTCCAAATTTTTGTTGTTGTTATTTTAAAAAACCAGTTAAAACTAGAACAAACTGTCATAAATCCCGGCCACCACCAACAGAGATCACAACACAAAAATGTGGGAGTCCGTACAGTTTAGTTATTGCAAAAGCGTGCTTATTATTATTGAGCAAACATTGGCGATTATTTTTTTTTGTGGGTGTCTCTGTGTCTCGCTTAAAAGTGAAAAGTGTTTGAAAGCACTTATTGTTATCGAAAAAACAAAAACAAAATCCAAATAAATGAAATACAATTAATTACGCTAGTGTCAAATTAAGTAGAAAGTCAAGTAAAATAATTTGCGTAGTTATTTTTGCGAAGAGGTTATTTATAATAATCAAACAATGTGATGAGAGCGAGAGAGTCATTTGCGGAGGTGCCGTGGGAGGGAGGTGAAGAAAATGTATTTCATTTAAATCCGCATCAAACTCAATGAACTCATTGCACTAAAATCTGGTATTTTGAGATGAAATATTGAAATATTTCTACAAAAAAGACAATAAAAACAAGATGTGATAACGCTGAAAGGAGAATGCAATCGGAGGTTACAATATAATTGCATGAAGATATTTGGGCACAATATCTTCTTTTTATCATTTTGAAGTAATTAATACTCATCGTGGATATTGATAAAAATAATTGAAATGAATATTGTGAAACAATATTTCAAATCCCAAACCTACAAACATTTGGATAATAAAGGGTGGTTAAATTGTAGGGGTCGATGTTGAATGTGATCCACATCTAAACGTCAAGTTTGTTTCTGAATTTCGTTTGACATTTCTCAATTTCAGACTAACTCAATTTGAACCATGGAAAGATACACAATCGAGCAACGCATTAAACTTATTCAGGCTTATTATGGAAATGACCATTCAAATCAAAATGCATATGGTGCACTTCGAAGGAAATAATCTTCAGTGATGAGCCACATTTTCACCTCAGTGGATTCGTCAATAAGCAGAATTGCCACATTTGGGCGAATGATAATCCAAGAGTGTTTGTCGAAAAACCAATGCACTCACAAAGAGTGACTGTTTGGTGCGGTTTATGGGCTGGCGGCATCATTGGGCCGTATTTTTTCCAAAATGAGGCCGGTCAGGCAGTTACTGTGAATGGTCTTCGCTATCGTGAGATGTTCTTATCATGGCCCGAATTGGAAGATATGGATGTGGACGATATGTGGTTTCAACAGGACGTTGCCACTTGCCACACAGCTAACGAAACAATGGCTCTTTTGCGCGAAAAATTCAATGGCCGTGTTATCTCACGTGGTGGGGATGTCAATTGGCCGCCAAGATCATGTGATTTGACACCGTTGGACTTCTTTCTTTGGGGTTATTTGAAAGAAAAGGTGTACGTCGATAAGCCAGCAACAATTCCAGAGCTAAAGGATGAGATAATTCGGCACATTAACGGCATAGAACCTCAATTATGCCACAGCGTCATCGAAAATTTGGATGGAATGGAAGTCGGATGGAGGTGTGCCGCCGAGGTCGCCGCGGCCATTTGGCCGATATTTTGTTCCATACATAATTGAACCATACCAATATTATCATAATAAAAAGAAATGACAATAATTTCCTAAATATTTTGTGTTTTATTCAAAGTCAATATTTCCAAATAATTATTTCAAAATTAAATTCGTTCATATCTTTCTTTTTATACCCTACACCACAGGGTATAATGACTTCGTGCATTTGTGTTACAAACACCCAAAAGGAAACGATATAGACCCATCGTTTACTACACCGATCGACTTAAAATCAGTTTGAACTCAATATAAATAGAACTGAATGAAACTTTGCACAACGAAGTTTTATGGGATAAGGCGAACGCTATTTAATTTCAAGAAAATCGGTTTCTGATATAGCTCCCGTACAAATTTTGCTCCCAAATTTACTCTTTCCGCTCTAGAAACCACATACTTCATCAGATTTTCTTTCAATTTGCAAATCGCCATATATTTCAACTAGAAACAGCTCTGGTAAAAATAGATCGGTTCATATTTATATATAGCTCCCACATAAATTTCACCCTCGATTTGACTTTTACACTCTAGAAACCACAGTTTTTAACAGATATTCTTCAAATCTTGCAAACTATCTTATATTTCCACTAGAAACACCCATGGTGAAAATGAGTCAGATCGGTTCAGATTTATATATAGTTCTCATACAAAATTCGCTCATAATTTGACTTTTTCCGCTCTAGAAACCACATATTGTATCTGATTGTCTTCAGATTTGGCAAAAAATCTTATATTTAAACTAGGAACATATATGGTGAAAATAGGTCAGATCGGTTCAGATTTGTATATAGCTCCCATTCAAATTTCGCTCTCGATTTGATTTTTTCTGTTCTAGAAACCACATATTTGTACAGATCTTCTTCAAATTTGGCAAAATTTCTTATATTTCCACTACAAACACCCATGATGAATATAGGTTAGCTCGGTTCAGATTTATATATAGCTACCTCACAAATTTCACTCCCGATTTAAATTTTTCCACTCTATAAACCACAAATCTTCATGAAATCTTGCAAAATATCTTACATTTCAACTAGAAATACCCATGGTGAAAATGGTTCAGATCGGTTCAGATTTACATATAGCTCACACACAAATTTCGCTCCCAGTTTGACTTTTTCCGCCCCAGAAATCAAGTATTTTCACCGAATTTCTTCAAAATGAGAACTGGAAGATTTATACTTGAACTGGAAAAACTTATTGTTTGGATATAGTAGCCCCGATATAAATATTCTTTTCGATTTGACAAATTGGACCAGGTCATATTAGCCTATGATTAGGAAACATACAAAAATTATTTCCGTTTTCATTTTTTTACCGAATTGAATTGTATTCGGATAGAAAGTGGAGTGTATCATATAGTCGGCCCGCCGGACTTTAGCCTTTCCTTACTTGTTTTGTTTACTACAATTTCAATTTGCTTCAAAGTGTCATAATATTTGTACTCTCAATAAAATGTTTATGGTGGCTACAAAGTTTGCGAATTTCTCTTTCACATAGAAATAGTGGTTTAAGAACAGTCTCCAAAAATTTGAGATAAAATTTGTTTTTTGAAAAAAGTTGAAAAAAAATTAAAAAAAATAATAGGTAACTGAATATATATCTGGGATCTCAGCGAAGAAATCGAGGCCTATCTATGGATAAATGTAGAAGTTATGAGTCTCTTTATAAGAGGATTTAAAAAAGTATGTTTTTTAATTAATTTAATATAATTTAATAATTTTGGGTTCTGCTGAAGACTTCAGCACAACCTTTGGTCTTAAACCAAAATAAATGCAACACATACAACATAACAGACCAACAATACACACGAGGTACAGTGAAGTCGGGACATACCGTACAACAACAACCTTTGCATTGTTGCGAGCACATGCATAACATTGAATTGGCAAAGTGAGATTTTTAGTGTGTCGACTTGGTTCGGTGGAATATTTTGTTTATCAGCGCTTCTCATTTGTCGTATGTGACCGCTGGTACTAATATGAACCCTGATTTAAGTCAAAGACATACATTCGTTGCGAAAGTTCTGACGGGATGGGGTAGCGCCCATCGAAACTGCGCAGTCAACTTCTAGCTACAACAATAAAGGTCTCACTTTGCCTTTTTGCTAATTTTGGGTTCTGCTGAAGACTTCAGCACAACCTTTGGTCTTAAACCAAAATAAATGACAACACATTAATTTAATATTTCGTTTTTCTGACACGATAAAATCCCTTTAAAACTAGAAACAGCTGCCATATTAACGAAGAAAACAATTACTGGTTAATCCTCTGGATAAATTCAGAAGTTATGATCCTTATTGTATAAGTCAGGGAATTTAAAAAAATCATGTTCCATATTTATCTATTCCCATATGAAATTAAATTGATTGAATACGACACATTTTTTAGAGAAACGTCATAACTTCTACATTTATTCATAGATTGTCTTCAATCAGGACTTGTTTTCTAGCTTAGTTTGCCAGCTATTAGAAACAGAATTAATATTTCTAGTATTATTAAAAACGATATATTAAAATCATTAAATTATCGTGTACACCAGACGGACAGCAAAAGTGCACAATAAGTCATAAGTCATGGGTTAGAACAGGTCAAGTTTACCGAGAAATGTTCTTCCAGAAAAAAATTAGGCCAAATGTTTTTAGTGAATTTTTTGAAAGACAATGATTGCTGAATTAAAATTAGAGCAACAGAATGTGCGCCTCTAAGCTCTAAAGCATACATTATTGTTAAATTTCAGTTTTGCAGGATTGATTGCATTTTTAAAATATAAATATATGTATTTCTTTAATTTTTCCCATCGTTCCACAGTGAAACTTGGGGCCATAATAAAGATATAAAAATACAATTAAGTACTACCTAAAATGCAAAAATGTTATTTTATAAATATCATTTTACTTTCATCATACTGCGGTTTTTTTTTTGCCTTCCATATTTATATATTATTTAAAATATTTTAAATATTCTTAAATCAATCGCACTTTTTTGTGGCTGAAATATAAATAATAATACTATATCCCACAATTTTCTTTATCCATATCTTATAAGGAGGGTCATTTTTGTTGCATAGTGTCAATATTTGCTAAATTGAAGTGACAATCTCACATTTTCAAACTTTCAACAGAATTTATTTAAAGAAAAAATAACCGAGTAATTCCCACTGATTGTAGTTATATGCATACGATTATTTGTACTAACTAATTGCAGTATGTATTGCATAAACTTTCTAGTAATAAAGAAAAGTTGTTTCATTGCAAACGCTTGCTTAGTTTAAACATATTAGAAATGCAATTAAATAAGTTGCGGCAGACAGGAACCTTGAAATTCTTCTCGACATACTTTTCATTTATTCATGAGGATTATTTATATTTTTTATGTATGATTAACTAACTGCTTGGAAATATAAATATATGTATGTACATATAACAACTGGGTAATTCCCACTTTAAAAAGTTGCAATTTCTGCTTCATTTTCACTTTCTCATTTTATAGATTTTCAAAGGGGGTTTTTAATTACAATCTACCACCACACCACTCACTTACCTTTCTGTTGTTGGTTCGGCACATATCAGCGGCTGTTTTAATTCTATAACCTGACCATTTTTCTCTTTCAATTCACCATTTTCCATGTAATATTGTACCAGTTCAGGTAGGGTGGCAAATTTTTCACCTGAAAAAATAAGCAAAGGTTAAGAAAGAGGATGCACAACGTTTTCTGTTTCAACTCACCTCCATAGAGATCGAAAAAATCGCCATTATTTTGTATTTTAATGTGTGTCACTTCCTGGCCCCGTCGAACAGACAAAGTAAATGCACCTGGATTTGAAGAGGAGAGTCGCGCTAAAAATGAACCATCGAAACCCTGTTCCAATAGTAGTTTTTCAGCTTCGATGCCCGATATTGTGGGATGAAACCATCTGCGAAATGAATGAGGAGAGACAAGATGAAATTAGTTAAAATCGTGATAACAAGTAGTCAATATAATGGAAACAAAGAAAGAAAGAAAATTGGGACAACGGCCACAACCCGTTAAAAATATTACAAGAAAATTTTAGTCTTATTATCCCTCGAAATATTGAAAAAATGTTCTCTATGGTCGTTGAATGAAACCACCAAGTGTATTGAGATGAAACTGAGCTAAGGCCAGTTTTACTATTCAGATGACATGTCAAGCGAAAGAGACGATAAATTTCAGGCTTTAAATGCCTTAACCTTTATTGTCATTTAAAGATATGATTAATCTTCTATCCTGGAGATCATTTTCTCCATAAAAAACTACACATAATTCCATGAAGCTGAAAAGGGGGTGAAATTGATTAGATTGAAAAATCCTTAGGATTGTAAGTTAGTCGACAATTGCTGAGGAAAATGTATACAGGGAACACCTTTCTGTAACTCGACGTGAACTTTTTCGATTTGATCTCTTCCGGAACAAAGTTTGCCAAATACTTCGCGTGTGCGTAATCATTGCTTGGTCTAATCACAGCTGGATAAAAATTCTAAACAACTTATTTCAACAATATTTATATTACAATGCATATTGTTTTAGTTGAATCAACGTCAACTACGTGAACAGAAGATGATTAATTTTGACTTGTTCAACAACTTATTTTGTTAGCGCTAAAAGAACGACAAATTGTTGTTACAGCGATACAACAATAAAGCCGAATTGAAAGGAAATGCATCAGAACAAATATGTGTGAGTAATACGCAAAGTATTTAGAATTTCGTCACAGAATACGAGTACATACAAATGGGCCTACATTAAATTCAAATCCTTGATTAGATTTTTTAAAACATGTTTAAAAGGGCTATAAATATGACATAACTGACTCCCAACATCAATATCTTATTCCCAGAAAACAATGCCATTTTAGGTCAAAAATTGGCATAAATGTAGTGAAATGTTGTAAAATGAACCAGACTGATGTTCGACCTGGGCTTTAGGTTGTTGATTAGGGGTGGAATAGTGGTGTATGGGAATTTTGGGAGTTCGATTTGAATATGCTAGAACAACCGCCTATTATGTGAGGTTCGGAAAAAATGAATGAGCCCAAAAAAATGGGGTTAGAGGGATGAGTGTACGAGAGTCCTCATCGGGGTCAAAGGTGAGGGAAAAGGGGTAAAAATACACAAAAGCCTCGAAACTGCCTCGGAGCCATTCCCGGAGGAGTTAAATGTAAGACCGACCACCACTAATTTTCCTTCGCCAACATTTTTTCCGAACAAACTTACCTATCCTTAATGGGGTTCCCATACAAAAACTAATTTTTATAAACAATTCTCCCACCACTTCAACTGACCCAAGAAAGCCCCTAGTGAAGTTAAATGTATGACCGACCCCCACTCCTTAATGGGGCTCCCACACGAAAACGCCATTTTTATAAAATTTGCTCCCACCACTCTAACTGCCCCAAGGAGGCCCCTAGTGGAGTTAAATGTATGGCCGACACCCAATACTTTTTCAGCCCCAATATTTTCTCAGAACATACCTACCATCTATCTTCAACCCTTAAGGTGGTCCGCACACATTTTTTTATTTTTTTAATGAAGAAAGGCTCAACCACCACTCTAACTGCCCCAAGGAGGCCCCTAGTGGAGTTAAATGTATGGCCGACCCCCAATACTTTTTCAGCCCCAATATTTTCTCAGAACATACCTACCCTCTATCTTCAAACCTTCAGTTGGTCCCCACACATTTTTTATTTTTTTTTAATTTTTTAATGAAGGAAAGCCTCAAAACACCCCCTAGTCACCCTAGAGGGAAGACATGTAAGACTGGCCCCCATTAATTTTCTCTTCCCAACATTTTCCCCAAACATACCTGCCCTCTATCTCCACTCCTTAATGGGGCTCCCATACAAAAACGCCATTTTTATAAAATTTTCTCCCATCACTTTAACTGCCCCAAGAAAGATCCTAGTGGAGTTCAATGTATGGCCGACTCCCAATACTTTTTAAGACCCAATATTTTCGCAGAACGTACCTACCCTTTATCTTCAAACCTTAAGTTGGTCCCCACACACTTATTTATTTTTTTTGATTTTTTTAATGAAGGAAAGCCTCAGAACAGCCCCCTAATTACCCCTAGAGGGAAGACATGTAAGACTGACCCCCCATTAATTTTCTCTTCCCAACATTTTCCCCAAACATAACTGTCCTCTATCTCCACTCCTTAATGGGGCTCCCATACAAAAACTAATTTCTATAAAATTTTCTCCCACCACTTTAACTGTCCCAAGAAAGCCTCTAGTGGAGTTAAATGTATGGCCGACCCCCAATACTTTTTCTGCCCCAATATTTTCGCAGAACGTACCTACCCTTTATCTTCAAACCTTAAGGTTGTCCCCACACATTTTTTTATTTTTTTAATGAAGGAAAGGCTCAAAACAGCCCCATAGTCACCCCTAGAGGGAAGACATGTAAGACTGGCCCCCATTAATTTTCTCTTCCCAACATTTTCCCCAAACATATCAGTCCTCTATCTCCACTACTTAATGGGCATCCGATACAAAAACTAAATTTTTATAAAATTTGCTCCCACCACTGGCCCCTAGTGGTGTCAAATGTATGACTAACTCACAATATTTTTTCAGCCTCAATATTTTCTCAGAACAGACCTACCCTCCAACTGCAACCCTTAAGTTGGCCCCCATACATTTGCCTATTTTTTATGAAAGAAAGGCCCAAAACTGCCCCGCAGTAGACCCTAGAGGGGAGAAGTGTAAGACTGACCCCCATTAATTCCCCCTCAATATTTTACCCAAACACACCTACCTCCTATCACCACTCAAAATCGAAAAGTCGAGCACTATCCCACCCCTATTGTTGATGGTATATAACAGCTGCGTGATCTTGTTGTCTATTCAAATATAAGTTCTAAGTTATTTTTGTACTTTTATAATATTAGTTTTAAAATAGTTTTACTTTTTGTTATTTATTTTTTTTCAATTGTTGTATTTAGTGCGCAATATAAACAATTGACCTTATTGGCTTTTGTATTGTGATGTTGAAATAAATGAAATGAAAATGAAATATATATTCAAAGTGATGACTACTTCCTTTGGCTGCGTCCACAGTAACCTCGAGATGAAATAAACCAGATTGAAATTTCTTTTTCGAGGTCCACAAAATGTCTTTTTTCAATTTCAATTTTCATTCGTGAATTTCAATTTTCATTTTCCCAATTTAAAATTTCATTTCGCAATTTCAAATTGTATTTTCTGAATTTCATTACATTTCTCATGCTTAATTTGTATTTTCTCAATTTCAATTTGGCTTTTCTCAATTTCAAATTCCATTTTTCAATTTCAAATTGTAATTTCTCAACTTCAATTTTTATAACTGATAATGGTGTAGTAAAGTCTTTGAAAGAAAATATGAGGTGAATTATATTTAAAACAGTTGAATGTTCTAAAAATAAACACCTCTAAGATCTAGGACATACATTTAGTATTTTTATATTTCTCAAAAATATGATATTTATAAAATATTATTTTATATATATCGTTTTACTTTCATCATATATTTCCTGCTTTTTTGGCCTTCCATATTTATTAAATCTTCCTCTAAATTATAAAAAATAAGGCTATATTCCTACAATTTTCCTCATCTGCCCCTTTCCTTTCATTTCGTATGACTCCTCTAAATTGCATTTAGGTTAGCTGAATTGGCAAAAAGAACGCGCACACACATATAAACAGGCTTTGGCAACTTTCTATTCTCTATTCAACAAAACAAAAGCCCCAGCCATAAGTTCCTTTTTTATCCTCTCTTTGACCTTAATCAGCTGTAAAGGATTTATGTACAACATATGTTGAACCAACAGTACATAGTAGTAGGTAGTGTATTCGTGACACAGCATCGTGGTGTTGTTGGCTGTTGTGTTGTGTCATTGTTGATGATGGGCGAAAAATATTGCTGGGGGAGTGTTGGCTGTGCTGTCTGCACTGAAGAAGAAGAGCTTGTGGTGAATGGAAGTCAATGACTACAACGTTCTTTTCGCTGTCGACGTTTTATTGTGGCTTTCTCGAGTTGTTAACCCAGATGGAGTAAGTAGGATTTGCCACCTAAAACTTGGCTCCCGATAAAGATGACATCGGCATCGACGTTTCAATAGAACAAACGGCTTAACAACGGTTTCTTTCTTTGCCGGAGAAACTATATGAAACAAAGACATCCAATAAAATATGAATAACAAAAGTGGTGGTACAATGGTGCCGCCGAGAGATCAGAGATATGCGGGAATAGAAACAATACATAAAAGTTGGCAAAGAAAAGAGTTGACAATTTGTTGGAGAGTTAAAGAAACGCTAAATTGATAAAAGAAAAACGCTCATGAAATAAGCGTAGCACGACATCAATACAAGTTGGTGTGCAATAACAGAGTGGAACATGTCATGAAATTCGAATATAGTCCGATTCCTCACCAGCGCAGCCGAACTTTGCAATATTTAGGTTAAAATAAAGTAATCGAAATATAATGGAAAAATGTACAAAATACTCCACACATTTGGATTTTTCGATAGCTATCCAGATATTATACAATATTCCACCCAGTGTGACAAGAAAATTAAAAAACTACATTTCAGTATTCAGGTCCATGCGAAGTTATGTTTTTAAAATAAGGTTTAAATCTGAAAAGAGAGCGCCAAAGGCGAAATCGATAACTATCTAACTAAATTGTTTTTTTTTTGTTGACAAAAGTGGTATCTGAGGCTCCTAGAACTGACTTTATTTGTGGAAAGAGGTTCATGTTTACCTAAAAAACTTAAAATTTGTGAAAAATCTAAAAAATGAACATTTCCAAACTATATTAGTTTTGTGAAATTTAAAATTAAAAAATCATTTTTTTAATTATTCATTTGAAAACAGCGAAAAAATCAGGAATTAGTTTCATATCCGAGGAAAGAGAAAAAATGGGGTCAAAATTAAAAAAACGGAAAAAATAAAAAAATAGTTATCGAAATTTAAAAATAAAAAAATCGATTTTTTATTATTTTCAGTTTTTAGCAGAATATAAAATGCACATTTTAACGATAACTCGCTTACTTATTGCACGTAAAATTTGAGAAAAAATTAAAAAAATAGTTAAAAATTCAAAAATGAACGGAAAAATTTAATTTTCCAAACTATCTTAGTTTTGTGAAATTTAAAAAACTATTTTTTAAGTTTTTATTATTTTTAACTCATTTAAAAAACAGCGAAAAAGAAACTGACTATATATATGGAAACAGGGAAAAAATGGTGCGCATGTTATCGACAACTCGCTTAGTTACCGAGTTATCGGACGTAAAAGTTTGAGAAAAATCGGGTCAAAATTGAAAAAAAAAACGTTATTTATTTATTTTATTATTCAAAAAAAATATCTGAGCCAAATTTTAAATTTCGATATAGGGCCTATATCGAAATTTAAAATTTAAAAAATCGATTTTTATTTTTAGTTTCTAGCTAAATATAAAATGTAACGCATTTTAACGATAACTCACTTAGTTATTAAGTTATCGATCGTTAAATATTTGTAATATCGGAATGAGTCTAAAATGAAAATAAAAATAAAATGAATTTCTTTTTTTAGTTAATTTGAAAAATTTTAAAATAATCGATAAAAATTCTCGATAACTTTCGACTTTTCGAAAATGAGGTCAAAATGAGAAAAAAATCATTAACTTAATTTATTTTTCCGTAATTTAAAATTAAAAAAATATTTTTTCGAAACCAAAAATATCTGAAAAAGCAGACTTTTATAGAAAACTCAAAAATAGACAGAAAAAGAAAAGTAAAGTAAAATTATTCTATAACTGGCGTAGTTATCCCGATATTTTACAAAGTTCCCGAAAACGACAGTCACCCTACCCAATGTGAAGAAATTTGAAATTATTAGCCCAAAAGCTAATCTTCGCTATCGCTGCATTTTATATTGTGAGCTATAAAAAATAAATTTAGCAGGCCGTGCAATTGAAGTAAAATCGATATTGCTGCATTTATGAAAAAATAAAATCCTCGCCTTCACACACTTTTAAAATTTTTCTATTTTCGAATAGTTTAACTACCTCGATTTTTTTAACATAATTTTTGTAGAATAATTTTAAAACTTGTATAGCGAAAAATTATTTAAAAAATCAGGCTATCTTGGGTCCTCAGATATCATACTCTTCCCGTTTCCTCTAATTTTCAATTTTGTACCCACCAGAAAGAAAATAAAAACTTATTTTTCAAACCTCAACGTCCGATAAATCAAAAACTAAGGGAGTTATCGATATTCCAAGGATCTGTATCCAAAAACCTAAAAAACAATAAAATTTCACTCAAAAAAATCATTTTTTAATATTTTCACCAAAGGCAATGTCAATGTGTGTGTTGGCGAAAATGTAAAAAAAAATAATTTTTTATTTTGAGTAAAAAATTAAATGTTTATTAAAGTTTTTGATATCGCAGTTTGTTATACCAGCTTAAAGAAAAACAGCCCTAATATAAGTAATAACATGCCAAAATTGTCACACTGAATACGATTTACAAATGTCAAATTTTTGTGGGATCTGACATTTGTAAATCGACCTTGTGTATTTCAGCTAGATTTCGCATTCAGTGTAACAAGGCTATTAGATCGATTTTCAAATTGTATGGGAGGGATCTGGCATTTGTCAGCTCCAGATGTCAGCTATATGTCATTTCAGCTAGCTACGGCATGCAGTGTGAAAAGGCTATAAGTTAGATTTAAACTAGACAAAAAAGAGCGAGTTAAATGTTAAAAAAAATCATTTCATGATGATATCGATTTAAAAGCGTTTTTTTGCAATAGAAATCGCTAAGATCGACAACACTGTTTGCTCGTTTATGCCGAGAACAACAAACGAAACAAAAACAACGCAACAACAACAATAAAACAAGCCGCCCCACCGAAAGTACCCAAACAAGTACTTTATCTGTACCCAACCAACCAAAGAAACAGCTGAGTTTTCACGATTTGAAAGGGGAGAAGTGGGTGGTGGACTGCGCGTCATCATTAAACAAGAAATGAAGAAAAATACACACGATTTTCGATTTTTATACGAAACACCAGCCACAACAACAGCAACGACAACATAACGACTGTAGCACAGCAGAAACAGCAACAACAAAATCACAGAAAAAACACACAAACATAGCATAGCATGGACGATGTCGAAAAACAGCCATATTATTTTGAAAATATGCATTTATTAAGAATATCGAATATCTAATAAGATTCGAAGTGTGGTTCTAAAAGTTGTTTTCCAATCAGAGTGAAAGGGAATCTTTTTTGCCGACCCCCCCACCAAAATTATACAAAATCATACAAAACGTAGTGGGAGGGGGTTAAACCATTTATTCCTATTTGAATTAATTTATCGACAATCATTTCATTTTTATTATATGTTTTCACTTTTTCTGTTTAACTTATTGCATTGATGACCCCCCCACATCACAAATGGAGCAAAAGGCTTTATTCCGTGGGTCCCACACACACTCGCACTTTTTTGCACAGATTTCAGATTTCTTTTTGATAGGCTGCTCCCCAATATATAGTTTCGCATTTATTTTAACGTTTTCTACGATATTCTCACTTTCTCTCCTTGTCTATTACCTTCGCGATGACATTTTATCGTTGTGTTAAACAAAAAACAATCCGTTAAATGTTTCTAAATTTATTTATTAAACCAAAATTAAAATTCTTGTATGCGTGCGTTTTTGTTTGGTAAGTCGACTTCGATTTGAGTCGAAAATCGACTTTTTCCTCCAAAAAATTCAGTCGATTTTGTATTTTAGTAAATCGAGTAAAATCGATTTTCGACTTTTTCAAAATAACATGCAGTTATATGTACACGCAGAAAAATAAACTTGTATAAAAATACCTAACTCAACTTTGTAAATCTTTTTATATAGAGTTGACAGAAGTCATACAAGTAAACGCTAAAGTTCCCTCGTACATGTGTAAATTACACACGTGCTTCTTTTATATAAATAACTGAAGGGGAGTTTAGACGTACCAAATATTTGCACAATAGGGCTGTTGAGCAAATATTTTGAATTTGTGGGTGCGCTTTTGTGTTATTGTGCAAAATTTTGAATTAAAATCAGAAATTTTTGATTTTTGCCGAATTTACAAAGTTTTATTGTATAACGGACAGTAGTTTTTTTGGTACCATATTAACCAAGTGTTCTGTATGAATTGTCAAAGAACTTCTAAAGTTATTTTTCACTTAAAAAACTTAGGAAAATTGGAATTGTAAAGGGGAGTTTAGACGTGCCAAATATTTGCACGATAGGGCTGTTGAGCAAATATTTTGAATTTGTGGGTGCGCTTTTGTGTTATTGTGCAAAATTTTGAATTAAAATCAGAAATTTTTGATTTTTGCCGAATTTGCACAAATTGTTTGATGTTTGCCACTTCAACAAAAATTTCAACATGCGTGAAGCGGAAACATTACAAATTATTTTTTACGGACGAACTACTGAAATTATCATGTGTATGTGTGAGTTAAAAGTAAAAAAGAAACAAAATAAATTAAGGAGAAAAATTAATTTTCTTTTGACTAATTTAATGTAATATATGAAAATGCAATAAATAAAAATTTGACTTTAAAAGTTAAAAGGGAAATAGTAAAAAACACAATAAAAATATTTTTGGCGGGGTTGTACATTCCTTGCACCAAATTCTTGTTATCTGACTTATTCTTCATCTTTCTATAATAATCGGCACTATTGGTGCGGCACCACAGCCATGTACATGTTGTCAATTCAAAATCTCAGTGAAAATGGTTTTGTTCTAATCAATGTGTGTGGTTGTAAATCGGTGAATTATTGATTTTGCGATAACATACGTTTGTACAAATATTTGGTCTAAACCCCATATAAGTGGTTATGTACCCTAAAATATTCCACCATGTTCTTCTCCCCAATTTAGAAAATTGTAGGCTTTACACAAGTTTTTTTGTTAAAATGAATAATGGTGTAAGTGTGAATATGTAAGTTGCCAATTTCATGAATTTTGTAGCAGATACTTGCAAGAATATACAACTGTCCGTATGATTTTGCAAGACATTCGGGCAATAACAGAACAACATTTTATTATTTTTTCATCTACAACAAGGTAAGTCGTCCAAATGTACAAAATGTTCACAAATATATTATTTTTAAGAATTTTAAACAAAAAGGCACAACAGGA
Organism: Polietes domitor; assembly: GCA_947397865.1. NCBI lineage: Eukaryota > Metazoa > Arthropoda > Insecta > Diptera > Muscidae > Polietes > Polietes domitor. The sequence continues at coordinate 173,929,627 of OX377620.1, read as the reverse complement.
ATACAAAACAAAGGGGCAAAGGGCTTTAGTCGAATAAATAATAAGGTAAGTGTGTGTTTTGTGACTTTTTGAAAGTTTTCTCTTTAGATGCTGAACACGAAACTTCCAATAAGTAATGTTGGTGCAAAGGCGACAAAATGGTCTCGCTTGTAACAGAAGTCAGACGTTCGTGCTTTGTGACATGGTTCCCCTCGTCCCATCTACATTTTTAAAAGAAACTATTGATCGGTGTATTTGTACCTGCGTCTGTGATGCTTGATATATTTGAAAATCATAAGCCCGAATATGGCATTACCACCTTCTTGGTAGATCGCGAGGCAATAAGTGTATCATTAATAATAAATAGTGATAATAAGGAGAGTATGTATCGTTTGTATTTTTTTAATGTATGCCATCAACATCTTTTAGTGAATATATTAAATAAAACTTTTCTTATATTGATTAAAGCCATGAGCGTTTTTATTTGGGTGGGAAATAGATTACTAATTAAATGATTTTTGATCATTTATTTTATTCTACTTAGTAAAAAACATTAAAAATTGCATAAATGAAACATTGAAAATGGTAAAAATTTCCAATTGCTAGGGATTTTTATTGTAGCAATTAGTTGATTTATTTCTTCATTTGTATGTATTGAGAAAAGGCAATTTGTTTAAGAGAACAAAGTGCTTTGAAATACAGCCGAAACATACAAGGTAATTTTACACAAGTTTTATTGTATAACTTGAAGTAGTTTTTTGGTGTCAAATTACCCAAGTGTTTTCTATGAGTTGCCAAAAAACTTTTAAGGTTGTGTTTCACCTAAGAAACTTAGGTAAATTGTACGCCTTTCTTGTACGATTTCTCACATTGTTTTCTTTGCGTGTAACATTTTCGTACTGCAACTCAAGGTCGATTTACAAATGCCACATACCATACATTTGACATTTAAAATTGTCATTTCAAACTGAAATCGGTTGATTTTGCATGCAGTCTGAAAATGCTATTTTAATCTTTTTACGCTGCATACGAAATCGAGCTGAGATAATATAAGGTCGATTTGCAAATGTCAGATTCCATACAAATTTGGCAGTTGTAAATCGAACTTGAACTAAAATCGAATGATTTCGCATGCAGTCTGAAAAGGCTATTCGATAAATATTATGTTTTTGTATGATTTCGTAAATGTATTGTCTGCGTGTGAATACCGTCACATACCAAGAACTATATTTCGATTTCTAGTGTTATCGCTAATCTACCATCTCGAATATACGAAGAATCAGCTGTTCAATAGACGATAAAAAAACATTTGTTTTCACGTGTAAGCACCAAAATAGATTGTAAATTCGATTTACAGCGACAACAAATTTCATCACAACTTCTAAATCATCATAAGAAGCCGGAGACGGATGTTGTTAACGGCTTTGAGGAACGCTGTACGCGGAAAAACAAACCAAAAACTCCGAGAATTACTCATAAATTCACGAGGGGATTCAACCAAAAGTGCTGCGATGGCCAATACAGCAGAGACGGAGATGAAGCAGCAGACACCAAAAGCAGAGAAGGCAGACAAGCCCATAGTGTTGAGGAGAGATAGGCAGCAACAAGCTGCCAAAAAGAAAACTGTTCCTTATATTCCCGGTACAGTAACTATGCAAATTCTGGGAGCCGGCTCGAACGGATCACCGGCTTCGGTTTATTTGTTTACGGACCAGTCCCGATATCTCTTCAATTGTGGCGAGGGCACTCAACGTAAGTAAATATTCTTTGATGCAGTACTATTTTTGTGTCCTCCTCTCCACGATTTAAATACCATGAGCATTTATCATCTGAGGCTTAGGAAAAGTGTGGGCAAATTTTTGAATTAAAATCAAATGATATTAATAAATTCTTTTCTTTCATGTTAGGTTTGGCTCACGAACATAAGACAAAGTTGGCCCGTTTGGAGCAAATATTTGTTACGCGCAACACCTGGCCCGCCATAGGAGGTTTACCGGGTTTAGCGTTAACAGTCCAAGATGCAGGTGTCAAGGAGCTGTCTTTACATGGACCTCCATATTTGGATAACATCTTGGGATCTATGAAAAGATTTGTGGTTTTGAAGAATTTACAGGTGAGACATGGTTCATATTTTGTAAGAGCAACACATTCATTTATTTTCCTATGTTTCTAGTTAAAAACTGTAAACTGTACGGAAACACAAGATTTCGAAGATGCGGTGATGACAGTGAAAAGTGTTCCTTTATACCGAACAACGGCAGATAGTAGCAAAGAAGAATATTATCCCGCCCAGGAATCAGTAGTTATTTCATATATATGCACATTGAAACCTCGACCTGGCCCTTTGAACTTGGAAAAATGTGTAGAACATGGTGTGCGTCCGGGGCCACTTTTGGGCCTGCTAAAGAATGGCATAGATGTGACCTTAGAAGACGGCACACTGGTCAAATCCGAAGATGTCAGAGAGCCCAATGAAAATCCCGTGTCATTTGTATTTTTGGACATACCATCTGTGGACTTTTTGGGAAATTTGGAAAAGCACAAAGAATTGTTCGTTAACAACCGCCTTAACTCAGATAAAACACCGGAATTAGCTTTAGCAGTGCACTTTAGCCCCCTAGAGGTGGTCAACGACAATGCCTATCAAGTCTTTTTAGAGAAATTTGCACCGACAACACAACACATTTTCCTGAATTCTTCTCAGAATACCTTTTCCGGCTACATAGCGGCCCATCGCATACAATATCAGTTGAATCAATTGCATCCAAAAGTATTTCCCGTCTTAGCAGAGGCTACAAATTTGCTGGGCAATTTAAGTAGCAAGCTAAAGAAAACGAAATTGGACGACGACCATGTTAATGAAAACGATAAGGTGTCTAGATGTTCGGAAAGTTCAGGGTTTGAGCAGCATTTGCATGATTTGAATACCATGAGCGTTTATCACCTGAGGCCAAGAAAAGGTATTAATATTTTGAATTGAAATCATATGATATTAATAAAATTTCTTTTTAGGTTTGGACCGTACTGCCGAAGCTAAACTGCAACCCAATGAATACATCGATGAAACTCAAATTCTCCCCGAATTCCCTCCCATGCTAGAAAAACTCAAAGCAGACCTTAAAAGTCTCTCATCCTGCCAAAGTAAATCAACAAAGTACCCCATCATTACCTTCATGGGCACCGGTTCATGTATTCCAAATAAAACTCGTAATGTAAGCTCAATATTGGTGCAATCACGGGAGGATTCCTATGTTTTACTCGATTGCGGTGAAGGAACATTGGGCCAAATACAACGACTGTTTGGTTTAACAAAAGCCCAAGATATAGTCAGAAATCTCAAAGTTATCTACGTTTCTCACTTGCATGCCGATCATCACATCGGCCTGATAGGATTGTTAACGGAACGTTTGAAATTGACCGCCGTTGGAGAAGATAACTTGAAGAAAATCCTAGTAATGGCTCCCAAACAGATTGAACCTTGGCTGAACTTTTACCAAAAGTGTATTTACAACATCAAGGACGTCTTTGAGTTGATTGGCAATGCCGACATGTTGGAAACCCCTATGGATTTAACCAAGACTCATGAAGATCTAGGCATTGATTCTATAGCAACCTGTATGGTTAAGCACTGTCCCCATTCCTTTGGCGTTAAATTAAGTATTAAGTCTTCGGATGATGACAAGAATGAACCTATAACAGTGACTTATAGTGGTGATTCAATGCCTTGCCAAGATCTCATTGATTTGGGACAAAATTCCACCATACTCATACATGAAGCCACTATGGAAGATGATTTGGAGGAGGAGGCCAAACTCAAAATGCACAGCACAATTTCACAAGCCATACAACAGGGAAAAGCCATGAACGCTCAACACATTATCCTAACACACTTCTCACAACGTTATGCCAAGCTACCACGTTTACAAACCAATAATAATATTTCGAAAGAGGAGGGGGAAGTAAACTCATCAACAGAAGAGAAATCTAATGAGTCCATGTCCAATGTTTCCATAGCTTTTGATAATATGCAAATTTCTTTGGATGAATTGCAACACTTTCATTTAATGTATCCCGTAATGCGTTCCTTGTTTGCCGAACATGCCGAAGAGTTGGAACAGAAGGCGTTAAAACGAGAATTGAAATTGGAAAGAAAGCGAAAATTAATGAGCTCGTAAATTTAGATGCTGGGCAAATAAATTGTTTTATTTTTCGTTAATTGAATTGTTTATTTTTCGTAGAATTGTTGTAATGTTTTGCCCCACTGAAAGAAAGTCGTTACATTCGGATAATGTATTTATTTTAAACATTTTTATTTAAATAAAAACACCAATCTTTAGGGAAAGATTGGAACAGCATGATTTTTATTTATTATAATATACATATTTAATATTACATACAGCTGCGGTCGAAAAAATAGCAGCGACGACATATAAAAATGTCGACAAAGAAAAATATCAGTTTTACTTCGAAAATCCTAAAAGTTTTTACGGTGATTGAAAGGTGGTATTGTGCCATTCTTAATATGGCTTTAAATTTAATAAAATTTAAATAAAAAATTAAGTTTTTGTAATTTTGAGATTAAGCCTTTAGAACCATTTATGACAAAAATGATACCGGTCAAAAAAATAGCAGCGCTAATAAAGACTAAAAATATTTTGTTTCAATTCATTTTAATTGAAAACTTTGTTGAATAATTACTTAAATAACGATATTTTTTGAATTTAACACTTTGTTGTACTGACTTTATTGCTTAATATTGCTATATAACGTCGTTTCTTGGAGTCAACTAGTATTTTGCACCTTTCATGCGGAATTTTTGACCATGCCTGTATAATTTCGTGTCAAATATCGTTATTTTTTTCAGTATTGCTAGAGAGACCTCATTTTAGTCATCACACTTCAAATTTTTGATTATATTGAGATGCGGTGTCTGCCCGAACCATTCCATAACATCGATATTATTATTATTATTGACTTCAAACCATCTTTTTGCGAGTTGGCTGGTGTTTTCGGGATAATTGACCTGCTAGAAGACTCATTTAAGGGGCATTCTATATTCTGCATACGTAAGCATAATATTGGCAGTATTTTGATGTACTGGATAGAGTTCATAGTAGTTCTGGGCCAATGTATTGACCTAACTCCATAATATGAAAAACACGCCCAAGCCATTATGCTTAATCCTCCCTATTTGACAGTTTTGGTATCATACCTGGAGATGTATTCCGTGTTCTGTGGACGTCTTACAAACTGTCGTGGGACTGTCCCACCATATAAAACAATTTTCGATTCAATTGACCATAAAACATGCACCCACTTTTTGGTTGGCTACTGCATTTGTGTTTTTTGTGAATTGCAATTTTTTCTGACGTCTTTTATTTTTAAGTGGGACTTTTCTCGGACTTCTGGCTTACAGATTATGTTTTCTTAGTATTCTACGAACATTTTAAATTCTCAAATATGGACAGACATTGTTTTTTATTTCGGTGGCGGACGTATGTGTTTTTATTTTGTACTAGATATTACTAATCGGCGAATAGTTGCAGGTGATATTATCTGATTATAATATAGAATTTCTGATCATTTTAATGGAACACTGAAAAAAATCGAACTTCACGATATTTCAACCTTTTTATATGAGCTCGATTTTGTTCTCCACAATGCTCTCCTCGCCCTACTTATGAAGAAAAATAATGCAATAACATTTCAGAAATAGTGCACATTTCATAATATCTTATTTATAACATCAAATCGAATTGAAGAAATGAGATAAAATTCCTTTTTCTTGAGTTTTTTTGTTTTTTGACCGGTCCAAAATGTCGAATAATCCAAAAAATGTGAAATTTCTTAAGTAATTAAAATCATATCACCAAATAAACAATTATTTTGTGTTTGTAACCTCATAACACAGCATTTAATGCAGTAGTAGCAATAAAAAAATTATCACACAAATAAATATATGAAAATGTATGCTAAGCTGTGGTGCGCTGCTATTATTTTGACCGCAACTGTACATATTACTTGGTGCGATTTTGTAAACACAAATTCGGCAAATGAGTTGTGCTTCTCGTTCGTTTGTGAGAATCATCTCCTTTGATGTTGAAAAGTCGCTGCGGAAAAGACTTTTGACATGGTCGAAATCATGATCGTGGTAGTCTGCAGCCAAGTAATAAATGTCACCATGCCATTTGTAAATAAATTTGCACTCTATTATATATAGATGCAAAATGGTCTTGAGCCAGGAAAATATCCCAGTTCAATAGCAAAAAATAGTGATTTAGTGATATAGTGATTTAATATATATGCTGACCTTAAACACATATATAGATCGTTACATCCAGATCTACTACTACTGTATATGCAATTAGATAAAAAGAATTAAAACATATTTTTTTTATTAGAGATCAATTAAAACTTTCGCTCCAGTCCCAACCCAATAATAATACAACTTCATTTAGACGTAATGAAAACGTTAACATGTTCATTGATTTTTGCAATTTTAACTTCAATTAAATAATAAGAACGTTGTTTAAATTAAAAAAAATCATAAAAAACATCACAACATTCGACAAACATGAAATTAATAAACAATTAAAATAATGTTTAAAACGTGATTGCCGCAAAACATTTTTCAACAGCAAAAAAAAAATACTGCCACATTCAAATTGATATGGAAATATGAAAAAATGAAGAAAAATTGCATGCAACAATGATCTAAACAATTGTTTAAAAATTGGCTACAGCAACACCAACAAGATCCAAATAATACATAATAATAATAAAAACAACAACAACCACAACCTAATAATACCAATAAAATTGAAGGCATCCGTCGACACAAGACTCACAGACGACGTCAACTCTTATAAGAGTTGTTTTAACAGCTAAAAACACTGATAAACACAGACAAAGGGTGTTGGTATTTAGGAATGGCATAGATAACACTGACAAACAAAAGACTTAAGAAACAAACTTAAGTACACCACCAAACCAAACGATGTGTACAGGTTTCATAGCGATTGTTATACCCTCCACCTCCAGGATGAGGGTATACTAACTTTGTCACTCCGTTTGTAACACCTTGAAATATCGACCTGAGACCCTATATATACTTGATCGTCATAAAATTCTAAGACGATCTAGCCATGTGCGTCCGCCCGTCTGTTGAAAGTACGTTAGCATCTAAACGAATGGAGCTAGGAGGTCCAAATTTTGAATAAATGCGTCTTATATTCGTAGATCGGTTGGGATTGCATCCTGGCGAAATCGGTCCAAATGGAAAATGTTTCCCTTACAAGGACTAAAAATACCCATAGTAACCCCTAATATTTAGAGTATTTGAGCATGTTTTTGCATAATGTCAGTTTATATTTATTTGATATTGGGTATGCACATTCCCCATATGACAAAAAGGTGCACCATAAAGTGATTCTCATTCGTAAGTGGTGAAATGGAGCAAAAAGGGATAAAAAATGGTACCTAGCAAACCGACAACAGCAAGAAACATGAAATTCGGTGTGTACATTTATCTAATTATGTAAATACATAATATAAACTTTTTTCAAAGTCGTACTTTTAAGGGGTAAAATGGAAAAAGGGGATACAAATTGTGCCAACCAATTGGGCGCAGCTAGAGTCATGAAATTCGGAGTATATATTCCTCCGAATTCGCACTTCCAAGGGATACAATGGGAACAGAGGGATAAAATGGTACCAACTCTACGGCTACAGCTAGAATGGTGAAATTCGGCATTCCTCTGTAGACACGTAAAACAATATTTTTTCGATTTAGGGGGTAAATGAGAAGAAGGCGTTAAAAATGGTACCAACCAATTCGCCGCACAGTGGTTCAGAATCAAAAGCCATCGGCCAAAATTCAATATCTTTTGTTCTAGTAGACATCGGGCGGGCAAAAGTTATCCTGAAAAAACGGGGAACCCTTCAACCTTTCCAAATATATATATACATATTTCGTTAAAGGCTTTTGAAGGAAAAAAGTAGTGTTGGTTCAAAGTCAAAGTTGGTTATTACAAACAAACTATATTTGGCACAAACATAGTTTTGACGTCATAATAAAGCAAAACCTCTTAAAATATGTGAGAAACTGTTCGATGAAGTTATAAAAAGAGATCTGTGTGCAGTTTTTATGCAGTAATTCGATTTATCTGCTAAATCAGGTATTATTTTGTTTTTTTTTTTTTTTTTGGGCATATTTTCGGCTTTTGAAGGAAAAAAGTTGTGTGTGTCCAAAGTCAGACATTTGTTCAAAAAGGATATTTTTTACAATATTCATTACAACCAAACTGTATTTGGCACAAACATAGTTTTGGCGTTGTAAAAAAGCTAAAAAACTACAATTTCTAATAAAAATGAGTGCAAAATCTCTTAAAATGTGTGAGAAACAGTTGGACAAAGTCAAATAAAGAAATTACGTTTTATAAATTTTCAAAATATAAAAAAATTTGATTTGAACTGGGATATTGTCATGGCTCAAGACCATTTTGCTTCTATATTTAATAGAATGCAATTTTTTTACAAATGGCATGGTGACATTTATTACTTGGCTGCAGACTACTACGATCATGATTTCGACCATGTCAAAAGTCTTTTCAAAAATTTGTAATTTTTTCTTCGCATTATGAACAAATACGTAAAAATATAAAAACAAAAACAAAATATTTGCGTTTTAAAATTAAAATCGAAAAATATGAAAAGTAGTCAACTTTGGGCCGATTTCTAAAATATATCTGATTTCTCGATTTAATATTTAAATCTCAAAATAATCCTTGGGTCCTTGTCTAATTTTGTTTTTTTACAGAACTCAAAAATATCTACTAGAACAAAAGTTATTGAATTTTTGGACGATGGATTTTGATTTTGAACCGCACAGTGGAACCGCAGCTAGAATCATGGAAATCGGTGTATACATTCATCATCTGTCTGCATAGACTCGCAAAATAAAAAGATTTTATTTTTTTTTTTCAAAAATGGGTATAAGTTCATATTAGCTTATGTTGCACTGTGCACGTGAGAGATAATGGATTTTTCAAATTCTTTTCTTTGGAATTAAAATAGTATCGAAATACAACCAACTGTTGCTGAAAATGCACCCACTATCCCCATTATTTTGGAGTTTTAAGTTTTTTTGAAGATTGCTGCCTTCTATTTACTTTTTGAATTAACTTGAAGTATTATTTCAATATAGTACAAACATATTGGTAGCTTTGCCTTATCAGCGTGATTTAAAATAATTAAAATTGTATATTTATTTATACAATTATTTTTGCAATTTTTCTATTTGTTTTGGTTTGGTTATGCTAAAAAATGTAACACTTTCATGTAATTTTTATATAAAGTTTGGCGTGGACGAACTTAACGCTATTTTACTTGTTTTTTAATAATTCTGTAACTTTTGAGCGGAAAATGATATGGTGACGAAATTTCAGGTGATTTTACGAAGTTTTTGCGAAGCTTATTGATCTGTTTACACTTTAAAAAGTATCATGCCAAACTCGCTTATCTTTTATTATAATTATACATTGTGGCAATTGTGCTACCAAGTCTCTCTCCCTCCCTCTCTACTGCTGCTTTTAGATAGAACTTAGGCATTTAACTTAGTTGCCACAAACTAACCACTGGGAATACCCATAAGAAGAGAAGCCACCGGCGTCTAATGCCCTTTGTTTGAATTCATAGACAGACGGAAGACAGACAACACCAAGAGGAGGAACAAGCTAAGAGACGGGAGACGAGCGGGCATAGGTAAAGACTTTGAGAAGCACGGACGGACAGACGAACAGAATTGCATACAATCCGATCATGGCGAGATTTTTGACTATTGTTGCAATTGACGTCTGCTGTACATACTCTCATATTGTATTCGTACCCCACATTATTGTTTATTGCTTATATTTTAGAGAAAAAAAATCTTGTTGCAACTGTAAAACAACACAACAGCACAAAAAAAAACTGGGCAATGTTTTCTTCATCGCAATTTTTCTGAAGCGATGAAGTCAAGTTTGCAAAACAACAATAGACAATAGCATTTTTTAGTTGATCATCTCAAAGGGAGGGGGAAGAGGTAACTGAAGAATATATGGGATAGCTTGTGGAGGAGATACCTCTAATGATTTGTAAACAACATCGCTAGTCCATAGTTAACACCCACTTTTTGGTCAAGGTCACTTTTGGAGGGGAAAACAAAATGATTGTTAGCCAATGTTAAATTATATTACGGGCTGGGTCACTTATCATCTGTAGTCTCTCGGAAAAGGGACAGTATATGAGCTATGTTGCTATACAATTTTATTAAGTTTAATTTCCCTCAAAGACATGTGTTATGTTAGCGGAATTTGAACTCAGATCGCTTATATATTCTAATATTCCTAAGAATGAAGGATGTGATTTATCAATTCCTAACTCAACCACACTTACAGTTCTTACTTCTACAAATATAATATCTAATTTACAATTGTAATTGTAATAAATTATTTTTGTTTGTTGTTGTTGGTGTTTTGAAACCCAACAACTGCCAGCTATTTCAAATAAAACAACCGCTAACTTTTGAACAATACTGAAATACGGCGAAACATAAAACCAATTAAGATTAATTGATTTGATGTGGATTCTAAGTTCGTTTGTTTTCAAATCGTGATTTATTTTATTTAAATTAAACAACAGCTGTTCAGTTTAGGTATTTAAATTAACTGAATATTACATTATATGGCCAACCACTAAAGATTGCAAATGAATTCCAAACATTCGTAGGCATATTACTCATACGCCATACGGTTGCCGACGAAAACAACACAAGACGTCATAATATGTAATATCAAATTCCAGCCACCACATACATACATACATGTATTACTTTACATAATAAATACTTTTCTTTTCTTTTAATTTATATCATAATTTATGATTGTCATATTTAGTTCATGCCTAACGGGCGGGACGTGTGGCAAGCCGACAAGTCGCTGCAGACCTTTTGTGGGTAAATTGATATTGATTCGCAACCACCCATTTTCGTCAGCTTCACTTTAGTTTTTCTTTTGCAGACAGCATATTTATATTCGTGCGTACTTGTATAATAATATAACGCACTTGCATTATTTGGTTAAGTATGTCAAATGTTACACCAATAGGGTTTTTTTGCGCTGGAAATATAATCATCTAATAATTGCTGATTACTTATATTTTTTATATATGTATGTATATCATGTATTCATATATCATATTCATATATACAAATGTATACATCTAAATACTGATTATGTGCAATATCAGCTTCGTTTTTCATGCACACTTCCATCACACACACGCGGCGAAACAAAAGACTTAAGAAACAAACACCCAACGCACTTGGTAGCTATAAAATAATGGAAAATAATATTGTTACCCCTAAACGGCTTAACCGATTTTGATGAAATTTCACACGGACCTGGTTTAAGTGTGGACGAGCTTAAGTTATGTGTTAGGGCCATCCAGATGTAAAAGGGACGGCACAGTGGGGGTCTAAAACATTGTAATCACCAAAGGAACAATTCAGTACACAGTTTTTCTAAAAACGATCTCTAGTTTCACATGTATATTGTCTTGCTCAGGTCCATTAAAATAAATGTAAATTTGTCGCACGGTGCAATCATTCATACGTATATGTCTTGCTTTCTGGTTCATATTACACTTGAACCGGATGGTAAACGTCTGAAACTATAGGGTCCGCCATCTAACGTTTTTTTCAACTATTCAACCGTTGGACTATTATTTGTGGGGTGCCCTCAGCAGCCATTTGAATGAAATTATTTTCCATTATTAACCGGAAGGATTATACTTTCAAATAAAAAAAGAAATTTGAGAAAATATTCAGTAGTTTTTTTATAGCATTTTCAAAAAAAAGTTATTTGTTGATATATGTGTAGGAGACATTGTTATGGGAGCTATATAAAGGGTCCGCCATCTAACGTTTTTTTTTTTCAACTATTCAACCGTTGGACTATTATTTGTGGGGTGCCCGAGGCAGCCATTTAAATGAATGAAAAAAAGAAATTTGAGAAAATATTCAGTAGTTTTTTTATAGCATTTTCAAAACAAAAAGTTATTTGGCGGACCCTATATATGCGAAATGGAGTTAATCTGCGTTTTTAGTTGTTCATGGGCTCATCCTGTTGTCCATTAAAGGACTACAAAATTCCAAAGGAGAGAATTTGTTTGTGAGAATCATGTCCTTATAGAGGCCGGGTTTGATGTTGAAAAGTCGCTGCGAAGCCACTTGAAAAGACTTTTGACATGATCGAAATCATGATCGTGGTAGTCTGCAGCCAAGTAATAAATGTCTCCATGTCATTCGTAAATAAATTTGCATTCTATTAAATATAGATGCAAAATGGTCTTGAGCCAGGACAATATCCCAGTTCAAATCAAGGAAAAAAAATTTTCAAAAATTATTTTTGATACTTATAAAATTGTCAAAATAAAAAGAATAATATCTGATAGAAATACTTCGAATTACATGCTTCTATTTGAATTAGTTTAGCATTGACAACCATTTGAAAAAATTGTCATACGGTCAAGGCGTATTTATAAAGGTGATAGCAGGAGCCCAGCTGACTGAAATTTTTTTCATTCAAAAGTAACCGAAACTGTCAAATCCCATATATTTGGTTTGACAGTATGGCTCACCATTCAAAAAATTACTTGTATTTTGTTGTTGCCGATTTTGTTTTTGCTCTGCTGCAAAATGCATAATGTTTTCTATTATTAACTGACTTGTTTATTGACTTATTATTATATGACTTGTTTACGCTATTTTTGGCTATAAAAATTATTATTATTAAGTTAGTTATTTGTTATTATAGTTAATATTATTAGTATTACATTCATGTTATTATCAATATAATAATGTGATTTTTCATCATTAATTCCTACATTAATACTATAAGATTATAATCATGTTATGTACACTCAATGGAATTTGTCAGTAAAAGAAAGCAGAAAGTCTGCTGAAAAAACAGATTTTTTGCTGAAATAGCAAACAGCTGTTTGCTATTTTGATACATATGCAGTACAGAACAGTATGGCCAGTTGAACATACATATTAACAACACCTTTTAGAATATAACAGCAGACATTTTTAGCTGACTGCAAACTCTTTAACAGTGCGAATGCTAATGCAGGGTTGCAGAAAAACTGTTTTTATGGCAGAAAAATTACTATAATAGCAGAAAAGTTTTTTATTGTAGTAACATTTGTCTAATAACAAAAACTCAGATACAACTCTGCGTATTTTTAAAATTTTAATTGTCAAATTTAACCGATAAGTGCAGTAACATTACAGGAACATGGTAATTTTTTGTAATATAGCCAAACCAAAACAAATAAAAACAATGAAATAATAATTTTATAAAGTGCCCGCCAAATAACTTTTTTTTTGAAAATGCTATTAAAAAAACTACTGAATATTTTCTCAAATTTCTTTTTTTATTTGAAAGTACAATCCTTCCGGTTAACAATGGAAAATAATTTCATTCAAATGGCTGCCTCGGGCACCCCACAAATAATAGTCCAACGGTTGAATAGTTGAAAAAAACGTTAGATGGCGGACCCTTTGAGCAACAAATATAGCTCCCATACCAATGTCTCCTATGATTTACTTTTTCCGCTCTAGAAACCACATATTTCTACAAATAACTTTTTTTTGAAAATGCTATAAAAAACTACTGAATATTTTCTCAAATTTCTTTTTTTATTTGAAAGTACAATCCTTCCGGTTAACAATGGAAAATGGAAAATAATTTCATTTAAATGGCTGCCTCGGGCACCCCACAAATAATAGTCCAACGGTTGAATAGTTGAAAAAAAAAACGTTAGATGGCGGACCCTTTAAAATTTTAATTTTTTTTTAACCACGCTTATAAGGCAAGGCTACCACTATGATTATAATATTTATATCCATGGCACAATAATAGAGGTAGAAGCAATTGCCCAACAACAACTAAAACTCAGATACAACCCTGTGTATTTTCGCATTGATAATATATTAATTTGATATTTGATAATTTTCCTCGGATATGATTTTAATAGTTTCTCTACCTTGAGACAGTAATAAATGAGCCTTCCAAAGAGCCTTCCTAATGTGAAGACAAGAAGTAAACAAAAATATAAAACATTTTTCCGAATGTAAGAAAAATTAGGGAAAGTGAGAAAAGATGAAGAACATTTTAAAATTAAACAGCTTTAAGTAAATTTCACGGCTGTCAACGCACATTCATATAATCAGGGCCGTGTGTAGGATTTTGACCATGGGGGATGCTTTTCAACTAATCTTACAAAAAGTAAAGTTTTAAAAGTACATTTCAGACAAATTATTTAAAAAGTATTTACATATTCTTAATTTTATAGCTATAAAAGTCTAGAAAGATTGTAAAAATATTTATTCGAAACCTCTCTGGGTGGTGGAACTCACAACAACCCCCCCCTTCACATGAACCTGCAACTATAAATTTGACAATCAAAATATTGAAATGAAAAAAAATTGAATCAGCTGTTCGAGCGACACTACCTCTGTTATTGTGCCATGATTTATATCGAAATAATACTTCGAGTCAATTCAAAAAGTAAATATAAGGCAGCAGTCTTCAGAAAAGCTTAAATATCCTAAATATTAGGGGGATAGTGGGTGCATTTTTAGCTACAGCCGTTTGATTGGTTGTATTTCCATCCTATTTAAATTCCAAAAGTAGAAAATCCATTATCTCTACCCAGTTTTTGCCGTAAAAGTTAAAAGCTTTTTATTTTGTCATAGGAATGTATACACCGAATTCCATAATACTAGCTGAGACCATAAGTTTGCTAAAATTTTTATCCCCTTTTCCCATTTTACTTCCTTAAAAGTAAGACTTTCGTAAATCTCTTTATTTTACGTGTCTACGCAATTAGAGGGTTGTACACAGGGAATTTCATCATTCTAGATGTAGCCGTTTATTTGGTACCATTTTTATCCCTCTGTTCCCATTGTAGCCCTTGAATTTGGAAAAACTTTTTTATTTTTCGTGTCTACACAGTGAGAGGAATGTATACTTCGAATTTCATGACTCTAGCTGTGGTCATTTGGTTGATACTATTTGTACCCCCTTTTTCATTTTAACCCCAAAAAGTACGAATTTCAAAAAATCCGTTTATTTTACGTGTCTAAGCAATCAGTGGAATGTATACTCCGAATTTCATGACTCTAGCTGCGGTCATTTGGTTGGTACTATTTGTACCCCCTTTTTCATTTTAACCCTAAAAAGTACGAATTTCGAAAAATCCCTTTATTTTACGTGCCTATACAATCAGAGGAATGTATACACAGAATTTCATTATTCTAGGTGTAGCCGTTTGGTTGGTACCATTTTTATCCCCCTATTCCCATTTTACCCCTTAATAGTACGAATTTGGTAAACACACACCCCCATCCTGCAGGTGGACGGTATAAAAATAACTTTCACAATCAAAATGTTGTTTTAATTAAACAAATTGTAATCAGATGTTGGTACTATTATTCTAACATGCAAGAGCGAGATTGTATGGGATCTTGGGCTGATTTGTTTTGCATATTGGCATCGATGATTCGAGTTTTCACTTAACTTGACGTCCTTTCGATTGTAATTAAATAAGTAAGCTAATCTATATGCATGTATATATGCTCTTGTATGATTCTATAATTAAATCTATGCAATGCAATGTCAATCTCCACCTTATGTTCTTGCCCAACCATTATTATATTAATTATTATGCTGTGAATCGAATCGAACGATCAATTAGTTGCTGCAACATCTGTCGCTGTTGTCGCGTCGCACTTGAGACAATTTTAATTTGATGTTGTTCGATTCAGACCCCATACATTCGAAGAAGTCAATTATTGAATTATATCAATCAAAGCATCGATATTAATCTTAATAGTATAAGTAAATAAGACAAACTCAGCGAAAAAGCTATCGCTTTTCAATCAACTGTTTGCCAATACAGCTAGTACAAGAGATGTGGTTTAGTTTTACTTATTGAACTCCCCTCGTTCATTTCATATCATAGTGGGGTACATTTAAGTTACTCCCCTCGTATGTAGACAAGTTGCCTCAAATTATATTTGCAACATATTGCCACAAATATGAGTTGACCATGCACAAGGGGCACTTCCGTTTCGGTGCAACTTTAAATTGACAAATTCATTGTCTTATTATTTCAAAATTTATTGTTTTAGAGAATTTAATCAATTAGAAAATTATAGAGACAGCTGTACGATATTAGAGTGGGTCTTAAAACATATTAATATATATGATATTTGATAATTTTCCTCGAATATGGTTTCAATAGTTCCTCTACCTTGAGACAGTAATAACCGAGCCTTCCAAAGAGCCTTCCTAATGTGAAGACAAAAAGTAAAGAAAAAAATATATATAAAACTTTTCTCCGAATGTAAGAAAAATTAGGAGAATATAAAGAACATTTTAAAATTAAAAAGTTGTATGTAAATTTCACGGCTTCCACCCCGGGAACTATTCAAATAATTCCTACCCACAATTAGAGAAAACATCTGTTATTAACAGCATCAATTGTCTGCTGCCTATCAGCAGGCACTTTAATGCTATTACATCCGTTCTTCTGTCATATCAACAGTTTTTCTGCAATCTTGCATCAGCATTCACACTTCTAAAGTGTTTGTAGTCTGCTAAAAATTGCTGCTGTTAATTAAAATATTAAAATAAGACATAAAATAAGCGACCATAACTTAAAGGCCTTTCAGATTGATGGCGAAAACGAGTTTAGCTCGAATTTCGTTTTATATTCGCTTGGGACAATATGCGTATCCTTAAAAAGACAATCGCAATATCTTTCAGTGGTAATAAATTGCCTTGAAATAATTTTTATTCTAATTTTTATTCCATATTCAATCGACCTTACTGTTCTGTACATTAGGATGGGTAACGAAAATCAATTGCAGCGTTCACCACCCAGAAATGAATATTGGATTGTTTAATGATGATCGGCAAAATATTTAGTCACTGGGTCAAGCCATCTGTGAGCTAAACGCTCCTGAAAACACCTCTAAAAATCATGTTTTGCCCGTGTAATTTTTTTATGAAGCATTTTTGTCCAATTTTTTTTCTGAATTACTAAACTCTTGAGAGCACTTTTTTTACGAACGATCCCAACGCCTTTCACGCCCCTTCCGACCGAGAGGGCCACGTCCCCATAACGTAGGGACAGCGCAGTAGAGGGTGGACACCAGCTACAGATCAAATATCAACAGCCGGCATAACAAAAATATTAAACAAAATATTAGTATCACATGCAAATAAAAGTTATTCTTAAAGTTAGTAACTAAATATATTAAAGTAAAGTAAACATTCACAACAAACTAAACATCCAGGCAGGAGAAAATCCTCGACTTTATTATATCGACTCCTAATCCGAAATCTATGATGTGACACAATGAATTGAAATCAATACACATTCTGCGAATGGGCTCTGCGGAAGCGTAATTCGTACGCTGAAACTCAATATGGATGAATTGATAGTATCTAGAAGATCTAAATGGCACGTTAAACTTAATCCTAGAAATAATATAGTCAGAAGAGAAAACACCATTTATAACCTTATAAACCATGACGGTGTTCAACATAACACGTCTGCTTTTCAAGGAAGGCAAGTCGTCGATCAACTTCAATCTACTAGTATAAGGGGGAAGAATAAAATCACTATTCCAACAGGCAAGTGTCTTAATGAAAATATTAAAAATTGTTTCTGAACTGACTCAATTCTGTCAATATAGATACCATACTGAGGATCCCACACTGCGGAACCATATTCCAGAATAGGTCTGACAAGTGATGTAAATACCTGCTTCGTTACGTAAGGATCAGAGAACTCCTTAGCCCATCGCTTAATGAAGCCAAGAACACCATATGCTTTGTTAACCATAGTAATAATATGATTGTTGAAATTCAGTTTGTAATCCATTAGAATACCAAGGTCTACAAAAGATTCACTAACTCTAGCTCAGTTCCTCTAATATTATATCTGACAAATCTTGGATTCGAACTAAAGAAACGCATGTGTCTGCATTTCCTTAGGTTGAGTTCCATACAATTCATGTCACACCAGCGTCCAAAACTATCTAAGTCATCCTGCATGGGATTCGAAAATTCTGGCCAATTATAAGAAAAAAATATTTTTACATCATCTGCATACATTAGAAGTCGAGAATTAATGATAGACCCCGGAAGGTGATTTATGAATAATAAGAAAAGAACCGGCCCTAGATGACTACCCTGAGGAACACCTGATGGAATCAGAATTGGTCTAGAATAAGAATTACCAAATTTTACAATCTGAGAGCGATTTGAAAGATACGAAGATATCCACTTCAAGAAGTTAGAGCTAAAACCTATACGATCTAATTTATATAAAAATATTTATTCTTGTCTTAGAACAACTCATTGGTCGTATTGATTTTTTTTGTGGTTTTTCAAGGCGACAGCTAAAAACTCATATTTCTTGGAAACATTTTGTAAGAGATGATGTTATGAAAAATATTTAGAAGGAATGATACCTAAATGATATCGAATGATACCTAAATGATGAATATCGGACGAAAAATGGCGTCACTGACTCCAAGTTTGTAAAGTAATTTAATACTGGAGACGGATTTCCGGAGCCAAAAATTTCAAACTCTTTTTTCAAAAATGAGCGCTGCGGCTTCAATTCAATTCCGATGTTCATCATTTAGGCATCATTCGAAAGGTATTGATTGCCGCTATTTATACGAAAATTTCAGTTGTTACTATAAAAAAGGTCCAATAATCTACCAATAAATTACTCTAAGACAAGAATCAATATTTATATTTAAAGGAAGCTTTAGCTCGCAGATGGCTTGCTCTAGGAACGAAATATTTTGCAAAACATCATTAAACAATCCAAACTTTATTTTCGTGGGGTGATTGGAAATTGTTTTTCCATTTCTATGCACCGCGACCCAGCCTACTGTACAATGCTTAAAGTTTCAAGGCAGCATTCTTTCTTTGTTGTTAAAAATAGCTGTTTGCTTTTATATTTAAAGTGCTTTCCAGGGTCTATTACTTCAGAAAAAATGAAAAATGCAACAAAAAAAAAAATACACGGGAAAAACATGATTTTTAGAGGTATTTTCAGGAGCGTTTAGCTCGCAGACGGCTTGATCTAGGAACGAAATATTTTGCAAATCATCATTAAACAATCCAAACTTTATTATCGTAGGGTGACTGGAAATTGTTTTTCCCATTTGTATAGACCGCGACCCAGCCTACTGTACAATGCTTAAAGTTTCAAGGCAGCATTTTTTCTTTGTTGTTAAAAATAGCTGTTTGCTTTTATATTTAAAGTGCTTTCCAGGGTCTATTATTTCCGAAAAAAATTAAAAATGCTGCACAAAAAATTGCACGGGAAAAACATGATTTTTAGGTGTATTTTTAGGAGCGTTTAGCTCACAGACGGCTTGATCTAGGAAGGAAATATTTTTCAAAACATCTTTAAACAATCCAAACTTTATTTTCGTGGGGTGATTGGAAATTGTTTTTCCATTTGTATGGACCGCGACCCAGCCTACTTAAATTTTCAAGGCAGCATTCTTTCTTTGTTGCTAAAAATAGCAAATAGCTGTTTGCTTTTACGGCAGATACAATCTGATTTCTCTTTTTAGCAGGAAATGTGATCTTTCAGCAAACTTTCTGCTTTATTTTACTGACAAACATATTTATTAATTTATTTAATTTTTTTTATATTTTACCCATTCTCTCAAATTGGAAATTAAAGATCTGTCCCAAGGCGTATTTATAAAGGTGATAGCAGGAGCCCAGCTGACTTTTTCATTCAAAAGTAACCGAAACTGTCATATCCCATATATTTTGCTTTGACAGTATGGCTCACCATTAGGGTTTGGGGTTTCCCGGACTTTTTTCATTTCCCGGGAAAACGGGAATGAAAAATTTCATTCCCGGGAATCCCGGGAATTCCCGGGAAAAAGTAATTTATTTATAGGTATGTTCAATATGGTTTAAAATATCAACATTTAATAACTGGTTTGTTTTTCAATACTGTCATATTACAAATTAAAAACGAATATTATTGTCAAAATATTTTACAAATTATTTTTCATTTTACAAATATTTTACTCTACACCTTTTCAAGATTTTATTCGGAACATACAAATTTATATTGAGAAATGTAAATTCATATTAGGGACATATAAATTCATAATGGGTAATGTAAATTTATAATAGGAACATGTTAATTCATAATGAGATATATAAATCATAATTCATTGAGAACAATTAATTCATAATGGGAACATACCAATTCATAATGAAATATAAAAGTTTGTAATCAGAAAATACGTTTTCATATTCAGAAAATATGAATTCATAATTAGAAAATATAAAATCATATTGAGAAAATGTAAATTTATAATGAGAACATTTTTAAAATATGTGTTTCTACGAAAATATCCATAGAAAAACGTACATACATAGCTTCGATTATAAATTTTAGAGTTCCTGATTATGAATTTATATTTTATGAATATATATATATTCCTGAATAAGAATTTATATTTTCTCATTATCAATTCGGATTTTCTCATTTTGTATTTATATATCTCATTATCAATTTGTATGTTCTTATTATGAATTTATATTTCTCAATATGAATTTACATTTCACATTACGAATTTACAGTGCTGATTATGAATTATCATGCTCCTATAATGAATTTACATTTCCTATTATGCATTTACATCTCATCGTGAACTTACATATTCCGATTATAAATTACATTTTCTCATTATAAACTTGAAAAGTTGTAGACTAATCGTCAGAATTGGACATTTATATCGCAGGTAGAAGTGACTGACAGATTCAAAATTGAAAACGATTAAGGAAACAAATAACTCATATGACGGAGAATGTTATGAGGCATTTAATTTAGAATATTCATTCGTCTGGAGACAAAAATATTTTATAGGAACAGGGGGGAATATTCTAAACTGTAAAAACAATAGAAATATAAAAAAATTAATATTAATTTAATAAATTCATAAAAAATAAAAATATTGAAATAGTCCAGTCATTAATTCTTACAAAGGGCCATTTAAATAAATCGTAGCATATATTTATATTCCTATTAGATTTCTCTTGAGAGTTTCCAGGCGAACAATTTTTATTGTATTCCTATTTTTAGACCTTTTTTTCTGGCTACATATTCAACTCGATTCTTCTAGGAAAACAAGAAAATTTACATTATGTAAGCCATAGTATTGTCGGCATGACATTTTTTTTCACAATAAAGATCCTGTAAATAGCCTTACAGAAAGTTTTTATTCCCCTAGCTGGATATTTAGCGAATTTAAAAAGTTTTGTTTGTAGTAATATAATATAAACAAATACTCAACAAATACTTATTATTGTCAGTAATGTAAATACATATATGAATTTTAAATACATCTAAAAATTCCAATTTATATAGTAACATTAAATTATTGATCAACATAATAAATAAATTATTTTTTTAACATTTCCCGTATTCCCGGGAAATTGAAAATTTTTTCCCGGGAATTCCCGTCCAAATTTTTCCGGGAATTCCCGGGAAAAACGATTCGGGAATTCCCGGACCCCAAACCCTACTCACCATTCAAAAAATTACTTGTATTTTGTTGTTGCCGAATTTGTTTTTGCTCTGCTGCTATCGCCTGTATAAATACGCCTTGACCTGTCCCCAATTATTGATGCTTCAAATTGCTACCGAAGTTCGCAGAAATTTCCTTTCGGTGTCCTAAACAGTTCAGAATTTTAAATTGTATTTTTTATTTTTGCACAATTTCTCTCAAAAATAATTCGTTATGCCAGTGTCTATTTGAAAATTGCTGACTTATTTCCAGCATATTATCATGCTAAAAATAAGCCGTATTTATTATTATATTCGCAACAGATGGACTGATTTTGACGGAATTCCAGAATGTGATAAGATGGAAGGAACCAAGTCCATAATCCATTTTTGAGTCTTCCGTATATAACAAGGGCTGAAAGGTACAAACATCCCATGGTGATGATTATATTAAGACTATATCTGAACTCTTGTATAAATTTCCCTTAAGAGGCTTGAGAGCCACCATTTCCAATGTTAATGTATTTGAGATATTTTTCTAAGAATCCCCATATATTTTCTAAATACATATCCCCATAATGTGGACCCTCTTTAATGTACTTCTGCATATGTATATATGGAATGCACATACCATGAAGGTAATGTTAGTTTTTCGCTACCTTTAAGGCGAGCGCAAAAACAAACAAAAATTAAAATTTTGAAATACTTTTTTCTTGCCAATATAACGGCTTCGCAACAATTTTGATTTAAGGGAATATGAATATGACGAACAGACAGACAGTCCGTAGGTCCAAAATGTTGTTGTAGTAGTTGGTAGTTTATGTGTTATTATTATGCATTTTAAGTCTAAGTAATTGAATATCCCCCCTTTGAAAACATTTCTGTTGTTCGGAACTGTTAAACCACCACCCCACTACAATACATATTGGAATGAATGAATGAATGAATGGTGGCGTTTATGTCTGACTAGCCAGATGATGTTGTTGTTTGGTGGTGACGTCGATGATGGCTTATTGCTAGAGAGGGAGGGCTTAAAGTCAACTGCATACTGCATATTCTTCTCAGCTGCACCCAATTCAGTTTGCAGTTTGCTGCCTTGCCTGGCATGGCTTTTCGGTTTTTTTCTTGAGTATAAATAATGCAGCTAGCCGTGTACTAAACATCAAAAGCAATTAAGCATTCAGACAAATAAGATCACGATCTTAGCAAAAAATCCATTCGACAACATAAGATTCTATTACAACCAATCATTAACACAATGAAATATTTCGTAAGTGGGAATCCTTCCCCCACAAAAAGGATATTTTTCTCAAACTCAAATTGTGTGTGCTCTTTGTGTTATAATTCCAGAGTGTTTTGTGCATTTTTGTTATCTTTGCCTTGGCCACTTGCTATGCTGCCTCAGCTGAGCCGGCCGATGCTTCCCTGGACGAAAAGAAAACCGAAAAACGTGGCATTTATGGTGCTTTCGGTTATGGAGGCTATGGCGGCTATGGAGCTGGCTATTACGATCATGGCGTAGGTGTCGGCTATCCTCATTATGGTGGCTATGCTGCTTTGCATCATGGTTATGCTGCGGCACCCTACTATGGCGGTCATGGCTTCTATCCTCACTATCATCATGGTCTCTATCATTAAGCGTTGCCAGTTGAAGAGGTTACGGTAGCGAACAGCGATATTGTATAAAATTTTACTAAAGCAACATCTCAAAAAGGTCTGTATGTAGGGCATTATAACAGGGGCCAATTTAAGTTTTCCAAAAAATAAAAAACGAGCAAAAAAACATCAATCTATGGAAACAAAGTGTAACACCAAGAAGACCATCTTGTAAATAAATAAAAATAAACTCTTTTGTATTTGGATTTACATTGTAAAATAAAATAAAAAAATATGGTGACTTTTTATAATTAAAACTTAGCAAATGTTTGCATCATTTTTCAAAAAGGTTAAAATCGAATTTTAATCAAAGCAATTAACAGCGGTGATTTTTCAAAGGGAGCTCTTAGTAAACTTAGGTCAGGAACAAAGACCAATCAGTGGTGGAGGATATCACATGCTGAGAGAAACCTAATCAAACGTAATAGATATAGAATAGATAATATTTTATTACCATTCCAAAAAATAACCGATCCAGATAGGCCGCATATGGTTACAAAACACTTCCATCTTATATTATGAACAATAAAATTAACTTAAAAACAATATTAAAATTTATATAAATAATTAATAGTATCCTATACATCCCAAGAAGCAATAAACAAAATGACACAATATTAAGTCTCTACTCATGAAAAGACTATTCTTATAAGTGAAAATAATCAAAAATCATGAACAAAACACCAGTTTTGTCTTGAGAAACATTTTCGGTCTATTGAGTAAAAATCAATTGACGATATCTTAACGTTTTTTAGATTTAGGATGAATTGTGCTATAAAATCATTATCATTACGTCATTTACTGTATTTTTGTTCCCCAAGCATTCAAGTTATACCAGATGTGAATAAGAATATATTACAGTGGGCCAAAAAATTCAAATATATGCATTGCAGTTATATTTTTCCTTTCCATCATAAACGAAGCTGAAACGAAATTTGGTTGAAAGTGAACCGCGAAAACGGGAAACACAGGTAGGCTTAATATTGGAAACAGCTTTATAAATATCTGTTAAATTGCCTTTCGAAATAGATGGGCACAATTAATATCGGTTGATATTAACTCGTGGTTAGATGGTGTTAAAATGACTCATTCTGGACAAAAAAGGAAGAAAATAATAAAAAGTCGACAAAATGCCAAAGTTTTCCTTGTCACAATTCTTCTCAGGAATAAAGTAAAATCTTTGGAATAAAGTAAAATTAAGTGTCAGATAGAAGAGATCAAGGGAGAAATTGGAAAGTAAAACTGACTGTAGGACTAGGGAGTGTTGAATTTATATAATTTTTGATTTTTAAAAAAGTGTAGTTAAAAAGTGGTGGAATGTTTTGCCATTCTGAGATATATTTTAATTAAGTTTAGCTCGGTAAATCGTCAAAAGAAAAAGTTTTTCAATTTTTTATAACGACTGCCACTAAACCACTACTTTTACGTGAATAATACATTCGTAGCATTAGTAGCCCTCATGATTATCTTAAATTTAAGTTATTAGTCGCCTCGATCGGGCTTATACTTCAACAATAATAAGGGTACATTTGACGATAATTGTAATTTTAATATTTTTTTTAAATTTCAAAACCGTTTAGTTATGAAAGGCCGTGGTATGCTTTGCTGTTCTCAGATATATAATTATTTTTGAGATAAAATTTAGTTTAGCTCGGTAAATCGTCAAAAGAAAAATAGATTTTTTCAAAAAACACGATTTTTTCAATTTTTTATCGACTGCCACTAAAACACTACTTTTACGAGAAAAAGACATTTGTAGCCCACATAATTACCTTAAATTTAAGGTATTAGTCGCCTAGATCGGGCTTATACTTCAACAATAATAAGGGTACATTTGACGATAATTGTAATTTTAATAAAAAAAATATTTTTTATTTTTAATTTCAAAAACGTTTAGCTATGAATGGCTGTGGTATACTTTGTCATTCATAGATATATTTTTATTTCTGTGATAAAATTTAGTTTAGCTTTGGTAAAACGTTAAAAGAAAAATAGTTTTTTTTCAAAAACGACGTTTTTAAATTATTTAACAACTAAACCACTGTAAAAGATGCATTTGTACCAATGATAATTAGCTTAAGTTTAAGGTATTACTCGGCTCGATCGGTCTTATACTTCATTAATAAAGTTACCTTCGCAGATAATTGTAATAATTTTAATAAAAATAAATAAATAATCCAAAAATATTCTGTAAAGTAATACCTTAAATTTAAGGTAATTATCAGGGCTGCAAATGTTGTAAATGTATCACGTAGTTGTCTAAAATCAACACACTACTGTAGGCCTGTAGCATTAGATGTCAGTCTGCTAGCTTATCTAGTGACATATTGACATGAGTTATTCCTTTTGCCAGGCCAATAAGTTATTACCAATTCGTTTAAATTAGTACATTCGATAGTTGAGTAGTGATTAAACCTCTGTATCTAAAATAATAAATTCAATGCCAAAACACTGTCCAAATATCATAATCAACCATATACCATATCAACCAATTGCGATGTTATACCATAAAAACTAGTTGGAATAGTCTTTATTCGTTTCTTAATTTACTTGCTTCTCTTCATCGCTTTACTTGCTACTTTACTTCTTACTTGCTTACTTTACTTGCTTCTCTTCTATTCTGACTTTTTTCAATCAGCATATTTTTTGACAATCAACATTTACTACATTTCACTACATATGCAGGTCGCCAGAAAAGTTTTAAAGAAAAATGTGAAATTTATAAACTCGAAAATATTTTATTTTCAGCTTCAAAAATAAACATATTCATTTTTTATTAGTTGTTATACCAAATGAAGTTTACACCTCTTTCCCCTTTTTCAAATTTGTTAACTCAGCGGTAAAAACAGTTGTTCTTTTTAAAATCCGTTGATTCTTCTCACAAACTCCCCACATACATATGTATATGGGATTTTGTATATTTCACTCAATGATCAAGTATACAATGATCATTAAAATTACATACCTTCCAAGTTGTCTCCATTGAATTATTAAAACTTTTGCTAATTTTGTGAAGTAGACAAAAGTGTACAAAAAAATGAATTTTATTTATAAAACAAAGCATTTTCTTTCTTTTCTTACTATCTTTTTACACTACTTTCTTTCATAAAACAAACATACACAAAAGAAAAACACTAATGTCAACTTCGATATCTTCCGTCTGCAACGCCTTCCGCCTTTTCTCTCCTTCAAAAAATAAAACTATTTTAAAAAAAGTGGTTTCTTATCAAAACTTAATTTGTTGGCAAATAAGTTAATTTCTCGTTCAATTGCAGTTGTGTCTTAATCAAGTTGGACAAAGTGATGACCATCAACAAGTCACGGACATTGGCATTAAACATTTGAGTGAATTGTTCGTGGCTCATGTGTGGCACCGAATGGATAAGGTCCAAGAGTTGACGGCCGACAGCGTTATCTGGTGGCTGTTTGCGAGCAATGACATCTTCGACGTACTTCAAGATCAGTTCCAACAGACTCTGTAATTTGGTGGAGGCTTCCGATATTTGGGCCAAATCCAACATGGGCGATACTGTCTTGGCGCGGTGGGGTGCTGAGCTGCCAATGGTCTTTTGCAATAGCTTCAAGCCCACAGTTTCGGGTTCATAGCAGGTCATTTCCACGGGAATGGGTGTGAACATACAACCGGTTTTGCCGCCAGGAACTCCCAATGGAATGCAAACGTAGGCACACAGTCCCATACGACCTCCCTGCAACGATGTATCCACTGTCAAATGGACGGGGTTGTTGCATTCACGAGCATAGTACTCGTGAATCACCGAGCTGTGATTGGTGACATCGTTACCGGTAGCCCACCAACCTACAAGGAGGAAAGGATGGTTAAACACAAAAATGACGTTTATTTGCCAACCAATTTGAGGTTATGTTACTACTTACCCACAACATTCTCATTTGGATTTACTTTACGGTTCAAGTCATACAAATCCAAGGCATAACTCAATTCAGCTTCCACTTGATCGTCATGTTCCTTGTGTGGCACACAGAAGCAATTGGTCACTTCAACAACGCCTTTATCAACGGAGCCTGCAAGCAAAAAACACAACGCGTCACAGCGTGCTTTCCAACACAACGAAAATTGGCCATTTTCTGGCTTTACTTACCCAACAAAGTGCCAATAACACGATGGGAATCGGCGTTACGTCTTTCGTAGGCATCTACGACCTGGAACAGCACCACAGGATGCACTTTTACAGTTAAATTAAGACCTGACATTTCGTGGCGTTGCAAAAATTAAAAATTTCATGCGAAGAGAAAAAGCAGCGAGCAGAGAACGAAGCCGACGAAAATTGTTGACGCCGGCGCGCTTTGCAAAATTTCCATCGACGCCGTTAATTTCGGATCATTAACCTAAATTCGCGCGCTAACTGCCGTTGCGTACAATTCCATTCCTTTCTTGCACTCTCGACAAACTTAGAAATGTTTATACGAATGAATAAAAAACATAAAAAAACATTAAGAGACATTTATTGAAAAATTTCGACCTCTTAGCTCCTTTCATTTAGATGCTAGCGATTAGAATTTTATGACTACTAGTTATATATATACTTTATTGTATAAAAAAGAAAAAAGAGATGTCTTTTGGTCGTTGGACAGTTGACAAGAACAAGAACAGTTGACATGAACAAGATAAATCTGGCAACACCGGCAATCCTGCATTGCCTGTTTTGTTCAACTGGCAATACCTGCATTGCTAGTTGTGTTCAATAGGCAACAACAGCAGAGGTACTAGAAGGTGCGTGATGGAAAAAATATTCGAAGAAATATGTAAAATTTTAAATTTTCTACTGAATTCCCGTGGGATTCCAGGATACGAGAAATGAAAAAAGTGGCACAAAAAAGCAAAAAGTAGCACATTTAGTACCTCAATGAAAAAGTGGCACAAAAGTATCTCGGCTCGAAAAAAGTGGCAAAATTGCCACTTTAGTGGCACAACGGTAACACTGATTGCCAGTTGTGTTCAATCGGCAACAACAGCTGTTCTTAAGGAGGTTATAAAACACCAAAATTAAGTTATTAATTATAAATTTAATAAACTTCATTTAAAAATGCAAAAGAAACGTGTTAGTGGAAGTAACTTGCTCACCAAACTGCACCGTGGTGCTGTCTATACCTGCATTGGAATCACTT
Organism: Polietes domitor; assembly: GCA_947397865.1. Lineage (NCBI taxonomy): Eukaryota > Metazoa > Arthropoda > Insecta > Diptera > Muscidae > Polietes > Polietes domitor. The sequence continues at coordinate 173,901,175 of OX377620.1, read as the reverse complement.
TGTACGGCACGTTTTTGTTAGGTGTGAGAGGATGGCGCTATTATACGGTTGTAAGGCCAGAAAGACAGAAGGCTGAATTAAAACTGCTCGATGAAGGAGCAGCACCCATACCTTCAAACGATATAGCAAAAGAGTTAAAGTGCTAAATTAAATAATTTATTTGTTGGCTGTTTTATTAACTTAATAATGATACTAAATAAATATTACTTTAATATAAAGTACGATAAGTTAAACTAGTTAAGAATACGGTTGTCGTCGGTGTAGTTCTGGTTGTGTTGACGGCGTTATGTGTTGGTGGCGGGTTTGAGTATTTTCAGACTGTTCTGCGATAACAGGGTGTAATATAGTCAGGAGTTCTATAGCAGCTGTGGGTCCAACATTATGCCGGCTTAACCAATTTAGGATTTTTTGGTGCAATGTTTCTGTAACGACCGGCGGTTCCCGTGCTGCAATAGGTGTTGCTGGTGGGGTTGTTGGTGTGACGTTTACGACTGGTTTGACATACTCCGACTCTACTTCGGCTACACCAAAGAATTGCTCATCTTCCTCCATTATCGGCTTTATGTCTACATCATGCTCGTTGACATCCTCGAAACTGTAATCTTCCGCCTCTGCTAGTTCTCTTTTGACATCCACCTGGTCGTCCATTTGATCATCATCATCGTCGTCGCCGTATATTGCCTCGGGTATATGAGTTTCATCCGATATGTGAGTTTCTTCGTCTGTATTAGAGATATAGGAAGGTATTTTGCGATGTAAAATCTGATTTTCGTTAAAGTCCATATTCATGCGAGCCTTCCACTTTTCCAGCCAACCCGTGGAAGCTTTAAAATCGATGTGCAAACGATCGGCAATCTCTTTAGCTTTATTCTTGATTTGAGTACGTGTTAGGGTTTCACCCTCTTCAATCTTCTTCAAAACCCAAGTGTTCAGTTCTGATTCCCCTCCCTTAAATATGCCGCCACGCACTCGTTTCATTTGTAAGTTCTGGCCAATGGCGGCCAGTTTGAGTATCTTTTTCTCGTCAGCAACAATTTGAGACATGGCTGATTGTGACAGCCGGTACTCTATAATTAAATCTGGCCTCTTTTCACCATTTTTTAGTCGCTGTAGGATTTCCAACTTCTGTAGTAGAGTAAGAAATGTTTTCTCTTTGCGGTACCGTCCAGTGGAGGTTAGTACATACACTGGATCATAGCTGTAGGGAACTTTCTTGGCTGACTGTGGGGGCGTTGTAGTTGTCGTCGTAGATATTGGGAAGCATTTTTTTGTGTCTATGTTTGTATTATTAAAGCCGAAGGAGCTGTTTAGATTTTCATACAATGTTGCCGAATCACTACCACGGCAGTTTGCCTCGTCATTATAATCTTCAGGCATTTTAATTTGTTTATTTTGGTATTTGTTGTGTGGTAAGAATTTTTTCGTTTCTATATCTGTATTGTTAAAGCCCACGGAACTGTTCAGATTTCCATATGATGTTGCCGAATAACTACCGCAGCAGTTTGCCTCGTCATTGTAATCGTCAGGCATTTTAATTTGTTCACTTTCAAATGGTCTTTCCTCCCTCTCCAGTAACCCTTTTAAAATGTCCTCATTCCCCATGGAGGCTATCAATTGATCGGCGACCTTCGGTTTTTTGCCAAATTGCACGTTTTCCCGTTCTTTCCACTTGTATAACCAGCCGGCCGAAGGTTTAAAGTCCTGACCCATTTCCTGGGCTATCTCTTCAGCCTTTTCTTTGGCCGTAGCTGCGGTAATCATGACATTATTTCGTTTCATTTCCTTAGCCCACCTGCTCAAAGCCTCATCGATTTCCTTGTACGTGACCATAGCCACCCGCTTACGATTCAAGTTTTTATCCTGCTCGGCTAGCTCCAATATGGTATGTTTCGTCAGTAGCACCCGACTAAGAGTAGATTGGCAGCATTTAAAGGTTTCACAGATTTCTTTGCGAGACACTCCAGCTTCTAGTTGCCTTAGAATAATGAGTTTTTCTTGAAATGAGATTGCTTTCACCGGTCTTTTAGGAGTCTGAAAATGAGACTAAAAAATGTATGTGAATTGTTTTTATCTGTTCGTTCCTTTAGGCACTTTGGACTTACCTGGTTTGTGGTCATCATATGCGGAGAAACTTTCGGCAAGGAAAAAAAAATATTTTTTTATTTTTTTTCTTCACGAAAAAATAGTAAACAAACGAACAGCTGCTTTTTCTTAGAAAATGGCATGTAAAATGAAATGATAACACACCCGAAGAAACAAGTGCAGGGCTGTTTTTCGTGAGTGGTGGTTGCTTTCAGTTAGGGATGTCGATCGGGTTTGAGTTTTACAAAGCCCGGGATTGGGGTATTTTCGAAATTCATATCCCGGTATTTTTCAGGGTCCAGTGATATTTCGGGACTTACATTTCCTTCGTTTCCACAGTCAAATATCTAAAAATAAATAAATAAAATAAATATTAATAATGAATAACGTATATACGCGAATGCAATAGGTAAGTGAAACCATTAATTTAAATATATTATTAAATAATTATATTATTGTAATATAAAATTTTATTTATGAACTGTACCCATCTTCTGTAACTCTCTCAACGAGAAATATCTCACATGAAACATGTGAAATAAAGCAGAAACGTTGTAATTTGAAACAAACAATCGTTTCTCACAAGCAACTGTGTTTTTAAACCAAAAAATAGAAAAACCAACACAGAAAATCTATAAATGATGTTATTTATTTATTATTTTTTAAAAAGAATTTTGATTTGATATTCCGGAACAATAAGTGCACTTCCAAATTTCTTCTTTCTTAATCACACACACTATGTAGCAATACGGCATGCATTAAATAGCTAAAGAAATAAATTATTGACACTTTTTAATAGATTTGATAAACATATGAATATACGTATATTGTCTATTTCTTATTTTTTGATTGTTTACTTGAAGTTTTTTCTTTTCTTTGTTTACTTTTTTTCGCATTGTGACTGGAAAGTTCCAATAATACATAGTCGTTTTTCAAATTGATTTGCAGATACAGTTTTTACTCACATATCCAGAAACAGTTGAATTTTTGGTTTCAAACTTTCTCGATGCGAGAAGTTCTCACAAAAGTTACAGAACAGGGGTACGAAAATTAAGAAAATATGCAAATTTTAGCTGGATATTCATTTCAAAATATCAGTAGGATTTGTTTGTTAAATTGATAATATGCGCTACTTTTAGGCTTTTAAAACTAAATGCAACAATAAAACTTAAACTCAAAAGTTATATTCTTCATCAACTGACAAATGTCCAATTCTCTCATCCTCTGCGAATTGTCGTTCCAAAAATTTTATAGAATAGATTGTTGCTATAAGCAGAGGAATTCATAATTTTATAGGCATTTTTTAGTTCATACTATCATTAGAAATTATAACTGGTGGTGTTTCGCATCAAATAAGCTTTTTTAATTCAAAATTTTAAATATTACACATTTTTAAAAATCTCGGGATTTACGGTATCGGGAATCCCCAATCGACATCCCTACTTTCAATTATTTCTCTATACGGCAAACAAAAATTTCTCTATACCGAAGAACACAACAACAATTGCAAATTCCATAAGGAAAATATAATTATGAATTATAGTACATGAAAAACAATATATTAGCTGGATAAGTGAATCCTAATAATAGAATGAATATTGGTGAAGAATGAAAATACATATATTAAATACTCTATACAAAGAAATATGTATACCATATATTTATTTTCTAGATGACGCATGCGAAATGTAATTTTACTATACCACGCAAAAAATTTCTTCACGAGAAAACAATTTAATACTCTTCACAGAAAAATCACTTACAACCTCGTAGTAGCGATTTCAAACTGCCGACGAAATTGAGCTTAACTTTATTTTTATTGTCAAAATTTTATTTGATCTGTTATTTGAAATCGACCTTATAGCCTTTTCAGACGGCATGCCAAATCAAGCGATTCCAACTCAAGGTCGATTTATAAATGTCAAATTTGTGTGGGATCGATTTACAACTGGCCTTATAGCCTTGTCACACTGCATGCGAAATCTAGCAAATCGAAATCGATTTTCAAATGTCAAATTTGTATGGGATCTGACATTTGTAAATCGACCTTATGCCATTTCTGCTAGATTTCGCATGCAGTGTGAAAAGGCTATTACATATTAAAATAAGAATGTACAGCGACTTTCGTCTGTCGTGTCGCGTGTGTCTGAATGGGCCTTAATCATAATATTGGGTGGGCCATTTAAAACTTTGAATCGGCTATACAAAAAGTACTGATTATTTTTTTTTAAATTTCTGATTTTTTGGAAAGGTTGAACTTTGTCATTTAATAAAGGAACACAAGATCATCCACATGACTACCAGGACTGGCTCATTCGATCAACCCAATTTTTTAGTACAGCCCAAAATCAACACCAAACTGCAGAGCTGTTTTTCTTTAAGCCGGCATAACAAGCTGAGATAACGAAAACGTTAATAAAAAGTTATTTTTTAACTCAAAATTTTCAAAAAAATATTTGTTGTTGACTTTTTTATACTTAGCCTCGGTAACCATAATTTTGACTTACACTGGATAATTATCCAGGCTAAGTCCAACATTTTTAACACAAAATTATTTTTTCAAAATTTATTTAACCACAAACATTGATATTGCTGTTGGCGACAATTTTTTTCAGTTGGTAATAAACTTTCACAGTGGACAACCGCATATTTTGTATTTTTTTTTAAATTTAAATATCCCCTGAAGATGACTAACGATGTTAGTCGAAATATTGGGCAAAAATAAATAAAATTTAAAAAGAATTTCACGCCTTTTTTATTAGCAAGGACCTTGAGCCGATCTATAACATAAACAATTAAGAATAGAAGGTCAACAATCAGTAAAAAAAAAATATTTTGAGTGAAATTTTAACTTTTCATTTATGATTTTGTTATCGCAGCTTAGTTATCCAGTATTAAAGAAAAACAGATCTAGTGATTCGTTGTGGATGTATTGGTTTATCAATAGTAACGTGAGGGGGTTCTCTGAACCCCATATGCGGCAATTTTGCTTATTGACATAGCCACCGAGATGAAAATGAGCTTCATGAAGGCTGAACTGAAGGCCGATCTCTTCTCAAAAATTTTCCACGTAAATTTCTTACAGTTTGCGTTGAAGACTCGCTAGTTTGGAAGTAAGATTTTAATATTTCCCAATTTTGTCCGAGCGTATAGTGTCCAATTTTGCAAATGTCAAATAAAATAAACCTGAAAGTAAAAATAACAAGTAAGAAGGCGATAAGTTCGACCGGGCCGAATCTTATATACCCTCCACCACGGAGTGCATTCCACAGTATTTCCAGCAGATTAAAGGATGTCGACATAGAAGTGCAGAACCATATTTGGAAAATTATGATATGTTTAAGCACATTACTATATCTGATTACTATTTCAAACTATAATGTATACTTATGCGCACTGTTTAAAATCTACTAATGTGAATAAATACAATGCTGTAATTGTGAAAGTGAACATGCCGAAAATATTAGGTGATTGTCAGTCGCCATTAGGGAGAAGCATTTTCAGATGCAGACAAAGTGACTGCATTATTTTGATAAGAAAAGTACAAATTTTAAAGTTATCCCCATTCGCCCCATTCTCCGCCCAAATGTACATATTTGAAAAAAAACCTTTTTATTTCGAGTCTTCATAGTCAGACCACCAAATACACACCGAATATATACACCGAAATTCATGATATCAACTTCAGCGGTTTGGAAGGTCCCATTTTTATCCCTCTTTTTCAATTATATCCCTTAAAAGTACGAATTTCGTAAAATCCCTCTATTTTACGTGTTTATGCTGTTGTCGTATCATTGGTACCATATTTTATCCATTTTTGTCCCATTTCGCCCGCTAAAACATTTATTTTCTTTGTGGTGCTTCCAAGCTACAAGAGGAATGTCCGCAACAAATTTCAAATGTATGAAAATCAGAAATTTAATTAATAAGCCAAGGCTACCAATATTTTTATACTATGTGTATATACATATAATGGAAATAATACTTCAATTCATAAAGTAAATATAAGGCAGCAATCATAAATACCCTAAATATTGGGGGATAGAGAGTGTATTTTCAGCTGCAGTCCTTTGGTTGGTTGTATTTCTATCTATTTTAAATTCAAAAGTATACATTTTGAAAATCTCTCACGTACGCAGTATAGGACAACTTCATGAGTCTACCATTTTTTGTCGTAAAAGCAACAAAATAAAGTACGAATTTGGAAAAAAATTATTTTACGTGACTATGCACTCAGAGGAATGTATATACCCAATTCCATGATACTATCTGCGGCCATTTTTTTGGTACCATTTTTATCCCCTTTTTCGCATTTTACAACTTAAAAGTACGACTTTCGAAAATTTCATCATTCTAGCTGTAGCCTTTTAGTTGGTACCATTTTTATCCCTCTGCTCCCATTGAATCCCTTGAAAGTACGAATTTGGAAAAACGTATTTTTCGTGTCACTCAGTCAGAGGAATGTATACCGCGAATTCCATGGTTCTAGCTGCGGTCATTTGGTTGGTACTATTTTTATCCCCTTTTTCCATTGTACACCCTAAAAGTACGAATTTCGAAAATTTCCTTTATTTTATGTGTCTACGCAATCGGACGAATATATACACCGAATTTCATTATTCTGTTTGGTTGGTACCATTTTTATACCTCTATTCCCATTTTACCCCTTAAAAGCTGTTGTCGTTTAATATGTACCATTTTTATCCCTTTTTTGCCCCATTTCACCCCCTACAAAAAAGAATCACTTTATGGTGCTCGTTTTTGCTATAAGGGGAATGCGCATACCAAATATCAAGCAAATATAAAAACAGACATATTCAAAAAACATGCTTAAATACGCTAAAATATTAGGGATTTTTATGGGTATTTTTAGTCCTTATGAGGGAAAAAATGTCCCTTTGGGCCGATTTCGCCCCGTTTCAATCCCAACCGATCTACGGCTATAAGACGCATTTATGGAAAATTTGAACGTTCTAGCTCCTTTCGTTTAGATGCTAGCGTGCTTTCAACAGACGGACGGACGGACGTACATGGCTAGATCGTCTTAGAATTTTATGACGATCAAGAATATATATACTTTATGAGGTCTCCAATGAATATTTTAAGGTGTTACAAACGGAATGACAAAGTGAATATACCCCCATCCTGGAGCTGGAGGGTATAAAAATGAATGTTACTTTATCTTTCAAAATTAATTTTTTGAATAGCCATAAAAACATCATACTTCCGAAATCGAAAAAAACGCAGCTTTGGTGTGAGCAAATAAATGTTGGGCTCAAAAATACCAGAAAATATATATTTTTTTGCATTTTTAAGATAAATTTAGTGCTGACCTGCTGAACATGTAAAAAATGAAAAAGTTTGCTGAAACAGCATATTTTTTCTGCTAAAAAGAAGACTTCTTTACAATAATGATACAATAAACAGTTGTTGTTGCTTGTTTGTTTTCAGAAAAAAAGTAAAAGTTGTAAATAACAGACTTTTTATTGTAACAACACCCCATTTCCATCATGTCTGCCCACCCAACAGTTATAGATGTCCGTGATATTTTACATTTACAATTCTTGTCTGACCCCAACTAACCAAACATAGTCAAATGGGCACAAGAGTAATAGAATAATTAAATGAGACATTAATATTATTGTTTTGATTAATTTTTATTTCCATATATTGTTTATCATTTCTAAAACACATACGTACATACAAAATAATCTTATACGATAAATATTAACTCACATCCAAATTCATATAGTATTCAGTAGTATTTTCCTGTTTTCTTTTCTAAACGACGTTTTTTTAAATATTTTAAATATACATACATATATTCTTAAATATTGCATAATAATTTATTATTGTATTCGGTTTTTTCATTTGATTGTATATATTATTTTTTTTTGGTGTGTATGAATTATTGTCTTAAAACTAAAAACGCTTCGAGGTTGTGGACGAGTTTTCGAAATATTTGGTCTTGGTCGCTTTTCTTTGGTATATAAAATAGTAATAATTAGTATAGGGGATTTGTCTTTACGAGGGAACATTTATAAAAAAAAATTAATTTCAATATTTGCTTAATTTCAATACTTATTCATTCATTACTTTATAAAGTAATTGCAATTTAATGTGAGGAGATTCAACATTCAGCAAGGGCTGACCAAATTCATCCACATATTTGTTGTAGTACTGTTCCAGTAGAACCTCAAAACCATTGGATTTTAGAATCTTTTGCGAAAATATACCGGTGGCATCGGCTTTCATGAGCTGAAATAAAATATTCGTTTTAAAATAACAATTTTTTTCTATATTTAAAACTTACCGTAAAACCATATTCCCGGGCTATATCTTCACTGTGTTTTACTAAATGTTTGGCTATGCCCTGACCTCGATATTGCCCATCGACCGATAATATGCGTACATCGAATGCTTTGTCCACATGAAATCGTTGGAATATATCTTCTTTTAGATTTAATGTATACAGGAGCCTGAAGATTTTCTTGAATTTTTCATCATCATTCAATTCCAATTTCTTTTGTGATGTCTCAACATCATTCGGATGAAGGATGCCATTTAAAATGACACCGGCAATCTGCAATATGCAATGGAAGAGTCATATAGAAAGGGTAAGAGTGGAAATTTGTCAAATGTCAAAATGACTGCATGTGAAATTAATCGATTTCAGCTTGAAATTACATAAGGTCGATTGTCAAATGTCAAATTTGTATGGGATCTGGCATTTGTAAATCGACCTTATGGCAATTCATCTCGATTTCGCATGCAGTCTGAAAAGGCTATTATTGATATATTTCATAGGTTCTGAGAAAAATGTTGAAAAATATTATCATTGTCACACTGCATGCGAAATCTAGTTGAAATGACATAAGGTCGATTTTCAAATGTCAAATTTGTATGGGATCTGACATTTATAAATCGACCTTATGGAATTTCGGCTAGATTTCGCATGCAGTCTGAAAAGGCTATAATGTATGAAGAAGAATGTCACCATGCCATTTGTAAATAAATTTGCATTCTATTAAATATAGATGCAAAATGGTCTTGAGCCAGGACAATATCCCAGTTCAAATCGAACGCCGAAATTTTCAAGTTCCGTACACATCACATTTTTAGAATGCTGCAATCTTCAAAAAAGCTTAAATATCATAACTATTGGGGGGATAGTGATTCCAGGCGTTTGTTTGGTTGTATTTCCATCCTATTTTAATTCGAAAAGTACAATTTTTGAAAATCTATATGACCTAACTTCACGATTCTACCCATTTTCGCCGTATAAGTACCATTTTTATCCCCTTTTTCCCATTTTTCCCATTTTACCCCCTTAAGAGTACGACTTTCTAAAATCTCTTTATTTTACGTGTCTACGCAATTAGAGGGATGTACACATTGAATTTCATCACTCTAGCTGTATTCGTTTAGTTGGTACTATTTTTATCCCCTGTAGCCATTGTATCCCTTGAAAGTACGAATTTGGAAAAAAACTTTTTATTTTTCGTGTCTACGCAGTCAGAGGAATGTAAACACCGAATTTCATTATTGTAGGTGTAGCCTTCTGGTTGGTACTATTTTTATCTCTCTATGCCCTCTTAAAAGTACGAATTTGGAAAAAAAATTCTTTTGAAAAATCTTTCTATTTTCCGTTTCTATGCAATCAGAGGAATGTGTGCATCGAATATCATGATTCCATATGCGGTCATTTGGTTGGTACCATTTTTGTCCCTTAATGCCATTGTATCCCCTTAAAAGTATGAATTTCGAAAATACCTCTATTATACGTGTCGACGTTCTAGCTGTAGGCGATTGGTTGCTACCATTTTTATCCCTCTGTTTCCATTGTATTCGTTGAAAATACGAATTTGGAAAAACCTTCTTACTTTTCTTGTCTACGCATTCAGAGGAATGTATTCTCCGAATTTCATGACTCTAGCTGCGGCCATTTGGTTGGTACAATTTTTATCCTCTTTTTCCATTTTACCCTCTTAAAAGAACGACTTTCGTAAATCCCTTTATTTTACGTGCCTACGCAATTAGAGGGATATACACACCGAATTTCATCATTCTAGCTGTAGCCGTTTAGTTGGTACCATTTTTATCCCTCTATGTCCATTTTATACCTAAAGAGTACGAATTTGGAAAAAATCACTTTATATTATGTATCTACTCAAATAGAGGAATGTATACACCTTGCCTTTCGTGCCTCTAGCTCTTGTCATTCGATAGGTACCATTTTTATCCCTTTTTGTCCCCATTTCACCCTTTACAAATAAGAATTACTTTATGGTCAACGTTTATGCTATCAGGAAAATGTGCATTCCAAATAACAAGTAAATATAAGCAGACATATTCAAATATTAGGGGTATTTTTTAGTCCTTGTGAGGGAAAAATTTTTCCCTTTGGACCGATTTCGCCCAGCTGCAATCCCAACCGATCTACGACTATAAGTCACACTTATGGAAAATTTGGACGTCCTAGCTCCTTTCGTTTAGATGCTAGCGTGTTTTCAACAGACGGACGGACGGACATGGCTAGATCCGTCTTATGATGATCAAGAATATATACTTATAGGGTCCCAGGTTGATATTTCAAGGTGTTACAAATGGAATGAGAAACTTAGTATACCCCATCCTGGAGGTGGAGGGTATAAAAACTATGATTGCACGGATCTTTCTATGCGTTTTCAATCCCAGAATCCAATCCTATGGACTCCAATGAGGTTTTCCCGTTTTTTCAGTTTTGGATCATTTTGTCCCCTTGCATACTTTTTTCTATTCGGCGTTGTCCCATATCGTATTAAATATCGTCATTCCTTCCTTTCTAGCACTCCAAATCCTCCGTACTCTCAAAATTATACAACAGCTGTTCACACACTGTGATCTACCCTCGGTTGACGATTAGAGTTTAGTGTAAATGGGCCTATTCGGATGACTATTCAGACAGATGCGACACGACAGTCGCACGTCGTACGTTCTTAAAGCAAAATTTAACAAGCAAGTCAAAATTTAAGTGCGATCCTCTCTCAAAATCGTGTGGTCTTGTTTACACTAGGCCCGTTCGATTGGCCTTACTAGCTTACAATTAAAAGACTTGAGAAGGTGGCAACATTGATACACATTGGTTTTTCTTAAATGGTCTTGGTGTGGTCTTGTTTACACATGGGCTGTTCGATTGCCTTACTAGCTTACAATTAAGAGACTTGAGAAGGTGGCAACGTTGCTACACATTGGTTTTTCTTAAATGGATTAACAGGAAAAAACTGGCAACACAACTAAGCGCTACTTTCTTATTAAGCGAGTAAATTCCATACAAAAATTAAGCTAGTAAGCCCAATCGAACTGGCCTGCTATGCAACTTTTCACGCGATTTATTACATTTTGACAGATCGCGTGATGTAAAGACGTCTTTATTTGAATATCAGAGACGGCACTACTGCCAAAGCGACTTGCGGCTGTGGTGTATCGTCGCGTCTGTCTGAATGGCAACTTACCTCATTATTATCATTGACGGCCATTAGACTTAAATTATCCTCCAATGTCTCCAAACTGTGATGCTCCAAATCGCGATGACCCAAACCACGACGGCACAAACCGGCGGCTTTATTCAAAGGTTCATCGGCAAAGAAGTTTTCTCTTAAGTGTCGTATGACATCATCGTAACGATCTTCTGTGATAAGTTTGTACTCCATTGTGGACAAGCTTTGGATGGGAAAAATAGAGATATATAAATCACAAAAGGATTTAACACAACGTTTAAATAATCTTTTATACAAACAACAAAAAAGTAAATAAAATATAGAACGCGATGCGAGCACATGCATAACATTGACATAACATTTAGTGTGTCGACTTAGTTCGGTGGAACATTTTGTTTATCAGCGCTTCTCATTTGGCGTATGTGAACCCTGATTTAAGTCAAAGACATACATTCGTTGCGAAAGTTCTGACGAGATGGGGTAGCGCCCATCGAAACTGCGCAGTCAACTTTTAGCTGCAACAATAAAGGTCTCACTTTGCCTTTTTGCTAATTTTGAGTTCTGCTGAAGACAACCTTCAGCACAACCTTTGGTCTTAAACCAAAATAAATGACAACACATAAAATATAAAACTTTAAATTGGAATCGGCTATAACAAAGTATTTTTTTCAAATTTCTGGTTTTATTGGAAAGGTTGAACTATGCCATTTAATAATGGAACACAATATCATTCATTTAACTACCACGACTGGCTCGGAAGTAGATCATCCGATCAATCAAAATTCACACCAACCAGTGACTCGTTGTGGATACATTGGTCTCAATAGTTACTTGTGGATTCTCAGACCCCATATGAGACAATATTGCTAATTGACATAGCCACCGAGATGATAATGAGCTTGATGTGAAAGCGCGAAAATTTTCCACGTAAATTTCTTACAGTTTCTTACTACTTTGGAAGTAAGTTTATTAATATTTCCCAATTTTGTTCCAACGTATAGCGTCAAACATAAACCTGAAAATAATAATTAATGTTATTCTATCTTTCAAAGTCAAAGTAATCGGTAGGTCAAATTTAAAATATTAATTGGCCCAATCTATACTTGCTAAGCTTCATTTGGTGGAGAGAAGGGGGTGGGTGGTAAACGCATAATTTTCTTTTCCATCCACCACACCACTCTAAGATACATTCATTTGTAAATTATACAAATACTAATAGCTCACTTATGGCAAACGGGAAATGGAAACATTTTCTACACAATTCCTTTAGCTATAATAACTCTAATGGAGTTCTACTTCATTCTACTTATGAAGAGATGAACGATGGCATTGAGTGTAATCTTGGTTAATATTAAATGCTGCCGCGCAAAGGGGCTATTCAAATAACAATCCATATATATAAAATGTTTTCACTTTTCTCCATTTATTTTAACAAATGAAAATTTTCAACTGACATAACACATTGCATTTTGCAATATGTATGTATGTATCTTTATATAGTTTATTTACAATGTGTTGTTCATCATTATAAAATACGATGATAAGATCGCAAAATCACACACGAGTTTTACAGTTGCAATAAAACATTTTTGTTTTTCGTTATTAATTTATAACTGAAACGAAAATTGTACTTTTAATTTTATAGCTTATTGTCGTGTTGCAATTTGGTTCGAATTGCAAACATACATATAGTATTAATAGGCGAGCGGTAAATTAGAAAAATAAAAATTACACTTTTATAGATAAATATTCGTATGCCAAACTCTGTTTTGAGAAAAATACTACCCCTGCGTATACATAACATCGATTTGTGCAAATATTACGTATACGTCACAACGCACATTTCGTGTATTTTATTTACTCACTCTTGTGCTAAAATAAGAATGAATGAAATAGGACAAATGTCGGCTGTAAAGAAAAATAACGTGAAAATTGCTTTTGGAAACCCCCGCGTAACTTTTTATCATATAGATAATACCAAAATATTTTTTGGCATATAGGGAATATTTGTGACAGAATTGTTTCAGCAACCCAGATAGAGACCCAACAAAAAATAACATGACGGAGATAAACATGGGTTCAACTGGTGAAAATATGATATGGAAGTAATTCTTTTTTGGACGAATCCACATGATTTAAGATGTCATTGGGAGGAATGGGTTCATTTACAGATTCCCGTCACTTCATTCGAATGAGTGCTTAGAAGCGCTGCATGTTCGATGCTTACATGATATTTTTCATAGGTGAAAGTTACCAATTATTGGATACATTGTGGGAGTTCTTATGAATCACTTATCTGAATTAATGAAAATGGAGTGAAACAAATTCCTTTACAAATCCTTCATAAAACAGATTTTGCATTACTTCGATTTTATTGTACTTTTAATAAAACTCTTGTTGCATAGGCGTATTTGGTAATATTTAATTTTGTATCACATTTCGAAAACAACAAAAATCTATATATATAAAAGAGTTGCGTTACTGACTGACTGACTGACTGACTGACTGACTGACTGCCTGACTTATCATTGACCAGTCATGAAATTTTCAGTGTAGTTCCCAAATATGACGTAGACGTCGACTAAGAAAGGGTTTTACGAAATTCGTACTTTTAGGGGGTAAAATGGCCCAAAAAGGGATAAACAACGAACATTCGTCCTAACTAAAGGGCAGTAGTTAGAAACATGAAATTCGGTGAGTTCCTTGCACTGACCATGCAGAAGAGCTACAAATAGGGATTTTTCAAAATTTGTACTTTTAAGGGGCGAACGGGAGAAAAAGGGATAAAAATGGTACCAATTTAAGAATTGCAGCTAGAATCGTGAAAATCGGTATTTACATTTCTCTGACAACGTAGACTTGCAATATAAATTGATTTTTCGAAATTTTTACTTATAAGGGGTGAGCGGGACAAAAGGGATAAAAATGGTACCAACTAAAGTATTACAGCTAGAATCGTGAAATTTGGTATGTAAATTGCTCTGACCATATAAAAGCGAAGTAATATTGGATTTTTCGAAAATTTTACTTTTAAGGGGCTTGCGGGATTAAAATGGTACCAACTAAAATATTACACCTAGAATCGTGAAATTTGGTATGTAAATTCCTTTGACCATATAAAAGCAAAGTAAAATTGGATTTTCGAAATTTGTACTTTTAAGGGGCGAGCGGAACAAGAAGGGATAAAAATGGTACCAACTAAAGTAGTACATCTAGAATCGTAAATTTTGGTATATAAATTCTTCTGACCACATAGAAGCGAAGTAAAATTGGATTTTTCGAAAATTGTACTTTTAGGGGGCGAGCGGAACAAAAAGGGATAAAAATGGTACCAACTAAAGTATCACACCTAGAATAGTGAAATTTGGTATGTAAATTCCTCTGACCATATAAAAGCGAAGTAATATTGGATTTTTCGAAAATTGTACTTTTAAGGGGCGTGCGGGACAGAAAGGTATAAAAATGGTACCAACGAAAGTATTACACCTAGAATAGTGAAATTTGGTATGTATAAAAGCGAAGTAAAATTGGATTTTTCGAAATTTGTACTTTTAAGGGATGCGCGGGACGAAAAGTGATAAAAATTGTGTACAGTCCCTTAATTACTTAAACGCGGAACATAAATGGCCATTTCAAAATTTGTACTTAATACAACGATACGTCCCGACAAGAAATAGATGTTTTACCAAATAAAGTACATATTTTTAGGGGAAGCAAAAACACATGTTGCCTAAAAATGTGTACTTTTTGGGAAAGAGGTGCAAAAAGTTATAAAGTACCTGGCTGCATCTAGAAACATGAGATCGAGGATTTAAATGGAGGTAATTTGTTGTTCAAAATTTGGTAGAAAATGATAAAAATTACACATACGAAGGAGTTCAGCTAAAATAGTGCATATCGACAAGCACATTACTTTGACTGTGTGTGCTATCTAATATGAGGTTTCCAAATTACTATTTTAGTTTTATCTATATCATTAATTTTATTATTAATGCTTCTGTGGATTGTCCAGAGTTGCTATCACTCATTCAGTTTACTGCCCCGGCCCGATCTTTGAGACATTACTACCCTTTTCATATCGATAGACATTTTTCTAATTATGCTTCTAATGAACCCTTGATTAAATCGATGAAACTTTATAACTCTATAGATTTTTTTCACTGTAGATTTTTCTATTTCTAGTCTTATGTTTAAAAAATTGTTAAATAATATAATTAATTAAATATATTATTGTTATACTAATTTTAATATAAATAATGTAAAACATTGCTGGTCTGTAAGGATTTATATCCAATGAAATATATCCATCAAAAGGAAATTAAATAAATAGATAAATAAATAAATAACAGAGACGGATAAAATTAACAAATAACTGGCTTTTTCCCGTGCGAAGCAGCGGGTACTGCTAGTATTTATATATTAAATACTTATATGCTTAGTACTTTTTGAACACACGTAGCATATTCTTTAAAAGAAGTGCCTCTGGAGCATTCTGATTTGCGGAAGTTTCTGTTTCTCTTTCTTCTCTCTCTGATTTAAAATACTTTTCAGTATATCATTCTCAGTATTTTGCCCAAACTTTAAAACTGAATATGATTTAACATTAAATATAAGATAATTTATAAAATACTTTCGAAATAAAATATGCATGAATTTAGAATAATTTGCAGGCGAAATTTATTGTGATATGAATATGTGTCCAGGTGCAACGGTTCATAGTCATTCTGGACGCCAACATTCGTTGGGACATCGATATTTTGGATTTCAAAGATTTTAAGAGGATGCTCGGCTGCAGTACACAAACCACCTTCGTAATTTATTTTCTTACGATTCCTGGGTAAAGTATGACCTTCATTTAATTCGACCAAATCTAAGGACAGGAGGAATAGGATGAATAGATGAAATATTTTGAAAAGGAGTTGTAGGTTGCGGTTATGGAGTATTGTCGGTAGAGGAAGTAGCATGTCCAGATGCTGATATTTGTTGTAACATTTTAGACTTTCTATCTTTTCTAACATTTTTAAATGTTCTTTCGCAATTCATTTTCCCATACCAATGTTAGAGAATTAAGAAAATTATGATAATTTTAAAATTAATAAATCTGTTGAAGCGCGAATTTGTATTCTTTTTTGTTATTTTCACTTTTAAAATTTACTGATGTTTCTCGAAAATCACTTCATAAGCAGTCACTCCCTAAATTAATTAATTAATTATGTAAATTCGATGATTGAAAGTGAGATTGGTTAGTGGGACTTTTTTATTTTATATCAATAATTTATTAAGATATATTATATATTTTTTGTTAAAAATGTCACCAACATTTTATATTTTTAAAATGTCCTCAATGTATACCAATCGTTCCTTCTCCATCCCATTAGTACTGTATTTTTAGGACGCTCCAACATTATCAAATAAAGAAAATATTTGAGATCGAATTTGAACAAATAAATAATTATATCCTGTCCTCCTTTTATATTTGAAAATGAAAATGAAAAAACTTAATATGTACAACTTAATTCTATTGAAAAAGAAAATTGTAATTTATAATTTATTTAGTACCATTTGAGAAGCTATTTAGAATGGAATTATCTTGGATGTATGATTTAGGGGCGATGAAAGTGTCATTTGGAAATACTTCCATTTTATTGCTGGGAATAAGTGCTAAACTATATTTTTGGAAGTGGTTTTGAAAGGCTTCTTTAGATGACAAACATATTTCGAACATATATCATTTGATAAACTGTTTAGAATGAATTATCTTGGATGCATGATTTAGAAGTAATGATAATATCATTCATTTTGAACTACTTCCAAGTTTTTTTTTTGCTGGGGAAAGTTGTAATTTTTGCTGCAATAACAGCTTTTTTCGCGACTGACTACATATAAAAAAAATTAAAATTTTAAATTAGAATCGGCTATAATTTTTTTTGTTTTAAATTTTAAATGGCCCATCCTTCGACAAAAAAATGAAAACTTTGACCCACTGTAAAAATTAATTCAGACCGCATTCTGCAAAAATGGTGTCCTCAACATGACCTTTCAGTATTGTAAGGTCGCTATTCTGTTCTAATCAAAAAGTCCTAATTTGTTGGACAGTGTAATTGGTTTTATGAGAAAATCCCCTATTAACAAACTCCACAATTTAGAAGGAATAGAGCTAGGACCTTGAAATTTCGCACACATCCCTTATATTGTCAAATTAGATCAAAAACAAATTTTTGTTTAAATCCGCCCACAACCACGCCCACCTACCATGTAAGTTAAAATGAAAAAACGTCGTAAATTTCTTATTTTAATATATATGTTAATACAAATCATTACCAGTGATTTCCTTTGAGTCCACAAATAAATGAAAATTGTCAGTGCCACGCCCAACGCCCAAATAAAAATTTTGGTTTTTTACGATTTTCGAAATTTTTTTAAAAAAATTATTTTCATCTTTAACCGATGACACAAGGCTATTACTTAACATAAGATTAATATGCGAGCGCATGCTCTCATACCATAAAACCTTACATCCCTAAAATATGCTTTAAATAAATTTCCCAAAATACATTAACAGAGAACACCGTAGAAAGTATTGCTTCATTTTTGGCTTAGAAGGTTTTACCATTTCAGTAATTAAATCTATGTTGGCAGCTAAAGGGTGATTTTTTAGCTATTATCTTTTTGGCAACACTGGTTTAAACAGCTGACGCACGTTTCGTGTTTTGTTTCACTGTCAAACATCATCAGTTTGGTCTATAATTTAACCATGAATCGTCTTACAAACGAACAACGCTTGCACATTATTGAATTTTATTATCAAAATGCGTGCTCTGTTAAGAAAGTTCATCGCGCGCTTCCATTTTATGGTCAGTTTAATCGACCCACTGAAGCGACTATTCAGGCTATTGTGACTAAATTTCGCACCAAATTTACATTGTTGGACATTAAACCATCAACACGCTTACGTAGAGTGCGAACTGAAGAAAATATCGTAGCTGTATTGGCCAGTGTTAATTATGACCATCAATTATCGATTCGTCGCCGTTTGCAGCAATTATGCCTCTGTTACTCAAAAACGTGGAAATGCCAAAATTGGACTAAGCGAATGGACCATTTGAGGCGCAGTCAAGGTCAACATTTGCATGAAATAATCTTCAAACATTAAATTATATGGACCGTACTATCAAATTCAAATAAAGATTTCATGTATTTTTCTGAATTTTTTGTGTTTTTTTTTTTGAAAAACTTTCCTATAGCTTTTAAAAAATCACCCTTTATAATGTGGAACTTGGTGTGACATAAATTTATATATGTTACAGGGCATGAGACACTAGACGGTCAATGAAAGCAAATCAAAATTTTGCACTAAACTGATCTTTATTAATTATTCTTTCATATTATTGGCGTCGGTTGTTGTTGGATTTTTTTTTGGCATAAGAGAGCTGTGCATCATTGCTGTATGAATCAAAATTTTAAGAAAAAATGGGTTTGAAAATTAAAAAATAAATAAAACATGAATGAAACTTTGCAGTCCGTGTGCTCATCATTGTAACTAAGCTACGTTTTGCACTCTTTAATTTAATTATATTTTTGTTTATTAATACAAGTCAGAAACAATTTTTTTTAAGTTTTTATTTTTCGAGCACCTTTCTAGATTAATGCCCATATGTTACACATGCAAAAAATCACCTGGATCCGTTGAATAGATCCCGAGAAAGTTGCAAAAGAAAACATACAATGTTTTTTCTCGTATCTACCGCGAAAATGAAAATTTTGCAAAACTATACAATTTGTATTTCTTGTTTACCGTGCTCTACCCAAAATATCCAAATTTTTTGTCGAAAAATATCGATCTTCAAAAAAACATGAACCCTTCATTTAAGTTGGCTTGCTATTTAAGCGTGAATTGCTTTATTTAGATGTTTGGTGTCTTTGTTTTGTAAAACATTTTTGACAGGACTTTTTTTATTTTCTCGAAAAAAAAGGTCGAATTGGCCCATAAAGAGAAGAGCTAGAGGGTTAAGATCGTCCCCAAAAATGTTTCTCATAAAATACCACAATATAGTTCTGACAATAAGAATTCTCTCAGACATTAACATAAGACATTTTTTCACTTAGTATAATGCTCCCTTCGACCAAAATATTAAAACTTTGATCCACTGTAAAAAGAAACTCAGACCAGCAGGACTATAAGTTTATTTTGCATTCGTTGCATTCTGTTCTAATCAAAAAGTCTTAATTTGTTGGAAAATCCCCCTATTGGTAAACGGCCAATGTGACGTCGTGACGTATACGTAATATTTGTAAAAGTCGACGTTATGTATACGCAGGGGTAGCCTGACAGTATTACAGCTGTTGTCTGTTTCTTTAAGACTGGATAAAAAACCTTTTTAAAATTGTCGCCAACAGCAATATCAATGGATTTATAAACAAATTTTGAAAAAAAAAAGAATTTTGTGTTAAATATGCTGGACTTAGCCTGGATAATTCAGCAATATTACTTTTTGAGGACCATTTTAACCATCTCAATATGGGGTCTTTAAAACATTAAAACTTGGGGAGTCTGTCTGTATTCGTCCAGCAGTCAAATGTTTATTTTGACTGCTGGACGTAAGTATAAAACCTTTGACAGTCCTTATTACACTTGAACCGTGTGATGAAACTATGCACAAAATTGAGTTAATTGTTTTTTTTAGTTTTCCTCATCCTGTTTCCCCTCCACACGACTACAAAGTTTCAAAGGATAACATCTCTCAAAAAAAAAATGTTTTAAATCTTTATTGACAACCTTTGATATCAATATAAGTGCCAAATGAAAGAGGAGAATATCTGTTAAATATACTTCAAATTTCACAATTCTATCAGTATTAGTTTAGCAATAACAACCAATTTATCGATGTTGTTTTAAATTATAAATTGATTTTGAAATTTTATTTGAAAAATGACCACTACACGAAGATAAAAAGCTCTCTATATATTTTGTTAGATACCCTAAAAAATTAAAAGAATAATTTCAAACTCTGTCCAAAATCAATTTTGTACACACTACATTTCTCGATAAACTAACTATTTTTCCGGTTGTTTGTGACCGGTAACTATGGCTATTTCCGTTCTATCGATTGCAATCCAACAACTTTTCCCTACGAAATTCTGATTCACAAAGTTTTGTTTTTTTCAGTTTTCCCACAATTTTATTCGTTTATCCAATGAAATAAAAATGCAATTTGCACTCATCCTCCTCAATTTCCTCAACCATCTCCTTTGGTCACATCAATTAACATACATTGCAACACGACGACTGCACTGGATGTACAGTGTGCCTTGTCTCTTAAACCAATTATCGTCATATTTTATGCCGTTGGTCAACGTATCCCATCGCATGTACACTATTGTAGATTGCTTAAGAATTATTGCTACGATGCTAAAAACCAATTAATAATGGTTTGTTTGTAAACAAGTGATTAAAGACAAGCAAAATGCGAAAAGCTAAAAGCGAAATTGCCTAATAAATTAGTCAATTAATAATAACAGAAAATACAGTGTTGTGCGGGTGTTTTGTGAAAACTGCAACTGCCAGAGATAGCAGCAGGAATGGATGGAGTATTTCTAGTTATGCCATAAGGGCATCACATTAACAGCAACAGTGGTGACAGAGACATTCAATTGCAACTTGTCGTTTTGGCAAAATATCAAAGTTGCAATCCCACGAAATTCCCCATTTCCATGGCTATTCACTTGGGGTCGAAAATATTTACCCTGAAATATGCTGTCTGTGTAGAAAGTTACCCCAAAGCATACGTTTATTAAACTTGTCTATGCGATAAGCACGAAGTCATATATTTATTTGCTGTCTACGTCCTCATCCTCTCTGGCAGTTATGATCATATACCCATATTCAATTCTAATTGATCTACAACTATTACACCGCCCGACAGTCCTTATTACACTTGAAACGGATGTTATACGTCGGAAACTGCAGAGAAAGTTGAGTTAATTAATTTGAGTTTTTCAAAAAATTGTTTTAAATACTTATTGTCATCGTAGGTTGACGATATAAGTGTGAAATTAAA
Source organism: Polietes domitor (assembly GCA_947397865.1). Taxonomy (NCBI): domain Eukaryota; kingdom Metazoa; phylum Arthropoda; class Insecta; order Diptera; family Muscidae; genus Polietes; species Polietes domitor. The sequence goes on along the minus strand of OX377620.1, from coordinate 173,879,556 downwards.
GAGCTGAATATCTGTTAAAAATAATTTGAATGTCATGATTTTATCTGTATTCGTTTAGCATTAACAACCACTACAAAATTACTCACTTGATTTATTTAGTTTATTCATATTTTACCTTTTTAGGGGGGAAATTTGAAATGGTTGTTGATGCTAAACTAATACTGATAGAATTGTGAAATTTGAAGTATATTTAAGAGATATTCTCCTCTTTCATTTGACACTTATATTGGTTTCGATGGTTGCCAATAAAGATTTAAAACATTTATATTTTGAGAAATTTTATCCTTTGAAACTTTATAGTCTTGTGGAGGGGCTACAGAATGAGGAAAAGCTAAAAAAACAATTAACTCCATTTTGTGTATAGTTTCAGACGTATACGTGTAGACGGTTCAAGTGTAATAAGGACTGTTTTAAAGTTTATATTGAGAAGCTAGATGGTTAAAATGATCCACAAAAATGTTCCTCGTAGTGTTCTAAGTAATATTTTTTTATACACTCCACGAGAGTATTATGGCTTTGTGCATTTGTTTGTAACACCCAAAAGGAAGCGAGATAGACCCATTGTTAAGTATACCGATCGACTTAGAATCACTTTCTGAGTCGATTTAGCAATGTCCGTCTGTCCGTCTGTCTGTCCATCTATTGTTGTAATCAAACTACAGGTCGCAATTATAGTCCGATCTTAACAAAAATTGGCACAAGTAAGTTTTGTGGATCAAGGACGAACGCTATTTAATTTGAGGAAAATCGGTTCAGATTTATATATAGCCCCCATACAAATATCGTTCCCGATTTGACATTTTCCGCTCTAGAAACGACATATTGTACCCGATTTTCTTTAAATTTGACACAACATCTTACAATCCAACTAGAAACACCTATGCAGAAATTCGGTAAGATCGGTTCAGATTTAGATATAGCCCCCATACAAATGTCGCTCCCGATTTGACATTTTCCGCTCTAGAAACCACATATTGTACCCAATTTTCTTTAAATTTGGCACAACATCTTATTATCCAGCTAGAGACACCTATGCAAAAATTGGATAATATCGGTTCAGATTTAGATATAGTCCCCATACAAATGTCGCTCCCGATTTGACATTTTCCGCTCTAGAAACCACATATTATACTCGATTTTCTTTAAATTTGGCACAACATCTTATAATCCAACTAGAAATACCTATGCAGAAATTCAGTAAGATCAGTTCAGATTTAGATATAGCCCCCATACACATGTCGCTCCCGATTTGACATTTTCCGCTCTAGAAACAACATATTGTACCCGATTTTCTTTAAATTTGGAACAACATCTTATAATCCAAGTAAAAAACCTATGGTGAAAGTGGCTAAGATCGGTTCAGATTTAAATATAGCCCAAATACAAATGTTGCTCCCAAAAGATTAACCGATTTTGGCCAAACTATACATTTTATATTTCACCTATTTCGTTCCAGGTTTCAATATACCCCCATATAAATGTCCTTTCCGATTTAACATTTTTTGTCAAACACACACATTTACAGGATGCAAAAATCCTGCCCGTTTTCATTTTTCACCGAATTAAATTTTATTCGGATAGAAAGTGGAGTGTATCATAGAGTCGGCCCCGCCCGACTTTATCCTTTCCTTACTTGTTCAAAATTTGTTTATAAATCCATTGATATTGCTTTTGGCGACAATTTTAAAAAAGGTTTTTTTTTAGTAGCTTAGTTATCCAGTCTTAAAGAAACAGAGAACAGCTGTAATACTGTCAAGCTAGCCCTGCGTATACATAACGTCGACTTTTACAAATATTACGTATACGTCACGACGTCACATTGGGCGTTTACCAATAGGGGATTTTCCAACAAATTAAGACTTTTTGATTAGAACAGAATGTAACGAATGCAAAATACATCGATAAGTTGGTTGTTAATGCTAAACTAATACAGACAGACTCCCCAAGTTTTAAAGACCCCCATATTGAGAAGCTAGATGGTTAAAATGGTCCACAAAAAGTAATATTGCCGAATTATCCAGACTAAGTCCGGCATTTTTAACACAAAATTCTTTTTTTTTTTCAAAATTTGTTTATAAATCCATTGATATTGCTGTTGGCGACAATTTAAAAAAAGATTTTTTTTATTTTGAGTGAAATTTTAAGGCTTTTCAGATAAACATATTGTATCATTTAGTAGATCTAATCCTTAAAATTTACTTTCCATAATAAATAAATTGTTAAGTTTTCGTCAAAATCTATTTTCAATTTGTAGAATAAATCTTAAAGTGTAAACAGCACTTTGGTTCGAAGTAGTGGGCCTGTTTTTCTTTAAGACTGAATAACTAAACTGCGATAACAAAAACCTAAATAAAAAGTTAAAAAGTTTCGTTCGAAATAAAAAATCATTTATAAAATTGTCACCAACCAAGCGATATCAATTAATAGGCCTGTTCGATTGGGCTTACTAGCTTACAATTAAGAGACTTTATAAAGTGGCAACTTTGTTACCCATTGGATTTTCTTAAATGGATTAACAAGAAAAATCTGGCAACACAACTAAGAGAGTAGTAAGCTACTTTATTGTTAAGCGAGTAAATTCCATAAAAAAATTAAGCTAGTAAGCTCAATCGAACAGGCCTAATGTGTGTATGAAAACATATTTTGAAAAAAAATATTTTTTTGTTAAAAATGGTGGACTTATCCTGGATAATTATCGAGTGTAAGTCAAATTTATGGTTATTGAGGTTAAGTCAAAAAAAGTCGACACAAAATATTTTTTTTTTGAAAATTTTGTTTTGATGCAAAAATTTTTATAGTAGTCGGCGACAATCTGAAAAATAATTTTTTGTTAAAAATGGTGGACTTAGCCTGGATAATTATGGAGTGTAAGTCAAATTTATGGTTATTGAGGTTAAGTCAAAAAAAGTCAACACAAAATATTTTTTTGAAAATTTTGTTTTGATGCAAAAATTTCTATAGTAGTCGGCGACAATATTTTTTTTTTATTTTGAGCAAAAAAAAATATTTTTTATTTTATTAATAATTTATTTGCTGTCGCTTTAAGAAATAAATATTTTTTTTTATTTTGAACAAAAAAAATATTTATTTGATTTTATTAATAATTTATTTGTTGTCGCTTTAAGAAATAACACTTTTTTGTTCGAACTTCAAATGTATATAGATTTTAAGGCTGTAGTTGCATTGATTTCACAACACTGTGCGACGTTTAACCCCCATTTCACAACAAAATTAAAAATCCAATCTTCTTAGAAATTATTTTTTTTTTTGCATTCTCAACTTTTAATCAAATCAACTTTGTTTATATACGAACGCACACTTGTAATTGGAACACAGTCTGTCTTACTAATCTTCTGTGTCATCAATGTTCAATTACAAGCCCTTAAGTTCACTTCTCTGCTCTTAACACCCTGTCAGACATCCTTCTGCAACCAAGACGACACAACAATTACACAAGCACCCGCACACACACACACAAAGTTAAACAACCACCTGTCGCCATGGCGGCAAGTACCCATAATTGCACTTCGAATACAATCTCATATTTGTACGTTTGGTTTGGAATGTAGACATACATACATATGTACATAGTACGTTGATAGGTCCATAAAATAAAGATGCTGATGTTGATGATGATGATGACAATTCTCTTTGGTATGACTTCTCCCCCCCCCCTTATTGTCATAATCCCATTATAATCTCTTCAAGTTATAACCATTAAATGTAATAGCATTTACAGCTTATGCCAAGAGCTGTATAAGTGTGGGTATGTATGAGTGCGTATGTAAGTGCATTTGAGGTGGAGAAGAGAGGACAACTTAAAGGACATTTACAAAACGACAGCAGCAACAGCAACTACAACAATGCCAGCCAGTTGATGTAATACAAACACACATTCAAACATTTGTGCATACAAGTAAAACACTCTCCCTCCGCACACGCACACACTCTCACACACATTCACACGCTGGGTTCACACTCTGTTGGGAACCAACAAGTGCCACTGAATATTTAAAACAATTAAGGACACATACACAACTTTTGGAAATGTGTTAAGTGCAAATTAAAACTATGAAAAAAACTCTTAAAATTTTAATCTTTTTCCAACAAAAATTCCTTACTTTTGAGCTCTTTTAAAGAATTCGAATTTCGAATTTACGAATTTTAATTCACGTTTTTGATATTTTTATTTATTTTTTATGAATATTTATGATTTGATTTGTTTTTGCTCTATTAATAATAGTATAAATTGTCTCGTATTTATTGTGATTTTTTATCGGAATAAACCGTTCCGTTTGAATTTCCCCAGAACACTAAAACATCAAAAAATCAAATGGGGAAAAACTAGAGGAAATTCTCCTCGCACACGGACACGAACCAACACACACACACACGTACACGCACAAACAGAGAAAGTGATGCTGGGTTGGTGACGACGACGACGACGACGTCTGAGTGGCTAGTTGGGAGGATGATTGTGTGGCGGGATGGGTTGGGATTTTTGCACACTCACATATACACATCAGTGTTGACAAATGACATTCTGGAAAATGGTACCAAAACAGGGCAAAAAGAGTACTCCTTTTTAGTACATACGGTATTAAAGCCCATATGACACGGACTTTTTATATTTTCTTGAATAACAGTGCAGATATATTTCTAAAGGAAATATATGACATTCTGGAAAATGGTACCAAAAAGGGGCAAAAAGAGTACTCTTTTTGGTACATAGATTAGGATGGGTCGCGAAAATAAACCGCTGCGGTCACCGCCCAGAAAAGAAGATTAGATTGTTTAATGATTATCTGCAAAATATTTCGTCGTTGGATCAAGCCGCTTGTGAGCTAAATATTTCTGAAAACACCTCTAAAAATAAGGTTTTCCCGTGTAATGTATTTATGTTGCATTTTTTTACCGTTTTTTCTGAATGAATAGACCCTTGGAAGCACTTTAAATGAATTAATTTTTTTAACGCAAATTCGGCAAGTGAGTTGTGTTACTCGTTCGTTTGTGAGAATCGTTTCCTTAAAGAGGCCGGGTTTGATGTTTAAAAGTCGCTGCAAAGCCACTTGAAACAACCTTTGACAGGGTCGAAATCATGATAATGGTAGTCTGCAGCCAGGTAATAAATGTCACTATGCCATTTGTAAATAAAGTTGCGTTCTATTAAATATAGATGCAAAATGGCCTTGAGCCTGGACAATTATTCAAATCAAATATTGATTACATACAAAAAAAATACAAACGAAAAAAACTAAAATTATTTTTTTTAATTTTATTCTTGTCTTAGAATAACTAATTGGTCGTATTATTGGGCGTTTATATTGATTTTTTGTAGGTTTTCAAGACGAGTTATAAAAATTAAATAGGAGGGTCGAAACCTTTCGAATGAGGTTAATGACTCCATTTTTGTGAAATAATTTAATGCAGGAGATGGTTTTCAGATGGTTTCAAAGCTTTCAGACTCTTTTTAGAAAAAATGAGAGCTGAGGCGTCAATTTCCTTCCGATCGTAATAATATAAAGCTAATAATTTTTTATAAAACAATGAAAAACCACAAAACCATTACCATAAACGTCCAATAATTCGACCAATAAGTTACTCTACGGCAAAAATCAAAATTTATATTTAATGTGATTTCAAGTTATTTCAGAAAAAATGACAAATATGCAACAAAAAAAATACACGGGGAAACTTGATTTTTAGGGGTATTTTCAGGAGCGTTTAGCTCTCAGACGGCTTGATCTAGGAACGAAGTATTTTCCGAATCATCATTAAACATACAAACTTTATTTTCGTGTAGTCACTGGAAATTGTTTTTTTCATTGGTATGGACCGCGACTCAGCCTAATATATAAGCGTGAAGAGTTAAGGCATTTTAGATAGATGAACACCTAATCATTAAAAGGAGATATATTTTTTCCTTGTCCCCAAAATATCCATGAAAAATCCCCAATGAACCTTAATTACAAAAAAGGTTTTTATTTCAAAGAATTCTATCAAAACAAAAAAATGGACATGTTCCATATTTAAAGTTGGGCTACATTTAGTGCTAGACAATTAAATAATTGCAAATGGATACGATAAGAATGAAGCAGAAACTGTAGTGATCTACTGCTGCAATTGATGCACACATAATTTTTTTTTTGTACTGGAGATTAGGGCTGTTTTTCTTTAAGCCGGGATAACAAAAAAATGTTAAACTTCACTCAAAATAAAAAAAAAATATTTTTTAAAATTTCCGCCAATGTGTGCATGAAAACAAATTTTGAAAAAATAATTTTATGTTAAAAATTATCGAGGCTATGTCCAAAAAAGTCAACACAAAATAATTTTTTTAAATATTTATACTGTCGTTGGCGACAATGTGAAAAAATAAATTTTTTATTTTGAGCAAAAAATTACTTTTTTTATTAACGTTTTTGTTATGGCAGCTTGTTATCCCGGCTTAAAGAAAACCAGCCCTATTGTTGTAAAACAGCGAACAAAAGTTTAATTAACTAAACATAATCCGAATCATTTAAAACAAGTTTTATCAAAAAAGTCCCACGCAATTCGCACCTCTGAGCATTTTTGTAAAGAATAAAAAACTGACTTCTATTTTTGTCACGCCACGGCACCGTCTTTAGTAGCTAATATTTTAGTACAATGCAGTTCAATTGTTTTCTTCTTTTTTAGTAATTATAGAGCTTTTTATGTTGTACACAAATATACATAAAAAGTAAAAATATTTTTATTTTTTTCCTTACTTGACCAGGGAAATGCCCATATATTTCCAATCAAATATGGGCAAATTTCCCCCTTTTTCATACATTCAAATTCCACATGACCTTCAAATATGTGACATAAAGTAACATACATACATAGAAATGTATGTGCGAAAACTTTTCTACATTTCGTATGAACGCTGTCGGACGGACATATATGGCAAAGATCCAGAAAATATTTATAGACACTGGGGTATCTCTTCACAAAACAAATAGTTAATAACAATTTGGTAATTATCTGTTTCCTCATCTACTTTCAAGTATAGGGCGGGCCATTTAAAATTTTAAATTAGAATCGTCTACCAAAAAATACCGATTACTTTTTCAAATTTCTGGTTTTATTAGAAAGGTTGCACTTTGTCATTTAATAATGGAAGACAATATCATTCATATGACTACCAGACTGGCTCGGCAGTACCTCATACGATCTACTCAAATTGCCTAATGATGACGTCAGCTCAAAATCCACACCAAACAGTGACTCGTTGTGGATGCACTGGCTTCTCACTAGTCACGTGTGGTTTCTCTGAACCTCACATGCGGCAATTTTGCTTATTTACATAACCACCGAGATGAAAATGAGCTTCATCGGAAAATACGAAAATTTTTCACATACAATTTCTTACAGTTTGCGTTAAAGACTCATTAATTTAATATTTCACAATTTTGTTCGTTCGGATGCATTGGCAATAGTCACGTGTGCTTTCTCTGAACCTCACATGCGGCAATTTTGCTTATTGACATAGCCACCGAGATGAAAATGAGCTTCATCGGAAAATACGAAAATTTTCCACGTAAATTTCTTACAGTTTGCGTTAAAGACTCACTAGTTTTTAATATTTCCCAATTTTGTTCGAGCGTATAGCGTCCCATTTTGCAAATGTCAAACATAAACCAGAAAATAAAAATGAATGTTATTCCACCTTTCAAAGTCAAAGTTGAAATTTAAAATTTTAAATATCAATTTTTAAATTAAATTTTAATATCATTTTGGTAATTACTCGTTTCCTCATCTACTTTCACGTAGTACAACAAATTTTCTTGTGTAAACACCCCTTTCGAGGTATTTTAACTAAAAATTAATAGATTTTTTATTTATACCTGGAACTGTATCTTAAAACCTCAATAGCTCCAGAATATATTTTTAAAATATTTTTTCTTTTTCCACCGTTACCACCAGATTACAACGCATCGTACGGGTACTTTACAAAATATGCAAAATATTCCGTTTATGAGACACTCTAATATACCTGCATACGTAATTAAATATTTTATATAGTATACGATAAGTATGTATGTCAAACAAACGAAATAAAAATTTAAAAAAAGAAACTAATTTATGTTTAACAAAAAAAATATGATAAACTGCAGCACCAAACGAACTTAAGCCGATCGCAGAGCGACGTGACGTCAAACCTGTGCTACACAACCTATCGAAATTCCAGTTCCTCACAATTTTTCCTCGCAAGTACAAAAATTGGTACCAACGTTCCAACTTTATCATCCCTATTTCACACATATACATTTGGGCGCATACATTAAGTAGAGAATTGAGTTGCCAGATATGGACATTCATGTGCCTTCATCAAAAGTCCCAAAATATCAAAGATAAAAGTATGTTGTAATTCATAAACACTATGTAACAAAAAAATCTACTTTTGGTGGCACGAAAAAAAAATCATTTATAATATATATATAGTCCATTGCTATATCTAAATATAACACTGCAATGGAATTAAAAATGAGAACATTAGGCAATGTGACCTAAATAATCAGTCTTATCGCGAATAAAGGGGGGATTTTCTATTCCCCTGCACGCGTAAAGTGGCAATATGAATTTAATATATAATAGTCTTCAACTATTTGGGTAGTAATAGAAATAAAGCGATTAAATCGAAGTAAGAAATTAGAAGAAACTCAATAGATAGATGTCATAAATCACAACCGGAAATGTGTTGTCATTTATTTTGGTTTAAGACCAAAGGTTGTGCTGAAGTCTTCAGCAGAACCCAAAATTAGCAAAAAGGCAAAGTGAGACCTTTATTGTTGCAGCTAAAAGTTGACTGCGCAGTTTCGACTGCGGCGCTACCCCATCTCGTCAGAACTTTCGCTACGAATGTATGTCTTCGACTTAAATCAGGGTTGATATTAGTACCAGCGGTCACATACCACAAATGAGAAGCGCTGATAAACAAAATATTCCACCGAACTAAGTCGGCACACTGAAAATCTCACTTTGCCAATTCAATGTTATGCATGTGCTCGCATCGCTCGCAACAATGCAAAGGTTGTTGTTGTACGGTATGTCCCCTCTTCACTGTACCTCGTGTGTATTGTTGTTGTTGTTTGTATGTATTGTTGGTCTGTTATGTTGTATGTGTTGTCATTTATTTTGGTTTAAGACCAAAGGTTGTGCTGAAGTCTTCAGCAGGGAACAATTCGTCCCCAGGGAAATTTTATTCGCGAAGCGGTGATTAGGTGGCGTCATTAGGGAGAAACATTTTCCCTCATTTCCAATTTCTTGATAAAGCTACAGACATGTGACTGAAAAGTACAAATTTCCTCGAAACGTAATGTTTCGGGTCCACATTGGAATGTACACATGTAATTTCATGACTTTTTCATAGGAAAATACTCATCTTTTGCGTGTTTACGAGACGACGAGTTTAAACACTGAATTGTTACCAATTTTATCCCGTTTTGATCCTAAAGGTAAGAATATTGAAATATATCTTTATTTTTACCATCTACAAAGTCAGAGCAATGTACACACCGAATTTCACTATTCTAATCACAGTCGTATGCTTGGTACCTGGTAATTTATCCCGTTTTGATCCTAAAGGTTGTATGAAAGCCATAGCAGAACACAGGCAGCAGCACGAGATTATCGATGAAATTGAGCCGATGAGTCACCAATGTCCGGTAAGGAACATGTGTGAGCGGCACTGAGGCCATCGCACTAATCCCATGACCGGAAAAGGGGTGAAAACGAATTTTGCTAACGAAGTGCTAAGACCGAAGACGAGAGTAGTTCAAAGATGAACGTTTTTTCTGAAGTATTGGAATTCTAAACAATCAATGAAATATTTGTACGATTACGGGTAAAATACTCTCAATGCTTAATAAGTTTTATGATGATTTTGAAAATCGTAGAGTTCAAAGCCGAAGTCAAGTTGAAAATCTGAAGAAGATCGGAGAAGGTGTCTCCGTTCGAAGAAGTCTTAAAGTTCAAAGCCGATGCCTAAGTCAAGTTGAAATTCTGAAGAAGATCGGAGAAGGTGTCCCCGTTCGAAGAAGTCTTAAAGTTCAAAGCCGATGCCGAAGTCAAGTTGAAATTCTGAAGAAGATCGGAGAAGGTGTCTCCGATCTATGAAGTATTAAATTCAAATGAAGCCGAAGTCAAGTTGGAAATCTGAAGAAGATAGTGTTTGAGCGGAGAAGGTGTCTCCGTTCGAAGAAATCTTAAAGTTCAAATGAAACCGATGTCAAGAAGAAAATCTGAAGTCAAATGATAGTGTTTAATCGGAGAAGGTGTCTCCGGTTAAAGAAGTCACCGAAGAAGTCTCCGAAAACTATGAGTAAAATCGAATCGTATGCAGTCCCATCGCCAAATGAGACTGCATGAGATGTGATCAAAGGTCAAGTTGTATGCAAACAAGTCAAACGAGTCGTAAAACATTCGAATCAGTCTCAATTGTAGCGCCAAATGCAATTGTATGTAGTCACATCGATAAATGTGACTGCGAGTTGTACCATAACAAGCATTAAAATATCAAAAAAAAAAAAATAAAAATGTAAAAATCCAAAAAAAAATAAAATCAATAAAATCGCAAAAAATGTTATACCGCCAATTCTATGGGTGAGGGGTATAATGAAATGGTTCGAATATCGAAATATATCTTTACACAGAGAAATGTACATTTTTATCACCTTTTGTCCCATTTTCTGCTTAAAAGTACAAATTTCGAAAAATTCCTTTATGTTTAGCGTCTACACAGTCAGATGAATGCACATACCGAAGTTTTATGACTTCTACTTCAGCAGCTTGATTGGTACCATTTTTATCCCTCTTTTGCAATTGTATCCCTTAAAAGTAAGAATTTCGAAAAATTCCCTCTATGTTACGTGTCTACGTAAGAATAGGCATGTACACACCGAATTTCATGTTTCTAGCTGTTTTTGGCACCATTTTTATCCCTTTTTGCCCCATTTCACCCGCTAAATCTTTTTGTACTTTTTGGTGTTTTCACGTTGATAGAGGACTGTGCGCAACAAATTTCAAGTATATAAAAAGCAGACAGTTAAAAAAAAAAAACTTTTAAATAATCTAAATATTAGGGTGTATTTTAAGTCCTTGTTAGGGAAAAAAATTTCCCTCTGGGCCGATTTCGACCACTTTCAATCCCAAGCGATATGCAACCATAAGGCACATACGGACCATAAGGCTCATTTCGTTCGGCAGCTAGCGTGCTTTCAACAGACAGGCAGACGGACATGGCTAGATCGTCTTAGCATTTTCCACGACACAGAATATATATACTTTATGGGGCCTCCGACGAATATTTCAAGGGGTTGACAAAGTGAATATAACACCATCCTAAGGTGGAGGGTCTAAGTTTTTTAAATGTATTTTTATTTTTGTTTAATTTGATATTTGTCACACTGCATGCGGAATCTAGCAGAAATGACCAAAGGTCGATTTACAAGTGTCAGATCCCATACAAACTTGACATTTGAAAATCAACATTATAGCCTTGTCATTTCTGCTAGATTTCGCATGCAGTGTGACAAGGCTATAAGTTTGATTTTCAAATGTCAAATTTGTATGGGATCTGACATTTGTAAATCGACCTTATAGCCTTGTCACACTGCACGAGAAATCTAGTTGAAATGACATAAGGTCGATTTACAAATGTCAGATCCCATACAAATTTGACATTTGAAAATCAACCTTATAGCCTTGTCACACTGTATGCGAAATCTAGCAGAAATGACAAGGCTATAATGTTGATTTTCAAATGTCAAATTTGTATGGGATCTGCCATTTGTAAATCGACCTTATGTCATTTCAACTAGATTTCTCGTGCAGTGTGACAAGGCTATAAGGTCGATTTACAAATGTCAGATCCCATACAAATTTGACATTTGAAAATCAAACTTATAGCCTTGTCACACTGCATGCGAAATCTAGCAGAAATGACAAGGCTATAATGTTGATTTTCAAATGTCAAATTTGTATGGGATCTGACATTTGTAAATCGACCTTATGTCATGTGACATGTGTGACAAGGTTATGTCATCTCTGCTAGATTTCGCATGCGTGTGACAAGGCTAGATTTCCCATGCAGTCTAAAAAGGCTAATAAAGTAAACCATGCGTACAAAAATCAACATATACATTAGATCTGGATAACAAAGCTGCGATAACAAAATCCTAAATAAAAGGTAAAAATTTCACTCAAAAAAAATTTAAAATTTTTGCCAACAGCAAATCAAAAAAAAAAAATGAAAAAATATATTTTTTTTGATATTATTATTTTGAGTAAAAAATTAACTTTTTATTGACGTTTTTGTTATCGCAGTTTGATATCCCGGCTTAAAGAATCTGGCATCTGGCCCATCTGGCAACATCCGGTTTTATGGGCATGTGCTGTTTTATTAACCAGTAGGAAATTTATGCGGTTGCCTACAACTGGGTTAGATTCCAAAGTAAAAATTTCCAAAGAGGACAAATTGATGACTGGGTGTCACTCCTGGTGTTTATGGACGGATGGATGGCATGGCAAGGATGGCATACAAGTGTGTATGGCATCAGTTCGTGTACGAGTATATATGAGGGAGTATGCGTGTTTGTGATGTGTTAAAGTGATTTTTTATTATTGAATTGTTGGTGTTTTATGCCTTTTGTATTGGTTGGGTAGTACTACCAACATCAACTTCATTATAAAAGCAGTGGCATAGGGAAGCCGGGGGTGGAGGAAGTGGAGTGGGGAAAGGAAAAAGTAGTTATGGAAATATGGATTTTTCGTAGAGTAATTTCAAGTGTTTTTTTTTTGTTTTCTGTTCTAATTAAAAATGCCTGTTAACCTAGTTATTTGTAATGGTTATTCTGTATTCCTTTTGACATTAAAGGTTACGCCTGACCATTTCCATTACTATGTAAAGATTTCCAAAAGAATTTGCGCCCCTGCATGAATTGAATATTAAGTATGTATTTATGTGGGAAAATTTTTGAAATCGTACCTTTGACCTTCAGTTTTCTTTTTATTTGTTCACTATTCCACTCCTTCCAAAAAAGCCATCCATTTTCACGATAATGTAAGAAAGTCATTTCCCTTTTAAGTTGATTTTATATGACCTGCTAAGGCCAACTGTTGCTTTCACAAAAGGATTTTGTTGATGTTGCTGTTGTTGTTGCTATAAACTTTGTATGTAATTGGCAGTGTGGTATACATATCTTCACATACGCATGCACACAAAGGCACAGTATGCCAAAAGTTTTTTAAATTTATTTTAAATTTAATATAGAAAATCTCCCCTTATTTAGTCTATTGTAAATTATTAAAAAAACAAAATGAGTTCTATATATAAAAATAACATGTGTCTTATTTATAAATCACTTTGAATTTGTGAAAAATCTTCATAGTTTTAGAAATTATGGATTTTTTTCCTAAAACCCCTCTTAATTAATATTTATCATACGCCACAAGTGCTGGTAGTTAAAAGAAACAATAATGTAGGGTTGAATGTTATTTATCACGGGTATTCGTGTAGAAAATGTATTATAAATGCAAAATGATTTCTATATATAAAAATAACATTTGTCTAACTTATAAATCACTTTGAATTTGTGAAAAATCTTCATGGGTTTAGAAATTATTGATATTTTCCTAAAATCCATCCTTAATTTATATTAATCATATTTATAATTAATTTATATTCAGTATGTAAAAGTACCATGTGTCTAATTTATAAACCACTTTGAATCTGTTAAAAAACTTTAAAGGTTTAGAAATTATAGAACTTTACCTAAAATCTCTCCTTAATTAACATTAATCATACGCCACAAATGCTTGTTTAAAATATGTTATAATGGTGCTAAGTTCGGCCGGGTCGAATCTTATCTATCACGGGTGTTCGTGGAGAAAATGTATTCTAAAATCCAAGATTATTTCTATATGTAAAAATACCATGTGTCTAATTTATAAATCACTTTGAATTTGTTAAAAATCTTCATAGGTTTAGAAATTATGGAACATTTCCTAAAATCCCTCCTTAATTAATATTAATCATACGCCAAAAGTGTTTGCAGTTAAAAGAAGCAATAATGTAGCAATGTTTGCGGAGAAATTGTATTCTAAAATCCAACAATATATATAAAAATAACATGTGTTTAATTTATAAATCACTTTGAATTTGTTAAAAATCTTCATAGGTTTAGAAATTATGGAACATTTCCTAAAATCCCTCCTTAATTAATAATAATCATAAGCCACAAGTTCTTGTAGTTAAAAGAAGCAATAATGTAGCAAAGTTCGGCCGTGTCGAATCTTATCTATCACGGGAGTTCGTGGAGAAAATGTATTCTAAAACCCAAAGTGATGTCTATACGTATAAAAACAACATGTGTCTAATTTATAAATCACTTTGAATTTGTGAAAAATCTTCATAGGATTAGAAATTATGGATTTTTTCCTAAAACCCCCCTAATTAATATTTATCATACGCTACAAGTGCTGGTAGTTAAAAGAAACAATAATGTAGCAAAGTTGAATGTTATTTATCACGGGTATTCGTGAAGAAAATGTATTATAAATGCAATTGGTTTCAGTATGTACAAGTACCATGTGTCTAATTTATAAACCATATTGAATCTGTTAAAAACTTTAAAGATTTAGAAATTAGAGAACTTTTCCTAAAATCCCTCTCATACGCCACAAGTTCTTGTAGTTAAAATATGTAATAATGGTGCTTAGTTCGGCCGGGTCGAATCTTATCTATCACGAGAGTTCGTGAAGAAAATGTATTCTAAAATCCAAAATGATCTCTATATATAAAAATAACATTTGTCTAATTTATAAATCACTTTGAATTTGTTAAAAATCTTCAAAGATTTAGCTTTTATGGATAGTTTCCTAAAATCTCTCTTAATTAATCTTAATCATACGCCACAAGTGCTTGTGGTGCAAAGTACGGCCGGGTCGAGTCTTATCTATCACGGGAGTTCGTGGAGAAAATGTACTCTAAAATCCCCTAAAATCTAATCGCATAAATACCATGTGTCTAATTTATAAATCACTTTGAATTTGTTCAAAATCTTCAAAGATTTAGCAATTATGGATATTTTCCTAAAATCCCTCTTTAATTAATATTAACCATACGCCACAAGTGATTGTAGTTAAAAGAAGCTATAATGTAGCAAAGTTCGGCCGGGTCGAATCTTATCTATCATGGGAGTTCGTGGAGAAAATGTATTCTAAAATCCAAGATGATTTCTATACGTATAAATACCATGTGTCTAATTTATAAATCACTTTGAATTTATTAAATATCTGCAAAGGTTTAGCAATTATGGGTATTTTCGTAAAATCCCTCCTTAATTAATATTAGTCATACGCCACAAGTGTTTGTAGTTAAAAGAAGCAATAATGTAGCAAAGTTTGGCCGGGTCGAATCTTATCTGTCACGGGTGTTCGTGGAGAAAATGTATTCTAAAATCCAATGTGATTTTTGTACGTAAAAATACCATGTTTCTAATTTATAAACCACTTTGAATTTGTGAAAAATCTTCATAGGTTTAGAAATTATTAATATTTTCCTAAAATCCCTCCTTAATTAATATTAATCATACGCCACAAGCGCTTGTAGTTAAAAGGAGCAATAATGATATTAAGTTCGGCCGGGTCGAATCTTATTTATCACGGGTGTTCGTGAAGAAAATGTATTCTAAAATCCAATGTGATTTTTGTACGTAAAATACCATGTTTCTAATTTATAAACCACTTTGAATTTGTTAAAAATCTTCATAGGTTCAGAAATTATGGAACTTTTCCTAAAATCCCTCCTTAATTAATATTAATCATACGCCACAAGTGTTTGTAGCTAAAAGAAGCAATAATGTAGCAAAGTTCGGCCGTGTCGAATCTTATCTATCACGGGTGTTCGTGGAGAAAATCTATTCTAAAATCCAAATACAATTTGTCTAATTTATAAATCACTTTGAATTTGTGAAAAATCGCCATAGGTTTTGAAATTATGGATATTTTGCTACAATCCTTCCTTAATTAATAATAATAATACGCCACAAGTGCTTGTAGTTAAAAGAAACAATAATGTAGTATAGTTCGGCCGGGTTGAATGTTATTTATCACGGGTGTTCGTGAAGAAAATTTATTATAATTTTTTCATAATTAATATTAATCATACGCCACAAGTGCTTGTAGTTAAAATAAGCAATAATGGTGTTAAGTTCGGCCGGGTCGAATCTTATTTATCATTTCTTTGCATGGACTTTTTGAATACATAGGGTAGGCCATTTATAATTTTAAATTAGAATCAACTATAAATTATTATTTTTCAAAATTTCTGGTTTTATTGGTTGAACTTTGTCTTTTAATAATGGAACACAATATCATTCATATGACTGGCTCGGCAGTACCTCATCCGATCAACCCAATTTTTCATTGACCCAATGATGCCGCCAGCTCAAAATCCACACCAAACAGTGACTCGTTGTGGATGCACTGGCTTCTCCATAGTCTCGCGTGTGTTCTCTGAACCCCATATGCTGCAATTTTGTTTATTGACATAGCCACCGAGATGAAAATGAGCTTCATCTGAAAACACGAACATTTTCCATGTACATTTCTTACAGTTTGCGTTAAAGACTCACTACTTTGGAAGTAAGTTTTTAATATTTCGAAATCTTGTTCGAGCGTATAGCGTCCCATTTTGCAAATGTCAAACTTAAACCTGAAAATAAAAATAACAATGAATGTTATTCTACCTTTCAAAGTCAAAGTAATCGTTAGTTCAAATTTAAAGTGTTAAATGACCCATACAATGACCTTGGAACAATTGCAGGAAGACAAGTATTGAAGGGGTTTTATAGCACTATTTCAGGTCTCTTTGTTCCTCCAAAAATTATAATTTTTGCTATTGACAATAATTTGTGCAGAAAACAGGACAACGCCTATTAATTTTTAATTGTTTATCCCCTGATGATGGTTGGCAGCCGAAATATTGGGAAAATAAAAATAAATAATAAAACAACACCACCAGTTTTTTCATGGCCTCAAGCTGAATTAATCGATAAGAAGATTACAAGATTTTCTGACATCTTATTCAAATTTCAGAAGGATATGACAAAAATCCTATATATTTTTGGTGACCCATAATTATACACATTTCAAAAATGTATAGTACTTTTCCCACCCACTGTGCTATATAAAGAGACCACTGTGTATATAAAAACATGCGTGTATACGCTTGAGTAGATACTACACACATACATATATCATTACCAAGCCTCCTTTTAAATATATACACACATCATTAATCACCCACCGACAGCCAACAACAGCAGAGAACAATTTTTACAACTCCTCATAGTACGTGATTATATGGATAGAACGTAGTCGTAGACAAGTGCGTATACTTAATATTAATATTGAACGTAAAAATGAGATGGCTATATGTAGTTCTCCCTTTCTTCAATTTTTTGCTATATGTACTGTTGATGAATGATGCCTGCTTTAGCATTTATTATTATTTTATTTTATTCGTTGTCTATATTACAAATGTTTTGATTTTTTGTACGTGTTAAAAGGCTCGTTTTGCCTTTTGTGAGCACTAAAAGTGCAATAAACTATTTCGAGACAAGTATTTGAGATGTAGTAGTTTTTCTTTTTGACTAAAAAACTATAAACATGTTTGTATAGTTGAGAGAAAAACGTGAGTGAACTTAACATGTGAATGAAGATGTTTGTACACATTTTTGTCTGCATTCTAGATATTTGAAAAAAAGGAGAAAAGTTATGATTTAGATGGATTGCGCGAACTTGACCTTCATTCAAGCACTACCAACATGGATAGAAATAATAACCTTTGGCATAAGGTCGATTTCAAATAATTTAACTAAGCTCGATTTCGACTGCAGTCTGAAAAGGCCGGTAATAGCATGAAATGACATAATAGCCTTGTCACACTGTATACGAAATCTAGCTGAACTGAAATAAGGCCGATTTAGAAATGTCATATCCCAAAAAAATTTGAAATTTGAAAACTGATCTTATAGCCTTGTCACACTGCATGCGAAATCCAGCTGATATAACATAAGGTCGATTTACAAATGTCAGATTCCATAGAAAATTGACATTTGAAAATGGACCTTATTTCATTTCAGCTAGATTTCGCATGCAGTGTGACAAAGCTATTATGCCATTTCAAGCTGAAATCTATACATTTCCCGTGCAGTCTGAAAAGACTATAAGCTCGATTTCGACAGCAGTCTGAAAGGGCTGTAATGACTCGTTTGTTAGCGTCAAATTTGTATGTTATCTGAAACTTTAAATCGTCCTTGTGTCAATTTCAACTCGATTTCGTCAGCCTTTTCAGACTGAATGCGAAATCTAGCTGAAATGACATAAGGGCGATTTACAAATGTCAGATCCCATACAAATTTGACATTTGAAAATAGAGCTTATGCCATTTCAAGCAGAAATCGATGCGGTCTGAAAGGCTATAATATTATTAAGCTCGATTCTGCCGATCTCTATAGGGGTGTTTACGCATGAAGACTGTACAACTTGAAAACTGATTGTGTTTTTGTAAAGACATTTCAGAGAAAAATATTGCTAGATATAAGTGTTATGTATCTAGAAAAACTTATTTTTCATCAGAAAATAATAAATTTTTAGGTTTTCTTCATAATCTACTTTCAAGTTGTACAATAGGCGTGTTCCATTGGGCTTACTAGCTTAATATTACTATGGAATGTACTCGCTTAACAATAAAGTAGCTTGTTACTCTCTTAGCATTGCTGCCAGATTTTTCTTATTGATACATTTAAATAAAGGGTGTCCCAAGAAGAGCGCAATTTTTTAATTTTAAATAAAACACAGATATTTAAGAAAAAATCTTGAAACTTTATTATATCGTAAAGTAGACAGAATGAGGTTATGTATGGAACAATATATCGTGCAGATGGCCGCCGCGGCTTTGCTGGCATGCACGCGATCTTTTAATGAAATTTTCAATGACCGTTTTGCATGAATGCTGCGGTATTTCATTAATGCAGCGTCCAATTTCGTCTTTTAAGGCTTGAGTCGTCGTCGGCTTATTCGTGTAAACCATCGACTTCAAAAAACCCCAAAGAAAAAAATCTAATGGTGTTAAATCGCACGATCTAGGCGGCCAATTCTGATCTCCAAAACGCGAAATAACACGACCGGGAAATGACTGATGCAGCAATTGAATTGTTTCTCCGGCTGTATGACATGTGGCGCCGTCTTGTTGGAACCACATGCCCTCCACATTCATTTCTTCAATTATAGGCAAGAAAAAACTGGTTATCATTTCACGATACCGAACACCATTGACTGTTTGCGCTTGACCTGCCTCATTTTCATAAAAAAAGGTCCAATGATTCCTCCAGCCCAAAAACCACACCACACAGTGACACGTTGAGGATGCATTTGCTTCTCGTGAATCACTCGAGGATTTTCCGCACCCCAAATGCGACAATTCTGCCTATTGACGAAGCCATCAAGGTGAAAATGGGCCTCGTCACTGAAGATGATTTTATCGGCAAAATCAGCATTTTCATGTTGTCTCTCCAATACCCAATTAACGAACTCCCTTCGCTGTCCATGGTCAGTTGGCTTCAGTTCCTGAGTCAATTGAGCTTTGTATGCATGAAGATGCAAATCTTTCGTCAAAATTCGCTGCAAAGTGGATTTGGAGACACCAATTTGCTGACATGACAAATCTTTCGTCAAAATTCGCTGCAAAGTGGATTTGGAGACACCAATTTGCTGAGCTTGGTGTCGAATTGAGGTGGATGGAGTTTGAGCGACATCATCACGTACAGCTGCGACATTTTCGGTCGATCGACCTGGTCGATGGCGCGTTGTTGTCTTTACATCACTAACAGACCCAGTTTCGGCAAATTTATCCATTAATCTCTTTACAGTTGACTCTTTTGGAGCATTATTGTGACCCCAAATTGATCGGAATTTGCGAACTGGTGCCGCAAAACTTTCACCATTTTGGTAAAACAATTTCACAATGAGAATGCGTTGTTCATTCGTGTAGCGCTCCATTTTTACTAACCTCGTACCTTCTACTAACAAACAATAACAATTGTTCAAATGTCAAACAATGCCACTTCGAATGTTGCCAGATTTAAAAATTTCGTTCTTCTTGGGACACCCTTACAACCAAAGGACAACAATGTTGCCAACTTATCAAGTCTCTTAATTGTAAGATTTAAGATTTAAATATTCGATTGGACAATGAAAATGGTGTAGTAAGCCCATTCGAACAGGCCTGAAAAATGTCAAAGAATTTTCATGGCGTCGTCGGTGTCCAAAAATTCTTATTTTCTTGCCACCCTCATTGATTCTCGCTGATTTAATTTAGAATAGATATAAAACTAAGTAATTTTCTATATTTTCTGGTAAAATACAAATACGAATTTCGTATTAATGCGTTCGAATATACACCCAAACTCAACTCTTGCCGGATTTTGGATTTTTTGTATGGAGTTTGACAGGTGAAATCCGGTCAAAATGGATTTCGAAAATTTTCCTAAACAAATCAACGTACATACATGCTTATACTGCGTTTGCTTTGGGCTTAATGATCTATTGATTGAGCTGGAAAATGAAATACGATAAAAGGGCTGCATTTCTTTAAGCAAAACAAATTTTCAAAAATATATATTTTGTTTAGACTTTTTTTGGATTTAGTCTCGATAACCATAAATTTGGCGCTGTTGGTGATAATTTTAAAAAAGTTTTTATTTTAAGTGAACTTTAAACTTATTGTTTAGGCTTTGTTATCACAGCCTAGTTATCCAGTCTTAAAGAAAAACAGCTGTACATTTGAATTTAATCGTTGATTTTTTTATTTAGAAAATTTTATTTAAATTATCTAATTACTTCTAGAACAACAACAAAAAATTATGCCAAAACCGAGCATACAAAATATCATTTCTTTCTAAAATCAAACAATTTCGGTATAACATCCCCGCACTTGGCGGAGAGCTTCAAATCTGCCAAATGATCTGCTCTTGTCTCTCCTATATTCACAATGGCAACCGGCAAATTTAAATCTTTAGTTTGCAGAACCATGCGATAGCCGGAAAACACGAGTAAACTTGAACCCAAGACCAGAAGCCCATCTCCGGCATAAATCATTTCTGCTATACGATTGACACGTTCTTTCGGCACATTATCACCGAAAAACACAATCTCAGGCTTCAAGCGATCGTCGTCACACTGTGGACAGGGGGGTATACGAAAATTATCAATATATTCCTGAGGTATTTCTACGTCACCATCGGGACGTATCATATCGGGAGCATCTTTGAATTCAGGATTTAACACATTTAAAATATTTTGAAACTCATGACGATCGATGCGATAATCACAGGAGAGGCACTTCACCACATAGCCGGAGCCATGAAGTTCTATGACATTCTTAGTGCCCGCCTTCGTGTGCAACCGATCGACATTTTGTGTGACCACGCTTTGTAGACGACCTTCACGTTCAAAACGAGAGAGAGCATGATGGGTGCTGTTCGGTTCGGTGGATGAAAATTTCGGCCAGCCAACAAAGTTTCGAGCCCAATAACGTTGTCGTATTCCCGGGGACTTTACAAAGTCCATGTGTTGGATGGGTTTGTGATTACTGCGGGCGTATAGACCAACACCAGCGGAACGGTAATCGGGTATACCTGGAATGTAAGAACCATAAAAGGGGAATTTAATAACGTTTTTGTTGAAATTTGAAAATGAAAAATTTCAAAAGTAACGGAGAATCATTAATATGGCAACATCTACATTTCTTTGGAATGCAAGGGCATCACTGGACAAATTAAGCATTATTCTACAATATGGCAACACCCCCTCTGGCCGTTCACATTCACTACTACTTCCTTCTTAACAAAATACAAAATTAAACTATTTCCAAGAAGACGAAGCCTTTTCAAATACTTATAAAATCAACATAGTTGTCCATAATGGAATCCCCCCATCCCCCCAACTTAAATTTATTTATTTATTCTTACCAGATTCTGTTGATATACCAGCTCCGGTTAGTACTACAATGTTGGGTTTATTCATAAGGAAATCTTCCAATTTCTTAATATCTCCCTCCAGTACAGGTTGATGTTTTGGAACATATTGTTGTTTGGCCGCCGACAACTCGGTACACTTTACGTGTATACGCAGTAATTGGGTAAAACGCATTTTTAATTTTATTTAGACCCAAATGATGTCGTTTGTAGCTATAGCACCTAGTTCTTGTTTGGTAAACACTCACATAACAATAATAATTAGTTAGAGATAAACTATTAGAAACAGCTGTTCTCAAAAAGGTCCATATGTTTATGTTATTTTATTGGCATCTGCTATCAATTGTAAGTGAATGATGTTGAAGTGACAGCATTGCCACTGTTTCCGCCAATTTTTTTTAAATTTAAATGTTTGAGAGGCACGTTGAAACCACATGGATATAATCGATCGAAGATAAAAGGATTGTTCTGTAAGCCGGGATAACAAGCTGCGATAACAAAAACGTTAATAAAAAATCAAATTTTCGCTCAAAATAAAAAATGATATTTTCACATTGTCGCCAACTACAATATAAATATTTGTATGAAAACAAATTAAAAAAAATATTTTGTGTTAACTTTTTTTTAGACTTAACCTCGATAAAACTAAAATTTGACTTTCACTGGAAACTTATGCGAGCTAAGTCCGACATTTGTAACACAAAACAATTTTTTCAAAATTTGTTTTCATACACACATTTTTATTGCTGTTTTATTTTAAAAAATATTTTTTTCATTTTGAATGAAATTCCAACTTTTTATTTAGGCTTTTGGATACAGATCCTTGGAATATCGATAACTCGCTTAGTTTTTGAGTTATCGGACGTTAAGGTTTAGAAATAATATTTTTGGGTACAAAATTGAAAATTAGAAGAAAAACGGGAAGAGTATGATATTTGAGGATCCAAGAAAACATGCCTTTTTTAAATAATTTTTCGCCTGTGGCGCAATATTTTTTTTAATTTCTACAAAAATTATGTTAAAAAATCGAGATATGTCATGTAATTAAACTATTAGAAAACTATTAAAACTATTCGAAAATAGGAAAGTTTTAAAAGTGGATGTAGACGAGGATTTTATTTTTTCATAAATGCAGCAACATCAATTTCACTGCAATTCCACGGCCTGCTAAATTTAAATTTTTCCCACAAATTATTGCCCACAATATAAAATATAAAATGAAGCAATAGCGAAGTTACTCCTATTGCATGGCCTGCCGAATACTGAATTGTGCTTTTGGGCTAATAATTTAAACAAAAAAAAATAATTTTTCGCCTGTGGCGCAATATTTTGTTTAGGGATTTTATTTTTTCATCAATGCAGCAACATCGATTTCATTGCAATTCCACTGCCTGCTAAATTTTAATTTTTCCCCACAAATTATTGCCCACAATATAAAATATATAATGCAGCAATAGCGAAGTTACTCCTATTGCATGGTCTGCCGAATACTGAATTGTGCTTTTGGGCTAATAATTTCAAATTTCTTCACATTGGGTGGGGTGACTGTCTTTTCGGGAAGTTTGTCAAATATCTGGATAACTGCGCCAGTTATATAATAATTTTACTTTTCTTATTTTGTCCATTTTTGTGTTTTCTATAAAAGTCTGCTTTTTCAGATATTTTTGGTTTCGAAATGTTTGCCTTTTTTCAAAAGAACATAAAACTGAAAATAATAAAAAGAAAAATATATATTTTTTAAATTTTAAATTACTGAAAAATAAGTTATTAAGTTAATGGAAATTTTCCTTCATTTTGACCTCATTTTCGATGACTCAAAAGTTATCGAAAATTGTTTACCGAATATTTTACAATATTATGAACTAAAAAAAGAAATAGATATTTTAAATTTTATTTTTTTTTTTAATTTTGGATATTACAAATATTTAACGATCGATAACTCAATAACTAAGTGAGTTATCGTTAAAATGCGATACATTTTATATTTAGCTTGAAACTAAAAATAAAAAATCGATTTTTTATTTGATCTGATTTTTTACGAGTTATCGTGAAAAATCGATTTCATCGCAATTCCACGACCTGCTAAATTTAAATTTTTAATTTTTTCCCCACAAATTATTGCCCACAATTTAAAATGCAGCAATAGCGAAGTTAATCCTATGGCATGGCCTGCCGAATACTGAATTGTGCTTTTGGACTAATAATTTCAAATTTCTTCACATTGGGTGGGGAACTTTGTCAAATATCTGGATAACTGCGCCAGTTATATAATAATTTTACTTTTCTTATTTTGTCTATTTTTGTGTTTTCTATAAAAGTCTGCTTTTTAAGATATTCTTGGTCTGGAAAATGTTTGCCTGTTTTTTTCTCTTTTTTCAAAAGAACATAAAACTGAAAATAATAAAAAGAAAAATATATATATATTTTAATTTTAAATTACGGAAAAATAAGTTAATAGTTAATGGAAATTTTCCTTCATTTTTACATCATTTTGGATAACTCGAAAGTTATCGAGAATTTTTTACCGAATATTTTACAATTTTATGAACTAAAAAAGAAATAGTTATTTTAAATTTAATTTTTTTTTTAATTTTGGATATTACAAATATTTAACGATCGATAACTCAATAACTAAGTGAGTTATCGTTAAAATGCGATACATTTTATTTTTATATTTATTATGAATTACAATACAAAGTAAATTTATATTCTAATTTTTGGGTCCAGGGATTGCGCCGGGATGACTAAGACCATTGTAGCTAGTTATTGCAGCGACAGACCAGAGCCTCTGGTGGGAATCGAACCCACGACCCCCACGCAGATAGCCGAGCACGTTACCAACTCGACTACCGGGACGTTCAAATACATTTTATATTTAGCTTGAAACTAAAAATAAAAAATCGATTTTTTATTTGACCTGATTTTTCACAAATTTTACGAGTTATCGATAACATGCGCACCATTTTTTCCTGTTTCCACAAATATAGTCAGATCTTTTCTCGCTGTTTTTCAAAGTTAACCAAAAGTGGAAATCTGAAAATCTACTGTCCCTATAGGGGTGTTTACACATGAAGATTTATAATACAACTTGTAATCCGTTTAAAGTTCTAGGGTGACTTTTCAGAAAAATACGCTCAAAAACAGCGTTTTGAACTACTGTTTTTCGTAACATCAACAATTTAAATTATATGCTAGGAATAAAATGTAACCAAGGTCGATTTACAAATTTCAAATTATTCGTTTTAACACACACGGTATTGTATTTTTGTATACTACTTAATACTAATAATTTAATGTAAAGGCTGCACTATGGTCCCAAATCAATTTTTTATGGCATAAAGTCGAAAAATAAACATACAGTCTTGTAATTTTGCACATTTGCTAGACATATCATGCGCAAAAAATAAAAATAAAATTGGGCCGATCGGACCACGCCCAGTACCACCTCCCATATAAACTCAATATATAACCAACATAATTATCACCCTGTATTGGTACAGGGTGACCAAAAACAAAATTGTATGTAAGCTTAAAAGAAAGAAGAGTTGTTTATTTTGACGAAATGTGTTTTTCTAAACTTTATTACAAAAACAACCACGACATTTATAGATTATGTTCTCTACAAATCACAAAATTACAATACCTATGAATACTTACAAGACCACAATAATCATAAAATGTTAAAAATAATTTTTCAACTACTAACTCTTGCCGTCAATTTTCGTAATATAGTCATTTTATTAATTTCTTTTTAAGTATTGATTTTAATTAATTTGTAAAACTGCTTTATATCAAAATTACCCCACTTTTTTTTTGAACCGCAAAGTTTAAGTACCATTCAGGCTTGTGGTGTTGCCACCTAATTTTCTCCAGTATATTTTCTTGATTGCTTGGAGTGTTGCCATAACGAAAATATATAAACATTTACCACTTTCCAATTTTATTTTTTTTGAATTTCTGCCAAAAAAATGGATTTGGGACCATAGTGGGCTGGTACTATGCTGACTTTTCACGGTGAAACTCCATATAAAATCTGATCGATGCAAACCTAAATAAAAAGTTAAAATTTCACACAAAATAAAAAAAAATATTTTTTAAAATTGTCGTCAACAAATTAAAAAAATGTTAATGTGTTAAACATATTTTTTTGAATTCGTTTTGATACAAGTATTTTTATTGTAATTGGCGACAATGTGGAAAAATAATTTTTATCGCAGCTTGTTATCCCGGCTTAAAGAAAAACAGCCCTATTATACCAAAACTCTGTGGTGAGATTTCACAAACTCACCACTATTGTGCTGCACCCCATTCTCTCTCATTCTTAAATTGCAGATTCTTCCATTCTAATCCATTCTATACTCAGGGTTGCATCTTGCAGTACATCTCGTTCTACTCCAATTTTTAGCAACTCACTCGTTCTTTTAGTGGCTGGCAACACTGACTTGTAGATTTATTTAGTTTTTTTTGAGATTTGATAAGTGTTGTTGTGGACGCTCGTGCTCCGTGTAAATTGTTTTCACTCTCTGAGAAATTAAATGCATTTTAAAAATTTAAAATTTTTGATTTTTGTGTGTGAAATATATTGTTTTATTTGTTAACGGCTGAAGAAGCATCAGAAATCAACTAACGACACACAACCAAAATAAAAAGCCGGTCATTTGTTATAGCCAAAAGAGTAGAAACATTTGTAGGTGTTAAAACAAAGCAAGCGGAAAAAATATCCATATTTTTATGGTTCATTTGGTTAAATATTTGTTTTATGTTGAGTGATATATATCGGGGGAAAAAAGAAAGAAAACAAAAAAAGCTATACTACTTTAAAAAGTGTTAAAAGCAACAGCCAAAAAGGGAGAAACATATTGGCCGATAAAACAAAAAGAATTGTGTGTCATCGTCGTTCGCCATACGCCGTTTATGAAGAGAAGCGCATTTTTGTTGCCTGCTTCTTTTTGGAGTTCTATAACACATGTATGTATGCATATACACTGTCGGCGAACTAACTGCTGAGTGTGTATGTGGGATAGTGTAGTGTGTTTTTGGCTTTCCTTTTGTTCGTCCGTCGTCGTCGGTGTGTTTTAAAAGGAATTGAAGTTACAACAAAAACAATAATACTTCAAAACGTTTTTTACCGTTTTTGAAAAAAGAAAAGCAACTTGTAATCAAGAAAGAAAATAAAAAACAGCTGAAAGCAACAAAGAGTTCAAAGTGAAAAATAAAATACAACAACTTCTTCCACACAACAGACAGTCATCATGTCAGAAACAAAAAGTGTAAGTATTATAGCAATAAAATAAAGATAAATAATAAATCCCATGCACATCTGGTTTAATTCCTGGCCGATTTTATTGTCAAGGGCGCGGTTATATCGTATGCTCACTTTTTTCGCCACTGTTGCATTGAACACCACCGTCTGTGTATGGGTGGATGGGAGCGTTAAGTTTATAGTATGTGTGTGCGTGTGTTTTGGTTTTTGCCAGGGTATTAGTTTTTAGTGGATCTCAACTCTGTCCTGTTTATTTCTTTTGCCTTGTTTCGCAATAACATGTTTTTGTTGTTGCCTGCCTGGTGTGTGTCTGTCTTCTTTTGTATTTGACTCATATTTCTCCCCCCCCCCTACTTTTTATATTTTTTCCTTGAATACAACTCTGTGTTAGTTTTGTATGTTTTCCTTTATTACTTGTGCCCAAAAAGGATCATCATCATCACCGCCACAAACAGCAACAATCCACACAGCTAGCAGAAGGAGAGGAGGAGGGTTGAGATTTTTGTAAAAAGTATGCATTCTTTGTTGGTGAGGTTTTTACATAAGGCAGGAATTTGTGCGTGTGTGCAAGCAATGTTAAGTAGGTCAAGGAGAGGGTGTCTATTTTTGTTGTTGATGACACAAAGAAGGAAGTGGAAATGTCATGATGTCGTATTACGACTGCAACACTAATTTAATTGTTTTTTTTTTTACAAAAAACACAAAGGCAAGCTAAAGATTATATGAAAAAAGAAATAAAAATACATATTAATGTTAGACTGCAGGGACAATCGAGCTAAGTTCGATTTTGTCTGTAGCCTATTATTTATTTATACAAAGTATATTTATTTTCTAATATTTCATATTTTTTTAGACAAACAATATTAAAAACTTAAGTGTCCTAACTGACAGCTACTCCTCCCATTTGTTGCGCCAAGTGACTTAACATGCTAAGGGAGTAATTTCCACTCTCGGTCTGTATAAGCTCTAAGCAGCTATAGCAAAATGATTGCCACACCCCTATGAATGGACGTAGTATTTGGGATCAGTATAAAAATTTAATAGTTGTCTTCATATCCCAGCAAATCAGACATTTAGAAACCACAACAAATGAAAAATAAAATATAATACCACTCAGAAAACTTACGGCACACACAAAAATACCTCAGGCTAGCGGTCAGAAATCGTTAAGAATTCGTACAGACATGTCGGAACAAATGGAAT
Source organism: Polietes domitor (assembly GCA_947397865.1). NCBI lineage: Eukaryota > Metazoa > Arthropoda > Insecta > Diptera > Muscidae > Polietes > Polietes domitor. The sequence continues at coordinate 173,851,026 of OX377620.1, read as the reverse complement.
TTTTGCAAAAAAACATCCCTGCAAGAATGGCCAATGGGCTTTGAATTAGAAGTCATGAGAAATAAATTAAATGAAATTGAAATTATCTAGGTTTTGGAAGCAGTGCGCCCCCTATAGAGATACTGAGGGTGAAATAAAGTAAACATTGCTGAAACTCTGCATGACTCTGGTGCAATAGGGTCATGCAGAGACCGAAAATTTGGATAGAGCTGAATCTATGTATGCTTCAGTTGCAATAAAAGAAGCAAACCGGCCGCAACATTTCATTTTTAAACTAGACATGTCATTATTTCATCTCAGTAATTGCTCTAATTCGGGACATCCCACACAAAGACCATCGCTTAATATGCAGGTTAGTAAGCGTGAGATACTGCAATTCTTTCTTACCAACCTGCTGAAAACGGACTGGGAGTTTTTACTGGGATAATCTCTGAGCAAATTTCAAAAATCCATCAGATAGATTTCAGGGGTCTAATTCCCCCACCCATATATAGAATATAACTGTCAATAAAAATATTTGGCAGCAATTAGCAAGGCGATAACAAAACAACAAATCATTTTGGACCGATTTTATACTATTTACACAGCAAACAAAAATTATTAGGCCACATTACAGTGAATTAGGCCCAGAAAAAAACTTTCCGAGTTCGTACGAATATGACCGAAGGGGGGTACAGATGATGTGTAGAATTGTTAGATACCAGTCAATGGGATGTTACTGCACTCCTTACTCTCTAGTCGGTCGATAATTTACCACATGCATAAGGAGACTAAATAAGAACCTCAACTTAAAACCGTATTTACTTGTTTGCTTTCTTTAGAAAAATAAGTATTGTAGTCAGATATCAGTCAATGGGATGTTACTACAGTCCTAGTCGGTCGGTAATAAGGCATAAGGAGACTAAATAAGAGACCCACCTTAACGCAATATTAACTAGCTTGCTTTCTTTAAAAAAATAAGTATTGTAGTCTGTATAGAAAATAGTGAGCATTGAAAGCCTTGAAATACTCCAAAAGTACTCAATATATTAGACAAACTTTCAGTCCTTGTGAGTGAGATTTCAGATCCAACAAAAAGAATTTTATTCTATTGTACAAATTTTGTACCGTCCTCCACGAAAGTTTAACAAACAAATTAAAAAAATGAAATTTTAAAGAAAAAAGGAGGAATATTCATTAACCAAAATTAAAAATACAAAAAAGACCAACACAAAAATGATAATAGTTTAAATAAAGGTCGCATAGATAAACAAAAATCTACTTTCTCATATTTCTCATGTTGTTGGTCTACCTCCAGATCCTACCTAGAATTGCAAATTATTTTCATCCCAATTTACCATGTTTACTTTACAACTCTGAAATGATGACGTTAACTAATTTAAACATTTTCTTTCATTTCACACAGCAATATCCTGTAAGTTTATAGTTTATACAAAAACATATAATTATATATTTTCATAAATTGTCATTATTATTGGCATGACCTCTAAATCTTATAAATATTACTTGGAAGGAGATTGTCTTATTCCTCCTCTGTTGTTATTGGTAATAAAAAGTCCCCTTTCCAAACTGCTGGTTAAAGTTAAGCCTGTCATTAATCGGTTTACCCAAAATCCCCAAATTTAACATATCTCATTTACTATTGGCTGGGTTCTTAAATTTTCCTGCATAATACCCCCTTATGAATGAAAAGTTCAGCTATCGCTAGACTTTTGAAACTTCTAGGTCTTTCTAGAATTTTCCACCACTTAATTTATTTTTCTTCACAATTCTAAAATTCAATACTAATTTTAATTTTCTTCCATTTCATCACACAGCAATATCCTGTAAGTTGTATACAATTTTATTTCGAATTTATAGTAAATTTTTATTTTCAGTATAGTACGAGCGGGGATAGAAAACATGCAGTGCATTATCGTATGTTTTTCTTTCTTCATTTGAAAAATGTACATGGCTCTTGGTGTGGTGTGGAGCACATCTGTGAAATGTATAAAACACAAACATGGTCGACCATATGTGTACGATATATATTTTTAAAGCTAATCCCATAGCCATGTCTGTGATATTAGGGGAATGAGTAAGATCGGATATCACGCCATAAACCATTTTTTCCATTTAAAAATAAGTGTTTATTCATAATTTCAACTTGAATCTATACATAGACTTACTTGGTCCAGTTATGCTTTCATTTTGGGCCTTTATACTTATTTTTAGCAGGATTATGCTGGCCAAGTAAAAATTAAAATCAAATTACCAATATTTTCTACGAACGTGCGCTTGAGAGGTCAATTTTTTCTAATTTTTTCTTTAAATAATAAAAAGTTCATTGTTTTCTTTTCTTTAATAATATTAATTAATTAATATTTTTACACTCACAAAGTGTCAGCAAATTTCACCAGGGATAAAAACTTTCCATTTCGCACGTAGTAGCACCCCTTTAAATAATTTAATACAACATCGTAAAAATTTATGATCGTTTTGTTACTTTAATCAAAAATTCCTTTTGCATGTTGATAGAATTGAAATATTACGTGCGAGGTCGGTCGGTCTGTCGTACATATGTATTCCCAACATTAATTTTAAAAAGAGAAAACTCTTGAAAGAAGCAAAAAGACTTCTGTAGAGTTCACCGAAACGTTTGCTTAATTTTTTTTTTTTTATTTTTTTGGGAAAGTGATTCATATTTTGTGTTTACGTTTTACAAAAGTACTTTAACGTTCCCATCCCATCCATCCATCCAGCCACACATGTCATCATGCCACAAGTCTTATCACAAGCCAGCCACTGTAAACAAAGGCAGGCAATTCTCTCCACATGTACTATGTAAATATGCACATTAGGATGTATAGCAAAAAAAATCCAACATTTCATTTTCAATTCTTTGCCCCAAAGAAATCAAAATTATATTTTTTATTAGTTCATAAACGTAAGGTATAAAAACAATGAAAAATTTAAGAAAAAGAAGGTTATGGAAACATTTAATTTTTTTAATTTTTTGAATTGTGGATTGCAAATCAAAAAAAAATTAAAAAAAATATATATTTTTCCATAATCTATTTTTTCTTGGATTTTTCATTGTTTTTATACCTTGTGTTTATGAACTAATGAAAAAATTATAATTTTGATGATTTTTCACTGTAATTCTGGTTGATTTTGTTAAAAAAAAAAAATAAAAAAAATATCGTAAAAAATAGAAGCCATCATTTCACCACTTTCAAACTCACACAGATGCTTAAAAATAGACCTGAGCACACTACGTTAAAATTTCAACAAAATGGATTGGAAGAACTAAAATTGCAAAAACATTAAAAAATCTAACCATGCTATAACAGACCATATTAATATTTTAAAAGTAGCCTTCAAAACAAGGCATAACACATTAAAATCGGTAAAGTATTTCAGGAGTTACAGGCAATTGAATGAGCAGACCTTTTGAAAAAAGTAGTATTTTTTTCACTGTTAAATTGGCCATAACTTGTGAAAAAAAAAACTTAAAATTATTTTTCAAAAATACGTATACAATATTTTTATGAGAAGAATACATACACAAACTTTCATAACAATCGCAGCTATCGAGGTCAAAAACCGCATCGCTTGACATGGAATGACTCACATAGATTAATGGGCGATTGATTTTTCATCAATACGGTTGCCGAATATTAATGACACTCACTGTATAAATTTCAATCGACCATAATAATAAGTAATGGTAGTAACGATATATTTATTTAAAAAGTAAAACAATTTAGAATATTATTGCTAATGAAGACATCGGGAAATTATTATTATAATTTTTTTCATTTTGACATGATTTTATATGATGATATGTTTTGTTTATATTAGCAAACAGACACAAATTAATAAAACGCTTAAAAAGGCTAAAATTGTGATATGAATAAAAATGGCTAGATTTAGCTGGGAAATAGCTAAATTGGTAACACTGGTTTCAATTCGTACGCCCTCCCAAAATTTAAAATATTCTGTTTTTCTCATCGTACGCCTTTTAACGGTTTATTATAATACATACATACAACGAACGTGTTTGTTTATTGTTGTTTACCTATGTAGTTGTATGTGAACAAAAAGAGCGATGTTTCTTATCGACAAACACATAAAGCTTCATGTGTAAACACAACCTTTTCAAAAGATTTATATACTTTTCAGACTGCATGCGAAATCAATCGAGCTTGCAATGATATATTGTCGATTACAAAAAGTCAGACTTGTTTGTATGGTATCTGACTGACTGGTATGACATAAGGTCAAATGTCAGTTCCCATACAAATTTGACAGTTTTAAATCGACCTTGAGCTGAAATAGATAGATTGCAGTCTGAAAAGGCCTCCTTTGGATTTTAGGAGCATAGGCAATTTAAAAAAGTTGGAGAAAATCGATATGGCCTAATACACACACAAACAAGCCTTCTTACAAAACACACAACAGCAATCTCCATTATTCACATGCTCCTTCACAGAACACAACAAAAACGAAAATTCTGATAAAGAAAAAAACAAACAATTCCAGCAATTTTCGAAAAATACAAAGAAAGCCAACTAGAAACAACAACAAAGGCAGTGCAGCAACAAAATGCACTCCCGCTCCAGCACTCCAAAAGTCAATTGAACTCTTTATTCAAATTACACCAAGCACAGCACATACATACCGACACCGCCACCAACATTCAAACACAAACGCCAACGAACAGAAGAACGATGCAATAAAACCGTTATGGCTTAAGGGTTTAATATACTCTCCACCTCTACAAGCGAAAACACATCACATCGCTGTACAGCAGAAGCAGCAGCAGCATTGTAAAGGCAACAACATCCATAAATGTGTAGCAATTGATGCACACATATTTTGTTGTAAACAAAAACAAAGAGATGATGTAAATGTAATTGGGAGAGGGGAGAGAGAATAAAAGACAGACCGTTGTTGATGTTATCGTGTAAGAGAGCGGGAATGGCGGGAATATTAAATTAAGTTTGCCGTTCTTGTAGAAAGATGACTATTAGCACACCAGGGGTGTTATATACAAAACACCTCTGCGTAAACGGTAAAATAATCGTGTGTGAGAGAGAAAGGGTTGTTGAAGAAGACGAAGCAGCACCAGAATAATTAATAACAATTTCTCGGTAGAATGCAACACAAAAACAAATTTATCTCTGGAGGGTTGTTCAAAAATTAACGAGGAATAATTGTGAATGAAAGACCATTTGTTTACAGCGCGCACAATAATCCACAGACAAATACCCACCTATTCTATTTGGCAAATACACTTGTTTATTTTTGCACTTTCCCTAACGATGTTCAGTTGCAATGAAGGGGAGTTTACACTTGAAGATTTATCGTACAACTTGAAAAGAGATTATTACAAAACATTGCATTTTTTGATGAAAAATATGGACCTTTTTGGAAACGCGTCACGGCAGTGCAGCAGATTAATTTGGAGTATCATCCAAATCACAAATTAAATTTATTATGAATTTTTCCACTTGTGATTACAAACGTAAATACAATACCAATGGAAAAATTCATAATAAATTTAATTTGTAAGTTGGATGATAGTCCAAAGAAACGTGATGCGTTGCCAAAAGACCCTATGTTTTATCAGTTGCTTAACCCTTAGATCTGGTCAACTAATGTATGTGGCAAACTAGTGTGTTAACAGACAAGAGGTATAAAGGCGTCTCTACGGCAGGACTGATAGGCCAGGCCAACTGACACTCAATCTAGGGGGCACTAACCCACAGGTCACAAGGAAGGAAAATAAGACCGCAGCCGACTCCCTTAAGCACTCTCCGGGGGTGAATAAGAGAGCCAGGTCTTGAGAGTAATGACACTAAGTTTTGAGTCAATATATTTAAAAATATTTATTTTTTTAACATTATTATCAAAAAATTGTTTATTTATGCACTTTGTAATTTAGGCTATGTTTCTGCTCGTCTGAGGCGAACCAACCAAAATCACTCAATTATTATAAATATCTCGCTTAGTTATCTAGTTGAAAATCTAAAAATATTGATTCGTTTCATTTTCAAAATATGAAAAACGGGGAAAAATAAATAAATTGATAACTACCTTAGTTATCGAAATATTGTAAATCGATTTTTTAGTTTTTGTTGTAGGTTAACAAATCAATCCTTTCTAATAATTTATTTATTACAACAACAACAAAAATCGGCCAAACATTTTTCATAGCTTCCGAGTTATCGAAAATAAAAATACTGAAAAAACTGACTTAGAAAAATATTAAAACATTCCAGTTATCGAAACTAAATATCACGGAAATGAACGAACCAAAATCACTCAATTATTATAAATATCTCGCTTAGTTATCGGAAGCTAAGTTTGAAAATGTAAAAATATAGATTTTTTTATTTTCAAAATGGGGAAAAATAAAAAAAAATGATTAACTACCTTAATTATCGAAATATTGATTTTTAGGTTGAAAAATCTTTTCTAATAAAAAAATAACAAAAAATCGGCCAAACATTTCCCATAGCTTCCGAGTTATCGAAACTAAAAATACTGTAAAAAAAACTGACTTAGAAAAATATTAAAGCATTCCAGTTATCGAAACTAAATATCACGGAAATGAACGAACCAAAATTACCCAATTATTATAAATATCTCGCTCAGTTATCGAGCTATTGGACGCTTTGTTTGAAAATCTAAAAATATAGATTTTTTCATTTTCAAAATCTGAAAAAAACGTGGAAAAATAAAAAAAGTGATTAACTATCTTAGTTATCGAAATATTAAAAATTGATTTTTAGGTTGAAAAATCTTTCTAATAAAAAAATAACAAAAATCGGCCAAACATTTTCCATAGCTTCCGAATTATCGAAACTAAATATATCGGAAAAATTGGCTTATGGAAAACTTAAAATTTTCGATTTTTTGACGATATATCGCTTAGTTATCGAGTTATCGGACGATAAGTTAAAAAAAAAAACTAAAAATATTGAATTTTTAAAATGAGCTGAAAAATTGAAAAGAAAATGTGGGAAAATAAAAAAAAAAAATATTATTCTAGCTATATCTCGAAAACTAGAATACATGAATCGGGTATTCCAAAGGCAATTATTTAGCCAACTCTTTTTTGGAAAATATTCTACTTACCAAGGGCTAAATAATTGCCTTTGGAATACCCGATTCATGTATTCTAGTTTTCGAGATATCGGACAATCAAAATTCGATATATATATATATACCCGATATCTTAAAAGCTATATATCTCCGATCTCAAACGGAATTTGGACCGACTCCTTTTTTGGAAAATATTCTACTTACCAAGGGCTAAATAATTTCCTTCGGAATACCCGATTCATGTATTCAGTTTTCGAGATATCGGCTCTTCAATGTCACAACAATTCATGGCCTATTTTGTATAGTTTTTGGACTTTTGACTGATTCGATGTATTCAAATAATTGGAACGGAAAATATTTTTAAAAAATAATTACATAATTCCTTTTATTTTTATTATTTTTAGTGTTTTTATTACGTTCCACAAGCTAAATTGGTTTGTGTCTTGGGTGTGGGACGTATTTAACTTACGAATTTATCTTCACACCCTTTTCATGTTTTATTCAAAAAATATTTCTTCAAAGTTAAAGCAAACTTTGAGCTCTCTTATGACAAAATATTTCTTACAACAATATACAGAAGTAGAAATAGTTTAAGTTTTTCCTGGTTTTTCACGCCTTTGGAACGAATGTGACCAATGAAATGCCCATATGATTTTTTATTCTTATAATTTTATCGGGATTATCTTATCACTTCCTTGAGCAGAAACTCTATTTGCAAATTAGAACAAAAACACTTTGACAACACCCCCTAAACAAATTGAAGCAATGATGTCAACGCTGTTCAAGCCCCGACACGACAAAAAACAATCTTTGTTTTTTTTTTGAATTGTTTAAAAATTTAAATTTAGCAGACATACAACACATCCAATGCATTAACATCCATGCTTTTTAGCTCCCCCCCCTGCAATTGTTTGTCTGTTGCAAATACTCATAACCATAATTCTTGCAACCGTACCGTGTGGACGACGGCGACGATGACTACGAGTATACTTGTCTCGTCGCATATGTAAATAAAAATAAACATTGACACTCAGCACTCGTGGTGTCTCTTTGGGGGCTATGGGATTGTGTTTATGAAAGGGTTGGTCTGTGGCGCGGTTACTATGGGCAAACTGAAAACTTGGCGGTTTGGGAGGTGCAATAACCTGGTGTTGCTTAAATTGAATTCACGTTTAAAGAGGACTGTTTCACAATAACAAAGAAAACAGAAGTCCTTGCCTTAAAATAATTTTTGATTTTCTAGGGGATACAGACAAACAGAAAATATATTTATTTTAGGGTGCGATGGGGTGTAAACTATACCTTTATAGAGAAAACTTGAGCCGTCTGTGGAAATTATGCAAGAAACTAAATGATCGAGCAGGTTAAAATTGTCTAGGTATATGAGTAATAGAAGTAGATTGATTGGACGTCGCACAATGGTGACCAAATTTTGACTTAATTGATTGAATGTTGGAAAGAACAACATATATTAGTCCTGTTGCAAAAACATGTCTTCAGTCAACATTCCATACAATACAATTCGAAGCCCAGACTCTAGGGCATGTGTAACTATTGCGCAGTGCTCCCTCTGTCAATACTGAAATCAACGTAGAAAAATGGAAGAGCAGCCGTTATTGTTTTCATAGAAGTTACACCATCTGCAGCTAAAGTTGGGCAGTTGTGGGCGCGCTCCTACATCAAAGTATATGTTTCGGCTTGCCAAGCCACTCGACTCCATTATACCTTCTTAAAAGTTCATTAAAGCAACTTGAAATTCTCAGAAAAAAGTCGGCTCCAATCATAAATCCAATCCAATCTCCCTCCCTACACTCATCTATCTATGACTAAGGCAATGGCAATAGTCATCAACCATCAGCAACACCACCAAGAGAAAAGAAAATTAACACAAAGCTCTACCATCCAATCAAATGGAATGGGGGTTGACTTAAACATTTCAAAAAGAAAAAAATGGGGAAAAAAGAAGAAGAAAAAAACGATTTAAATTAAATCCAAACATGCATGCATGCATATGAAGATGAATATGCTGCTGCACGGCCTCACAAAGCATGAATGAATAAATGTACTCGACTTCGACACCACCACCAACATGCTTGCTTACGGCTAGTGTTTGCTTTTTATCATCATCGTCAGCGGCCATGGCGGTGGCGGTGGCAACTGCTAACGCAGTTGGTTGGGTTGCTGCTTCTGTTTCTGTTGGGGTTTTATTAATTGATTTATGACTGTTTTGGTTGTGCAGCTATTTAAATAAAAAAAGTTTCTGAAGTGATTTCTCATACTCGAATGTATGTATGCATGCACATGGTGGTGAATGGTAGGGGCCGGACGGACACCCTCTTCCAGACGGACAGACGGCAGTCTATCAGTCAATTATATTCATTGTTGTTGTTCTTCTTCTTCTTCTTCTTTGTTCAATAATCACAACAACAAAAATATTGTGTCAATTATGTAGTACTACTACTCGAGTATACTACTACTACTACGGCGTACTTATTGATGGAACAATAGAAAGTCTGCTGGACAGCAAGAAGAGAACTCACCACAGCACGACACAGCCAACAGCAACAACAATAATAACAATTTAATTGATATGCTATGCACGCATTTCAATTTGAACATTACTTTCAATTGTTCAAGTTATTTGTATCTTTTTGAAATAAATATTTTGGTTGGTGTGTATGTACAATATACAAAATGAAAGAAAGTCAGTCTGGGTGTGTGTGTGTGGATAGGTTTGGCGCAGCGATATGACGTTCTTTATATGGCCAGCACTAAAATTCAAATAAGTTTGAAATTCTATTTGGTTAATAATTTCACTTGGAGAAAGAAATTGCTTTTCCATATGAGAAGGTGTGAAGTTCGACCGATTCGAATTTTAAGTTCACTCCACCATGGAGTGCATTCACTACTACGGAATGCAGGCAGAATTAAAGTTACCCACTTTAGGTTGAAGTGCAGTAGCATATTAGGAAAAATATTATATTTCTGCGAGCTCGATGCTCGAATTGAATTGAATAATTGTTCCATGCTAAACTCAGTAGAGTTTGGATTTATTAAATTGCAATGAAAATAGTTGCATTTCCCGAATTTCAAAAAATAAGATATTATAGACACTAGGTTGAATCGAAAAAAGTATTTTTACCAAAAAGGTAATTTTAAAGAATTTGTTGATTTTTTTAATTTCAAGCTAATCTCTTATAATTGTTTTAAAAAATTTACATATCATAAAACAATATTTTTTAATTTTTATTTTCTCATATATTTCATAAACAAAAAATACCTGCGATTTTTTTGTCGAAATTAAAAATAAATATAATTTTTCACATATTAAAAAAAAATAAAATAAAATGTCTAAACTGTGATGATATTTAACTTAAGAGGTAATTTCTTAACGATTTATGAATTTACTCGCAATGTATAAATAGCAAATAGGAACCTTCCAATTTATAAAAAAATATATGAATATGGTTTTCCATCTACAACATTCGATTCGTATGAAATCCCCATGAAATTGTTTTTTTGCAATTGAAAGTAAACACATTGGGTCACTTCCCCAGAAAAAATATTTAAAAAATGAAGGGGCATTATTTTAGTTCATATTTTCTAAATGTTATTGTCAAGAAAAAATATTGTTTCGATTAAATTCACTTTTATAAATCCATTAGAAAACACTTTTCAAACGCATCTTCGTGCGTCAAAATATCTCAACTATGTCAGAAATTATGGAATTTAGAAAACAATAACCTCTATCTATAGAATATGTTTTCCATTCACACCACATTAAGTTTTGTGGGACAGTTTTACACCAATTCCAAAAAATACCCTAAAATGTATATTAAATTTTGACATATTTCTGACAATAAGTTGAGTTTTGATTTTTTTGTATTTAGTGAAATATAGTAGAATTTTATGGCTTTTTTTTGTAGAACAGTTTGAACCGTTAAACCGCTGTTTTAGGGACGTTTTTACCCTTTTGCACAAAGGGGACAAAAAGGTCATTATATAGAGAGGTTGGAGGGTTAAACTGTTCCTGTAGTGTTTTAAGTAATATTGCTGAACACATCATAAGCTTAAAATGCAAGGATCACAAGGATTCCTATGTCGAATCGTCATATGAATGTACCTCATAACCGTTTTATGAGGTTCTTTCTCTTGACTATCAAAAATGGGAATTTTTCAAATAATCATCTTAAATACTTTAAAATATGTTTATAAAAACTAATTAAAAAAAAATATTTTAAAGATTTAGAAAAATTCGTACCATATCTCACCTACTCAGAAACAATATTCTCCTTCAACTACGAACGATACTGCAAAATTAATTTATTTTACATACAAATCGACCACTCTCTGGAGCCCACAAAAACTATTTCTATAAAAAAACTTTGGAAATTTTTCTTAGTTGCACTAATACCTGTTAGCTTCAAAGGTTCTAGACATAAATGACACTAAGTTTAGAGCCATTATATTTAAAAATATTTATTTTTTTATCACTATTATCAATAAATTGTTTATTTATGCATTTTGTAAGCGAACTATTGAAAATCACTCAATTATTTCGACACCTTGCTTAGTTATCGAGTTAACGGACGCTAAGTTTGAAAATCTAAAAATAGATATTTTTTTAAAATGTGTTCAATATGAAAAATCGAAAAAAAACGATAACTACCTTAGTTATCGAAATATTGAAAATTTAATTTTTAGGTTGAAAATCAATATTTTTAATTAAAAAACAACAAAAAATCGGCCAAACTTTTTCAATAACGGCCGAGTTATCGAAATTAAAAATATTGGAAAAAAACTGACTTACAAAAATCGTAAAACTTTCCAGTTATCGAAACTAAAAATATCGGAATGGAACAGTGTTTTATAGAAACTTTTAAAATAGGTAGGAAAAGAAAACTATTTTTTTTTTGATAACTGGTATAGTTATCGAGATATATAACAACAATCTGAACAATTTTACAATGTTTCCAATTTTTTATTTGATTTTGAACACTTTCGATAACAAAGGTAGTTATTGAAATATTAAAACTGAAGACTGAAAATAGCTATTTTTTCTCTTTCTAATATTTTGAGCAAAAAAAGTCGTACATTTCCTATAACTTTTGAGTTATCGAAACTAAATTTAGCGAAACTAAAAATTTTGGGCGTGATATCGATATCTCACTTAGTTATCGAATTATGGAATTTATTTATGAATTTGTAATTTAGGGCTTATTTTTGTAAATTATTTTCGTTTGAATCGAAAATCACTCAATTATTATCGATGTCTCGCTTAGTTATCAAGTTATCGGACTCTAAGATTGAAAATCTAAAATATAGATTTTTTAAAAAAATGAGTTCAATATGAAAAATCGAAAAAAATCTAGTTATCGATTTTTTCGATTTCTTAGTTATCGAAATATTGAAATATTTTGAGCAAAAAAAATCGAACATTTCCTATTACTTTTGAGTTATCGAAAATAAATTTTAGCGAAACTAAAAATTTTGGGCGTGATATCGATATCTCACTTAGTTATCGAATTATGGAATTTATTTATGAGTTTGTAATTTAGAGCTTATTTTTGTAAATTATTTTCGTTTGAATCGAAAATAACTCAATTATTATCGATATCTCGCTTAGTTATCGAGTTATCGGACACTAAGAAAAAATCTAAACTATATATTTTGAAAATCTAAAAAATCTAAACTATATATTTTGAAAATCTAAAAACATATATTTTTATAAAAATTGAGTTCCATATGAAAAATCGAAAAAAATCTAGTTATCGATTTCTTTGTTATCGAAATATTGAAAATTGAATTTTTAGGTTGAAAATCAATATTTTTAATTAAAAAACAACAACAAAATTAGGCCAAACATTTTCCATAACTACCGAGTTATCAAAACGAAAAATATTAAAAAAAACTGACTTACAAAAATCGTAAATCTTTCCACTTATCGCAACTAAAAATATCGGAATGGAACAGTGTTTTATAGAAACTTATAAAACAGTTAGGAAAAGAAAAGTTTTTTTTTTGATAACTGGTATAGTTATCGAGATATATAACAACAATCTGAACAATTTTACAATGTTTCCCATTTTTTGATTTTGAACACTGTCAATAACAAAAGTAGTTCTTGAAATATTAAAAGTGAAGGCTGAAAATAGCTAATTTTCTCTCTTTTTACTATTTTGAGCAAAAAATGTCGGACATTTTCTCTAACTTTCGAGTTATCGAAACTAAATTTAGCGGAAAAAAACTGGCTTAGGGAAAAATTCAACATTTTGAGTTATCGAAACCAAAAATGTTGGGCATGATATCGATATCTCGCTTAGTTATCGAATTATGGAACAATAAAAAATATTGACTTTTTTGTAAAATGAGTTGAAATTTGAAAAAAAATTGGGAAAATAAAAGATAAAAAGGCATGTTTTGCCGTTTGGTTGGTACCATTTTTGTCCCTCTTTTCCATTTACTTTAAAATTACGAATTTCGAAAAATCCATTTATTTTCCATGGCTATGCCAATAAAGGTATTTATACCAGCTCTTGTCGTTTCATTCGTACCATTTTTGTCCTCTTTCGCCCCCTAAAAGTAAGAAATATCAAAAAAAATGTCAATGTTACGTAGTTAGGGGAATGATTTCATGATTTAAACTTTGGCCTTTGGTTGGTTTGGCGACCTATTGGAATGTATACATCGAATTTCATGATTTCAACTTTGTCCTTTTGGTGTTGGTACCATTTTTATCTCTTTTTCCCCAATTTACCACTTTAAAAGTACGAATTTTGAAAAATACTTTTATTTTATGTGTTTAGACAATTAAAGGGGAGTAGACTCCGTATACCTCTTGCCATTTCATTCGTACCATTTTTACCACGTTTAGCAGCCTAAAAGTAAAAGTTTCAAAAATGTCTATCTGTCGTTTGGTACCATTTTATACTCTTTCGTCCCTTAAAATTATAAATTTTCAAAAATCTCTTTATGCTGCGCATCTACAGGCAGAGGCATGTTTTGCCGTTTGGTTGGTACCATTTTTGTCCCGCTTTTCCATTTACTTTAAAAGTACGAATTTTTAAAAATTCTTTAATTTTCATGGCTAGGCCATTAGAGGTATATATATACTACTTCTAGTTGTTGTAGTTTCATTCGTACCATTTTTATCCCTTTTGGTCCCCTAAATGTAAAATTATAAAAATTTCTTTATGTTACGCGTCTACACAGTCAGAGGAATGTATACACTAAATTTCATGATTTTTACTTCGACCGTTTGTACAATTTTAATTTTATCTCCCTTTCCCATTTTACCCTTTTTAAAGTACGAATTTTGAAAAGTGCTTTTATTTTACGTGTTTAGACAATTAGAGGGTTGTAGTGTTGTCTTCATACCTCTTGTCGTTTCATGCGTACCATTTGTATCCCATTTTTGTCCGTATTTCATAATTTCAACTTTGGCCTTTTGGCTGGTACTATTTTTATCCCTATTTCCCATTTTACCTCTTTAAAAATAGAAAATTGGAAAAATACCTTTATTTTACGTGTTTAGACAATTAGAGGGTTGTAGACTCCTCCTACCTATTGTCGTTTCATGCGTACCATTTTTAGCCCCTTTTGTTGCTATTTCAATTTTTCGAAAATTGTCTTTATGTTGCGCCTGTAAACAGTCTGAGGTATGTATGGCTGTAATGGATGGTACCATTTTTATACCCCTTTTCCATTTTACTCTTTTAAAATATGATTTTTTGTATTTTACATGTCCATGTTTCTATCGTCGTTTGACATTTTTATCCCATTTCGCTCCCTAAAAGTATGAGTTTTTGTATGGTGCGTTTTCACGTAGAAAATTTCTAGTGGGTATAAGAAAGAAAGCTATAAAATTATTTGTAAAAACTCTAAATATTAGGACATTGTCAGTCCTTGTTAGGGAAATTGGTTTCTCTCTGGATCGATTTGCAATCACAAACGATCTCTACTATTAGACGAATACTTGGAAAATTTGTACAAACAAATATTTTTCCGCGCACACAATGTGTTCTTTGTAAACTAGTGTCCAGTGTAACGTTCCATTTAGTCTCGATAAGAATTTGAAAATTGTTTTATGGATTTTTAAAACCGTATTTTTTTTCGCTCAAACTGTGAAAACATTTTAAGGCAGTCCAGTCAATAAACTTTTTGTACTCGTTTTTTTTTTTCTTTTTTCCCTCACGCTTCACATATTTCTAATTATGTATTCCAAATAAATGGTATTTTTTATCTTCTACCATTTTTAGTATTTCGCAATTATGTACGCTGACGCGGACTGGCATGTGCTGAGTGTGTGGTGCTATATATGCCTCCGTTATGAATGAAATGAAAACAATGGGGGAGAAAAGCTAGCTATACTAGCAAGTACTTGTTTTGCTTTGCTGATAATGAGCTTTCCTTCGTTTTCTTCTTTTGGGTGGGCCTTAGCCTACCACCTAGCCCCTCCACCACCACCACCACCACCTTCCTTTCCGTACTAGTGCGGACCACACGGGTGCCATCAGTTCATTTTCAGCTGTGAGTAATTTTCTGGGTCATTAATATATGATGACATTGTTGTTGTTGGGGTTTTTATCACTACGTTTTTCCATGCATTATGAACGTTGTTGTTCCACAAAAAATATGTATTTATGTATCGTAGAATCGTATTACGTAGAAGTATTTTCAGTGACTACACTAGTTTACAAATCAATCAGGGCCCCGTGTATTTTTTGGTACTACACGGAAAATTTTAATTATAGTATAATATAAAAGAAAAGAAATAGTGGTTAAGGTACAACCTCAAAAAATTTAGAAAAAGAAAAGCTTTTTTAGGAAAAAATATATTTTATTTAAATCTATTTAATAAGAATCATTCTAACGAAGAAAATTGGAAATTTGAAAAAAATCTATAGATAAACGTAGAATTTAAAGGGCTATATCAATCATGAACCCAACTGATCCAATTTCTAAAAATTGTTATCGATATCGCGCTTAGTTATCGAGTTAACGTAGGTTAAATATGAAAAAAAAATATTTTTTCATTCCAATTTGTTCAAAATCGATAGTTAGAAGAAAAAAAAATTATAAAAAATTTAGTTATCGATAACTGTTGTAATAATCGATAACTTCCATATTTATCGATTGATCCGAAGCTCCAAGATCTGAATATATTTTTTGGATAGAGGACCTCAAAATAAGAAAAATTCTCATATTTGTAGGATGTGTTATCGATATTTCGCTTAATTATCGAATAATCGTAGGTAGGTTAAATATGAACAAATTAATTGTTTTTCTCCATTGGGTTCAAGATAGAAATTTAGAAGAAACAATTTTTTATACAATTTTTGTTATCGATAAACGATTTAATAATCGATAACTTTCATACTTATCGATTGATCAAGAGTATGATATCCGATGCTCCAAGATCTGACTATATTTTTGGATGGAGGACCTCAAAATAAGAAGAAAAATTGGAGGACATGTTATCGATATTTCGCTTAATTATCGAAAAATTATGTTTTTTCGCTCCATTGGCTTCAAGATTGAAAATTAGAAGAAACAATTTTTTATAAAAATTTTAGTTATCGATAAACGGTTTAAAAATCGATAGCTTCCATACTTATCGATTGGACAAGAGTATGCTGACCTAGGCTTCGAGATCTGACTATATTTTTGGATAGAGAAACTCAAAATAAGAAGAAAAATTTGTGAACATGTTATCGCCGTATTCGAAGGTTAAATTTAAAAAAAAAATATTTATATTTTTTTCATTCCAATGGTCTCAAAATCGAAAATTAGAAGAAACAATTTTTTATAAAATTTGTAGTTATCGATAAGTGGCTCAATAGTCGATAAGGCAAGAGTATGATATCCGAGGCTCCAAGATCAGACTGTATTTTTGGATATAGGACCTCAAAATAAGAAAAATTGCTTGGTTAAATATAAAAATATTGATTTTTTCGTTCCAATCAAAATTAAAAGATTTTTTATTAAAATTTATAAAAGTTATCGATAACTGGTTTATTAATCGATAACATCCATACTTAGCGATTAGGCAAGAGTATTATATCCAATGTTCCAAGATCAGACTTTTTTTTGTCGATAGAGGACCGCAAAACAAGAAGAAAAATTGGCGGACATGTTATCGATATTTCACTTAGTTATCGAGTTAATGTTGGTTAAATACGAAAAAAAATACTTTTTTCGTTCCAATGGGTTCAAATCGAAAATTAAAAGAATCTTTCTTTATTAAAATTATAAAAGTTATCAAGAATTGCTTTAGTAATCGATAACATCCATACTTATCGATTAGGCAAAAGTATGATAGCCGAGTCCCAAGATATGACTATATTTTTCGATAGAGGACCTCAAAATAAGAAAAATTGTTGTGAATGTCGTCGATATCTGGCTTAGTTATCGAGTTAACGTTGATATAAGAAACGATTGTGTTCAAATCGAAAATTAATGGATTTTTATTAATAAATTTATAAAAGTTATCAATAATTTTTTTGTAATCGATAACATCCATACTTTTCGATTAGGCAATATTTTTCGATAGAGGACTTCAAAATAAGAAAAAAATGTTGTTATGTTATCGATATCTTGCTTAGTTATCGAGTTATCAAATGTTAAAGTTTGAAAAAAAAAATCAGAAAATAAAAATTGATTTTCTTTTTGTGAACTCTGAGGTCAATATGAAAAAACGGAAGAAGTAACATAAAAATTTTCGATAACAACTATCTTAGTTATTAAAATTGAAAAATTAATAAAATCAATTGTTTTAGTTTTTTATTATTTCTAGATCATTTAAAAAATTAAATCATTAAAAAATAAATTAAAAACCAGGTACAAGTTTTCGATAACATTATTTGTAGAAAAAAATTGATTTTTGTGAAATGAGGTTAATATGAAAAAAAGGAAAATATAATAAAATTGTCGATTACAATCTAAGTTATCGAAATTAATAAAATCGATTGTTTTTTTATTTCTAGTCAATTTGAAAAGGAAAAGTAGGGTAAACATTTTCGATAACTTTTTAGTTTCGGAAACAAAGGTATCCGTAAAAATAACTTATAAAAAATATTGATTTTTTTTTGTAAAATGAGGTCATATAAAAAAACGTAAAAAAATAAATTAAATTTTTCGATAACTATCTTTTTTATCAAAATTGAAAAATTAATTAAATCGATTGTTCCACTTTTTTATTATTTCTTGTTCATTTGAATGAAAAAGCCAACAAATCGGGTAAAAATATTCGATAACTTTGGAGTTATCGCAACTAAAAGTAGCGGAAAAATATTGATTTTGGGTGAAACATAAGGACAATATTAAAAAACGTAAAAAGCCGATAGCTTTAATTGCTAGTGCTTTTTTTCTAGTTTATTATAATTTTAAATTGTAATAAATAAATAAATAAATAAATAAAAACGTAAAAAATAAATTAAAATTTTCGATAACTACCTTTGTTATCGAAATTGAACAATTAAAAAAATCGATTGTTTCACTTCTTTATTATTTTTAGTTTATTTGAAGATGATAAAGCGAAAAATCGAGTAAAATTTTTCGATAACTTTCGGAACTGAAAGTAGTGGGAAAAAATAACTTTTATAGAATATACATACTTATATAAGCAACTCAATGAGATGCTTGCAAGATGGCAATCTCCTGAAAAGTTTTCAAATGACGTTCTTGAACGAATTGAGCTTCTCCTGCATATTTTTTCGATATTTTTAGATTCGAAAACTCAAAATTATCGATAATTTTTCCCGATTTTTTTGTTTTTTTTTTTCATCTTTAAAATGAGCTCAAAATAAGAAAAAAGGAAAAAATCGATTTTTTCACGCATATAAGAAAGACAGTTATCGAAAAATAAAAATATTTTTGCCCCCTTGCCAAAAATTGATGTTTCCAAAATTTAACGTCCGACTACTCGAGAACTTGACGAGAAAAAAACAGAAACCTGACTTTCTTCAAATTTAATATCTTTTGATATCGTTTTAAAGGTTGAACTATTATTAACTTAAAAATCGAAAATAGCTTTTGGTCGATTTGATTGAAATGAAAAATAAATTGATTTTGTAGTTTCGTTTCTGAGTAATTGAAGGAAGATATTGCTCAAAAATTCATTTTTAGACAGAATTAAATATTCTTTTACTTTCTGAGTAGCTGAGAAGTGGAGCGAATTTTAATTTTTTTTCTATATCTTAAAAAATTTAATGTCAGACATTTGAACAGCAGTTTTTTCTAGGCTTTAATGGGTTAAAGATAAATATTTGAAATATTACCAATTTTTGATAGCCACAAAGTCGGTGAAAATATTTTTCATTATCACCCCTATAGCGAATAAAATGTATGAATCAGTTAGCCTCAATGGATATAATTAATGTACCTTACATTTTTATATATTTTTTGTTGCCTAGTGTTATCATTTGTTCTCACATTGAACGGTAGTGTAATTTATTGGTAGAAACCCAAAGAAAACAAACGTTTATTGCAAACATATTATTAATCTGTTCTCTTTCGATTGTTTATCGAAACTTGTATACGTTGGTAATTATTTTGAAATTATTGTACAATTTCATTGCTATTTAATGACGGGTGCCATTGAAAGTAAATTTGTTTGTTTAGATAGTTATGTCGATATTTTGAAATGTTTGTTTTCATTTCTTTGTTGCTTAAACAATTGAAATATGACCGATCTAAAGAAATTTGTTGCTCATATATTTGGCTTAAACAATTGAAATATGATTGATCCTAAAGATGATGAATTCAAATAAATTGTGGACAAGATGTGGAAACTTTATCATTTTTCAATCAAAAGAAATCGTTCATTTCTTCGTTTGTTTCTGGTCTTCTGGAAACCGACCCGCGTCATTGCTGATTAATCATTTTCGTTGTAGTTGTAATCGCGTACGCCTCGAAAGTGACCGCATAATCTAACCTTTTGAAGATTTGCATTTATTAAATTGAATTACATTTGTTTAAATCATTTAGAAAATTCACTTAATCATCATCTGAGCACTTGATGATATTGTTTACACTCTCTGTACTACTTAAGAAAGCTGGGAGAAGGAACTCTCAACAATATACAGGGACATAAGAGAAATAAAAAAATTGTTGTTGCCTAGAAAATATAAATTGTACACCTTTTTCAATTATAATTCAAAAGACATCACTTGAAATTCAAAAGACACCAGTTGAAATTTAAAAATTCCATTTGCAATTCAAAAAATATCACTTGAAATTCAAAACTCGTCATTTGTAATTCAAAAGACATCATTTGAAATTTAAAACTCTTCATTTGTAATTCAAAAGACACCATTTGAAATTCAAAAGTTTTCATTTGAAATTCAAAAATTATTCCATTTGTAATTCAAAATTTTGAATTTCAATTGATATTTTTTGAATTTCAATTGATATTTTTTGAATTTCAAATGGAATTTTTTAATTTTAAATGGTGTCTTTTGAATTACACTTGAAAATGGTGTAGAGGCGGCACAGGCTTTCAATAAAAAAAATGTTGTAAAAACAACCTAGAAGTACTGTAAATCAATAATAAATAATAATAAATTATTATTAATAATTGATAATAATAAATTATTATTCATAATAATTATTAATATTCCAACTTAGCTCCGTTTCTCTGAATTAACAGTATTTTTTAGTTTTATAAAAATCTTTGCTTATGCTTATTGGGATACTTCCCTTGCACATTTGCATCTCATGCATTAAATTTTTCCAATATTTTACTTTTATATTAACATTCATGATTATTCATTTATTCGACAAACCAGCAGCTAAGCTACTACGTACACTGCCCAATGAATCATTAACATTTCTGAACAGATATAATCTTAAAAACAAGACTCTGATCTGGGCAATGCCGCCGTCGGTTGGCGGCAAAACCGCGCACAGTGTTGCCAAAAGGAAAATTATGTGAAGATAGTCTATTTGTATGTTGGTTGCTGGTTCGAAGAAAACAGCAAGATTGTAATATTCAGGACTACATTTTTGTATAGAGAGAATGAGAAAATATGTGGGCATGTTATCGATATCTCGCTTAGTTAACGAGTTATCAGACTTCAAGTTTGAAAAAATCTAAAAGATTTTTAAATTTTTTGTAAAATGAGCTCAACATAAAAAACGGGGAAAAATAAATCATTTTTTGATAACTATCCTAGTTATCGAAATATCTAAAACGTGAAAAATAAAATAAATATTTTCATTAAATTCTTTAGTTATCGAGACATCAAAGTTGAAGGTATACTCCTTTTATCATTTTGAGCTTATTCGAAAAAACGAAGAAATCGGACATTTTCGATAACTTCCGAGTTATCGATATATCGCTTAGTTATCGAATTATCGAACCTTAATTTTGAAAAATCTAAAAATATTGATTTTTAAAGAGTTTAATATGAAAAAAACGGGGAAAATAAAAAATTTCGATAACTGCATTGGTAATCGATATATTGGAAATCGATTTTAAGGTTGAAAAATCGTGTTTTCCATGAAAAAACCAGCGAAATATTTTCGATAGCTTTCGAGTTATTGAAACTAATTTTATAGAAAAAATAGGCAGGAAAACTAAAGTAAAGTTGTTGAAAAAATGGCATAGTTATCGAAATATATAATAACAAACTAAAAAAATTACAACGTTCCCAATTTTTCTTTTGATTTGACTTTTATGGAGCACTTTTGATACTTATAGGAAAACTAATGTTGACAACTGGCATAGTTACCTAAATATATAATAAAAATCTAAAAAAAATTACAACGTTCCCATTTTTTTATTTTGACTTTTATAGAGCACTTTCGATAACTAAGGTATATCAAAAGGAAATATCAAAATTGAAGTCTGAAAATCGACAAACATTTTCGATAACTTACAAGTGGAAGGCTTAAAACTTACGTGTTATCGTTAGACGTTATTAATTTGATTTTTAATCTAATCTAAGAAATATAATATATAAATATATATATAATTTTTAATCTAAGAAATATAAATTTTTTTTGTAAAATGGGCTGAAATTTGAAAAATTGGGGGAAAATTTATTTTTTAGTTATCGAAATATTGAAAGTAGATTTATTAGGTTGAAAGTCGATTGTGTGTTTAAAAACAAAAATTCTGTCAAATATTTCAATAAATTTCGAGTTGTCGAAATGAAAAAAATATTGGAAAAATTGACTTTTATAAACTTAAAACTTTACAGTTATCGAAAGTAAAAATGTCGTACAAAATTTAAAAATAGACAAAGAAAAGTAAAGTAATTGTTTTGATAACTGGCATAGTTATCGATATATATAACAACAATCTGAAAAAATTTTAAATGTTCTCAATTTTTTAATTTGATTTTTATAGAACACTTTCGATGACTAATTTAAATATCGAAATTGAAGCTGAAAATCGCTATATTTTTCTGTCTTTTTATTATTTTGAGCAAAGAAATCGGACATTTTCGATAACTTCCGAGTTATAGAAACTAAAGTTTTCGAGATATTGAAACTAAATATTATAGCGGTATATCGATGCCTGGCTTAGTTATCGAGTTATCTGGCCTTAAGTTTGAAAACATCTAAAAAAATATTGCATTTTTTTTGCAAAATTAGCTGAAATTTGAAAAAAAAAGTGTGGAAAATATAATAACATTTTTCGATAGTTGTTATCGAAATATTGAAAATTGATTTTTAGACGAAAAAATTGGACAAACATTTTACATAACTTTCGATTTATCGAAAGTAAATTCATAAGAAAAAACTACCTTGTGGAAATCGAAACTAAAAATACCTTGTGGTTATCGAAACTAAAAATATCGAAAAAATCTTAAAAATATGCAGGAAAAGTAAAGTAAAATGGGGAAAATTTGAAAACTGGAAATTGAAATTTTTAAAAATATTTTCTTTTTATTTTTGTTATTGTATTTCTTTGTATTTTTTTTTAATTTCCAGAATCGATAACTAATTTCCATAGTTATCGATAACTAAAAAAAATATTGATTTTTTTCTACCATTTTTTCCAAAACCTAACGTTCGATACCCTGTTAACTATCGCTCGATTTTTTTTTTCATATATATACAAAAATAAGTAGAACAATTTTTAAACCGCAGGAGAAAAATAATTTTAAGAGAATCGCGCGATTTTTTTTAAATAATTTTTTCTTTTTTTTTTTTGAAGTTCAATTAAAAATTTTTCTTTAAATAAACATACACATAATTTTTATTGAATTTAGACAATCGATAACTATTGAAATCGATTACTAAGGCTGTTATCTATAACTAAAAGAGTTATCGTTTTTTCCTTCTAATTTTCAAACTTTAACGGCCGATATCTCGATAACTAAGCGACATCATAATATTTTGAAGTCGCTGTCCTCTATCGAGAAAATTGGGCGATTTTTAAATTATTTTTAAACCGTAGGAGAAAAGTTATTTTAATAAAATTGCGCGTTTTTTTAATAAAATTTATTTATATAAATTAATATTTTTTGATATAAATACACATAATTCTTATTGAATTTCCACAATTGATAACTATGGAAATTATCGATTACTAAGGCTGTTATCGATAACTAAAAAGATTTCAATTGTTTTCTTCTGATTTTCGAATCGAAAAAATCGATTTTTTTTCTCAAACTTTACCGTCTGACATCTATAACTAAGCGATATATCGATAACATAAAACTCGGTATTTTGCGATATATTTACTTTCGATAACTCATTTTTTCATTATTTTTGTTATTGAATCCTTTGTTTGATTTTATTATTTTCTAAAAAATTGTGCAGTTTTTTAACATATTTTTTTCAATTATCGATAATCAAAAGAAATATCGAAATTTTTCTTCTAAATTTCGACTTTTTATTAGAAAAAACTTCAAACATTAAATTAAAAAATATATTTTTAAAGTATTTTTTCCTTTTCATTTTTCTATGAAGTGCATAATTATTCTTTTGTAAGTCCTTTGTACACATATTTGATTTAGCTTAAATAAAAATTCACATAATTTTTATCGAATTTTCAAAAACGATAATTGAAAAGTTATCGATTCTTTTCTTCTAGTTTTTTATTTTAAGCCTATTGGAATGAAGAATGTTTTTTTTAATTTTACCTATGATCACTAAAAGATATATATATGTTCATAATTTTACTTTTTTGAAGTGATCTATCCAAATATGTTCAGATCAAGGCGCCTTGAATATCAAACTCTCCCCACAGAAACCCCATAAAAATAGAAAAAAATATATATTATTTCATTTTATAATAGGCTTGCGATCATTAGGGATTTTGATTAATGCGTAATTACTATTTTCTTGTTTGTTAACCCACTGTGCAACGTCCGGTCTGGCGGCCTGGCCTGCCTGCCATTTGTGCAACCTTAAGTCATTCACAAACAAGTGAATATTGTGTAAAGCAGCAACAACAAATGCAACGAAGACTTCAATAAAAAAAGGAAAACAACATCAAGCAGAAATTCACCGGAGGAAAAAATGAATTAAATTAATTTTAATTTGAAAAACACAACACACACAAAGTTGAAAAAAAATGTGCTACACAAAATGGAATGAAGAAACAATTCAAACCGCACAGACATTCATAGAACTCAACAGCAACATAGGGTGATTATAAAAGGGGACAGTAAGTCCGATAATGGTATAAATAATGAATAGGGAGTATATCGTCAGCTGAAATCCAAAACAACAGGAGAAATAAAAAACGTGGGTCCGCCACCTAATGTTTTTTTTTCAACTATTCAACCGTTGGACTATTATTTGTGGGGTGCCCTCAAAGATAAGTGTTACGCCGACAAGCCAGAGACAATTGACGCTTTAAAGGACTATATTGGTGAAGCCATTGGTGAAATACAGCTGCACACAATGGATAATGTGCTTAAAAATTGGACCGATCGTGTAGGTTACTGCATGGCAGCCATTTGAATGAAATTATTTTCCATTATTAACCGGAAGGATTGTACTTTCAAATAAAAAAAGAAAATTGAAAAATTATTCAGTAGTTATTTGGCGGACCCTTTATATGTAGGTTAGTCAAATGTGGCATTTTGCATAAACGGGACTAAATTTCATTGATACAGCAGCAATCAGTTTTCAACGTTGTCGTTTTCCCTAACCGTGGACTTGTTACTATAAGAGATATTGAACAACATTCAAGAAGAAGGTTGTCCCCTCATAATCGGAAGAAATTTGAAGTGATTAGCCCAAAAACGCAATTGGGCCTGTGGGCCACAATTTGTGAAAAAAAATTAAATTTGAAATAGGTCATGCAATTGTGAAAAAATGTTTTAATCAAGGACGCATCCTTGTCTACCAATCATCCAATTTTAAAACCTTTCTACTATTAAATTGTTTAATTATTGGACAATAAGAGCTCCGTTGGCGAAAAAATATTCAAAAAATCGCGCAATTATTTTAAATATTTTTTGTACAATAATTTTTGATCCTGTTAAAAGTGCCCATGACAAATTTATTTTAAAAAATCGCAGAATACATTTTAAAATGTAATTTTCGAATTGAGATTTGGTAAAAAAACCAAATTGAAACCATATCTTTTCATTTTAACCCATTACCCATTTAAACCCATCTGTTCCCACATGAGGACATCTGAACAACAGTTTTTGCTGGGCGTTAATGGCTTAAATTGAATTTCTTCTTCTTCATTTTAAATGTGAAAAAATCCAATTTGGTAATAAAATCTCAATTTCAATTTTCAAATTAAAATATTTTACAGTTGAAATTTTGCTAAATCGCGCAATTATTTAAATAACTTTTGTTATTTTACCGCAGAAGAAAAAAATCAAGCAATTTGTAAAAATATTTTTCTTTTATT
Source organism: Polietes domitor (assembly GCA_947397865.1). Lineage (NCBI taxonomy): Eukaryota > Metazoa > Arthropoda > Insecta > Diptera > Muscidae > Polietes > Polietes domitor. Next base: position 173,825,105 of record OX377620.1, on the reverse strand, counting down.
TTTTGTTATTGCATTTATTTGTAACTTATTTATTTTGTGTTGTCATTTATTTTGGTTTAACACCAAAGGTTGTGCTGAAGTCTTCAGCAGAACCCAAAATTAACAAAAAGGCAAAGTGAGACCTTTATTGTTGCAGCTAAAAGTTGACTGCGCAGTTTTGATGGGCGCTACCCCATCTCGTCAGAACTTTCGCTACGAATGTATGTCTTTGACTTAAATCAGGGTTCATATTAGTACCAGCGGTCACATACGGCAAATGAGAAGCGCTGATAAACAAAATATTCCACCGAACTAAGTCGACACACTGAAAATCTCACTTTGCCAATTCAATGTTATGCATGTGCTCGCATCGCTCGCAACAATGCAAAGGTTGTTGTTGTACGGTATGTCCCGACTTCACTGTACCTCGTGTGTATTGTTGTTGTTTGTATGTATTGTTGGTCTGTTATGTTGTATGTGTTGTCATTTATTTTGGTTTAAGACCAAAGGTTGTGCTGAAGTCTTCAGCAGAACCCAAAATTAGCAAAAAAGCAAAGTGAGACCTATTTATTTATTTTTTAATTTCCAGAATCGATAACTAATTTCCATAGTTATCGATAACTAAAAAAAATATTGATTTTTTTCTTCCATTTTTTTTAAATTTTCGATCTTGAGACCCATTGGCACAAAAAAATATTTTTTTTCAAACCTAACGTTCGATAAAATGTTAACTATCGCTCGATTTTTTTTTTCAAATATATACAAAAATAAGTAGAATAATTTTTAATAATAAGAGTGCCGCAGGAGAAAAATAATTTTATAAGAATCACGCGATTTTTTCAAAATATTTTTTTCTTTTTTGAAGTGCAATTAAAAATTTCTCTTTAAATAATCATACACATAATTTTTATTGAATTTCCACAATCGATAACTATTGCAATTATCGATTACTAAGGCTGTTGTCTATAACTAAAAGAGTTATCGTTTTTTCATGATTTTGAAGTCGCTGTCCTCTATCTAGAAAATTGTGCGATTTTTAAATTATTTTTGTACAATCATTTTTAAATTGCAGGAGAAAAGTTATTTTAAGAAAATCGCCCGTTTTTTAATAAAATTAATAAAATAAATTATAAATTATTTTTTTTTGTTATTTATTTTTAATATAAATACACATAATTCTTATTGAATTTCCACAATTGATAACTATGGAAATTATCGATTACTAAGGCTGTTATCGATAACTAAAAAGATTTCAATTGTTTTCATCTGATTTTCGAATCGAAAAAATTGAGTTTTTCTCAAACTTTACCGTCTGACATCTATAACTAAGCGATATATCGATAACATAAAACTCGTTATTTTGCGATATTTTTACTTTCGATAACTGATTTTTTTTCATTATTTTTGTTATTGAATTCCTTTTTTATTTTTTAATAAAAATATACATGATTCTAATTGAATTTACACAATCGATAACTATGGAAGTTATCGATAGTTATCGAAAAGAAATTCGATTTTTTTCTTCCAATTATCGATTCGAAAAAATTGTTTTTTTTTTCAATATCTCGATAACATGGCGAGCTTTTTTATTTTGTGGTTATCTATCTATACTGTACTCTATTTCCTATTTTTATGTTTTAAATCTCAGTTTTTCCGACATTTTTACTTTCGATAAATCGCGATTTTTTTAACTATGGAAATAACTAAAAAGATTTCAATTGTTTTCTTCTGATTTTCGAATCGAAAAAAATCGATTTTTTCTCAAACTTTACCATCTGACATCTATAACTAAGCGATATATCGATAACATAAAACTCGGTATTTTGCGATATTTTTACTTTCGATAAGTCATTTTTTTCATTATTTTTGTTATAGAATTCCTTTTTTATTTTTTAATAAAAATACACATAATTCTAATTGAATTTACACAACCGATAACTATGGATGTCATCGATTACTAAGCCAGTTATAACTAAAAAGTTATCGAAAAAAATTAGATTTTTTTTCTTCCAATTTTCGATTCGAAAAAAATGTTTTAATATCCCGATAACGTGGCGTACTTTTTTATTTTGTGGTTCTCTATCTATACTGTACTCTATTTTCTATTTTTATGTTTTAAATCTCAGTTTTTCCGGCATTTTTAACTTTCGATAAATCGCGATTTTTTTAAATATTTTTGTAGAATATTTTTTAAACCTATAAAGAATACTGCAGGCGATAATTTATATTGTTTTAAGAAAATCACGCGATTTTATAAATAATAATTATTTTTGTTTTTACATTTCTGTGTTATTTAAAATTTTGATTTAAATAAAAATACACTTTAAATTTTATTGAATTTCTATGGAAATTATCGATTACAAGGCTGTTGTCGATAAATAAAAAAATTGTCGACAATAATGTTCGATAACCCGTTAACTAAGCGAGATATCGATAACATGACGATCGTTTTTTTTACTTTGAGGTCCTCTATATTGTACTCGTTTTATGTAAAATTTAGTTTTTCCAATATTTCACTTTTTTTTTCTAAAAAAAAAAATAAAATTCTATATTTTTGGAATTTTTAAAATTTATCGTTCGATAATTACTAATTATAGAATTATCGGACGTAAAAATTTGCATTCTTTTTGTACACAATCAGACCAAATTTTAGACTCCTCCATTTGAAAATAAAGGGTGTGAAGATAAATTCGTAAGTTAAATTCGTCCCATACCCAAGACACAAACCAATTTAGCTTGTGGAACGTATTTAAAAATTTATTTTTTCATAAAAAACACTTAAAATAATAAAAATAAAAGGAATTATGTAATTATTTGAATGCAACGAATCAGTCAAAAGTACAAAAACTATACAAAATAGGCCATTTTAGCCCATGTATTGATCTGACATTGAAGAGGCGATATCTCGAAAACTAGAATACATGAATCGGGTATTCCAAAGGCAATTATTTAGCCATAGATAAGTAAAATATTTTCCAAAAATGTGTTGGTCCAAATATATATATATAGGTCCAAATAAATATAGGTCTTCATGTCCAAAATGATTTATTAACGCAATACGAAAGTCATAATTGAACGCTTTTTAACTTCTACTGAAAAATTATGAAAATGTTGGCATATTAGGTGATGATTCAGACCTGAAGTTTCAGACCTTTGCTACGGCCAGCTATTAATGTGTCAGTCATTGAATGTATTAAACTGATTTTCCCAAAATCATGATGTAATGGAATATGTGGCCAGAGATTAAAGTGTCTGTCATTGGCTAATTTATTTTGTTTTTCTCAACTTTGTTATGAAATGGAAACTTTTCGTGGCCTGAAAAACGTATTCCAGTTCTTGATACCTAAAATGGGGTATTTTTCCCAAATTACATTTGTTGTCTTAGCTCTGCTTAATATCAAAAGATGACACCATTGATTACAAAGATTTACAAATGTTGAAGATGTGTTTCCTCCCCTTTCCCTCATCGGAATGACTTGGTGCATTCTCTGTGTGTTTTTTCTGTAAACATTTCCATAATGTTTTTTCTTCCATTCTTTCTTTCTTTCGTCTTCAAACAATACCCTCAATTATGACCATGCAACTCACATACCCCGCCTCGCCCTCCTTGTTCTTGTTTTCCTTTACAAAGCGAAACCAATACGAAAAACACGTTCCCTCAGCCGTTCATTGAAGAGAAGAGGGAGACGCAAAAAAGACGCATTCATTAATTTCTTGTCGTTGGTGAAACGTCATATACACTTGCTTGCTTGCCTTGCTTGCAGACTTGCGTTTCGCCTTATCGTCTTTGGCACAAACCGACAACACCTCAGTTCCATGTGGGGAATCATGCATTATCATCATAGTAGTGTGTGGCCACAAAACCCACCAGAATAAAAACCGCATGTGGTGAATATAGACTGACACTCATTCCTGGCACATACTTACCCGTTACCCATATGTATGTATGTCTGTCTGTCTGTAAGAACTAAAGGGTGATTTTTTAAGAGCTTGATAACTTTTTAAAAAAAAAAACGCATAAAATTTGCAAAATCTCATCGGTTCTTTATTTGAAACGTTAGATTGGTCCATGACATTTACTTTTTGAAGATAATTTCATTTAAATGTTGACCGCGGCTGCGTCTTAGGTATCCATCCGCTTAGTCCAATTTTGGCATTTCCACGTTTTTGAGTAACAGAGACCCAATTGGTGCGAACGGCGACGAATCGAAAATTGGTGGTCATCATTAACACTGGCCGATACAGCTGCGATATTTTCTTCAGTTCGCACTCTACGTAAGCGTGTTGGTGGTTTAATGTCCAACAATGTAAATTTGGTGCGAAATTTAGTCACAATAGCCCGAATAGCCGCTTCAGTGGGTCGATTAAACTGACCATAAAATGGAAGCGCGCAATGAACTTTCTTAACAGAGCACGCATTTTGATAATAAAATTCAATAATTTGCAAGCGTTGTTCGTTTGTAAGACGATTCATGATGAAATGTCAAAGCATACTGAGCATCTTTCTCTTTGACACCATGTCTGAAATCCCACGTGATCTGTCAAATACTAATGCATGAAAATCCTAACCTCAAAAAAATCACTCTTTACAACGGCGACAATGACGATGATTTACATTTGAAGTGGCATCACGTTTCATTCGTATTTGTATTTGAACATAGATATGGGGAGGGAGGACGGGTTTAGGGTGGGTAGCCACCACCTGCATTTCTTTTGCATGAGGAGAAATTAAAGGTGCAAAAACATTTGTTGTGTCTCTTTCAAAACATTTATCTTGTATCCATTAAATACTCATATTTGTTTTTTCTTTATCTTCTTCTCTTTCAGTTTTCCAGCATTGAAACGCCCGGCTATGTGGGCTTTGCCAATCTGCCCAATCAGGTGCATCGCAAGTCGGTGAAAAAGGGTTTCGAATTCACTCTCATGGTTGTGGGCGAGTCGGGCCTCGGTAAATCGACCCTGGTCAACAGTTTGTTCCTAACGGATCTCTATCCGGAGCGCATTATACCCGATGCCGTGGAGAAACAAAAGCAAACGGTCAAATTGGAGGCCTCGACGGTGGAGATTGAGGAGCGCGGCGTTAAGCTGCGTCTGACGGTTGTGGATACGCCCGGTTTCGGTGATGCCATCGATAACTCGGACAGTTTTAGTGCCATATTGGAATACATAGACGAGCAATACGAGCGTTTCCTGCGCGACGAAAGTGGCCTGAATCGCCGGAATATTGTCGATAATCGCATACACTGTTGTTTCTATTTTATATCGCCGTTTGGCCATGGGTAAGTTATTGGGCTTTATTTACACACTCACAAGCTTTAAATTAATTCTATTCTATTCTGGCCAGTTTAAAACCTCTCGATGTGGAATTCATGAAGAAATTACATTCCAAAGTCAACATTGTGCCTGTGATTGCCAAAGCCGACTGCCTGACGAAAAAGGAAATACTGCGCTTGAAGTGTCGCATCATGCAGGAAATCGAAGATCATGGCATTAAGATCTATCCCTTGCCCGACTGTGATTCCGACGAGGACGAAGACTACAAGGAGCAGGTGAAACAATTGAAAGCAGCAGTGCCATTCGCCGTCTGCGGTGCCAACACTCTACTCGAGGTTAAGGGTAAAAAGGTGCGCGGACGTTTGTATCCCTGGGGCGTGGTCGAGGTGGAGAATCCCGAGCACTGTGATTTCATCAAACTAAGAACCATGTTAATGTAAGTAAAGAGTTTATTTGAAAGAAGAAAAAAAATATGAAATAAATTGAAAATATTTTATAGCACCCATATGCAGGACCTGCAGGAGGTTACCCAAGAGGTCCACTACGAAAACTATCGTTCAGATCGCCTGGCCAAGGGCATTAAGAACAAAGAAAACGGCATTAAACCCGAACGTGACTCGATGGCGCCCACACAGATTGTTTTGAACGAAAAGGATCGAATACTGCAAGAAAAAGAGGCGGAACTGAGACGTATGCAGGAGATGTTGGCCCAAATGCAGGCCAAAATGCAAGCGCAACAATAAGTCGTTCGTACACAAACACTCACACACACACACAGATCACACCTTTTATCTCTAGGCATATAGAAATTTTACAATTTAACACAAACAGAATGGTGCCGAATTTCAAATGATAGTTTTTGTTTTTTAAAAAAAATAGTAAGTTTTCTTTTTCATAATTTTGTAGGGTTTTTTGTGAATAATTTTTAAAGGAGAATTGTTTAGAGACACTCTTAGAAAAAAAAACCTTATTCAAACTTTGCTAATATATTTTTGTAATGTAATATTGTTGAGGGAATCTCTCTCCCTCCTTAATCAAATCAAAACACATCAAAGTGTAGGGTGTGGTGGGCATACAACCATTTCCAATTCCAGATTTTAATAGATTTTCACCTCTCACAGATAGAAATTAAGATTTTCTGTTGTAAATTTGTAAAACTCCATTTTAAAATAGGAATTTCAAGTAAATTAAAAATTCAAATGTTGCTTTGAATGTAAGATTCATATTTTTTTTATTTTACTGAGATTCATTTTTAAATTTCGCATGGCTTTTAAATGAAGATTCTAATCAAATTCCAATTGAAATGAATTTCCAATTTCAAGTGAAAAGTTTTTTATCTAATTCCCACTTCGTAGAAGTGCAAATTCTTAATTTCAAATCAAAAATTTCCTAATCATTCGAATTTAAAACAAAAATTCGAATTTTAAAACAAAAAATTCCATTGAAATTGGAAATTTATAAAGTTTAATTTTTCTATTGGAATTTCCTTTAAATAAAATTCAAGTGTTTCTCACTGAATAGAATATTTCGATTTTTAAATTGAAATTGAGAAATTTAATCAACTTTTATTATGAATTTCACAATTCCCAACAATTTTGGGAACAAAGTTCCATTTCAATTTGAAAAATATCAATATTAAAAGGGAAAAATTTATCTCAGGGATGTTCTGAGTCTGACCTCACTTAATTTTGTGTGAATCTATATCTACAAATTGAAATTGAGAAATTTAATCATCCTTATTATAAATTTCATAATAAGAAATTGAATTTCGTTCCCAACAAAATATCAATATTAAATGGCAAAATTTATCGCAGCGATGTTCTGAGTCTGACCTCATTTAATTTTGGGGTGAAACTATATCTGCAAATTGAAATTGAGAAATTTAATCACCCTTATTATGAATTTCATAATAATTTCTATTTTAATATTGGAATTTCCTTTAAATGAAATTCAAGTGTTTCTCACTGAATAGAATATTTCGAATTTTAAATTGAAGTTGAGAAATTTAATCGCCCTTATTATGAATTTCATAAATTCCCAACAATTTTGGGAACAAAATTCCATTTCAGTTTGAAAAATATCAATATTAAAAGGGAAACATTTATCTCAGGGATGTTCTGAGTTCTGAGCCTGACCTCACTTAATTTTGTGTGAAACTATATCTGCAAATTGAAATTGAGAAATTTAATCATCCTCCTTATTATGAATTTCATAATAATTTCTATTTTAATATTGGAATATCCTTTAAATGAAATTCACTGAATATAATATTTCGAATTTTAAATTGAAGTTGAGAAATTTAATCATCCTTATTATGAATTTCATAATTTCCCTACAATTTTGGGGACAAAATTCCATTTCAATTTGGAAAATATCAATATTAAAAGGGAAAAATTTATCGCAGGGATGTTCTGAGTCTGACCTCATTTAATTTTGGGTGAAACTATATCTGCTGCAACTCAATGTCAGTCGATTTGATTTAGAAGTGTTTTGGAAATTATGTTTATGTTTCGCTGACACGAACAGCCTATTTTCGTGGTTGAACTGACTGAAAACTATTCACTTACACTTAAAGCGAAATTCAGAACATCCCCACGTATTTCAATTTGATTTCAATCGATTTGTTATTTCGAAATTTGAAAAGAAATCGAATAGAAATTTATAAAATTGTTTTTCCACTTAATTTTCATTTACAAAATTGCAATTATTCACTCTGAGTATAATTCAGATTCAGATTTCTAATTTGAAATTGAGAAAGATCTCTCAATTTTATCTGCAGCTTTTTTATTTCACTAGAAACTTATAAAATTGCATTTTCACTTAATTTTCATTTAGAAAATTGCAATTATTCACTTTGAGTATAATTCAGATTCAGATTTCTAATTTGAAATTGAGAAAGTTCTCCATTTAATTTGCAGGTACAAACCAAAAATATATAAATTCTGAATATTTTCCTTTTCCCCAAGAAGAATATAAAACAAAAAGGCAATATAATGTTGACTTTTTGAATAGAAAATTTATAATCGAAAGTATTTTAATTAAATACAGACCGAAAAGGGACTTTTTGGGAAAGTTGAGGGAATTGCATTTGCACTTAATTTTCATTTAGAAAATTGCAATTATTCCCTTTGAGTATAATTCAGATTTCAAATTTGAAATTGAGAAAGTTCTCCATTTAATTTGCAGGTACAAACCAAAAATATATAAATTCTGAATATTTTCCTTTTCCCCAAGAAGAATATAAAACAAAAAGGCAATATAATGTTGACTTTTTGAATAGAAAATTTATAATCGAAAGTATTTTAATTAAATACACACCGAAAAGGGACTTTTTTGGGAAAGTTGAGGGAAAATTGGAAAATTTTACTAACGGAAGGTAATAATTTTCTCTCTTCTGACTGGAAAAAAGCCTAAAATATTCTAAATAAGAATTTTAATATTGAGACAAAAATTCAAATGGAAATCTCAATTTTAATAGGAATTTTCTTAAAATCAAGTTAAAAATTGTTAATTTCATTTTTGGTAATTGCTAATTGGAAATGGTGTAGTTTTATTGACCCCACTCACAATCAATTAGTAGGAATTGGCCGGTCATGTGGGCCCCCTCCCTAACATACCACACACACACAAACATCAAAGAAATTCACACATTTCATAGCATATTATTAGGCGTAACCTAACCAAGTGACGCATTATAAAAACCCCCTCTTACTACTAAAATTAAAGAAACAAATCGAACTTCTTGTTTGTTAATCAATTGTTATTAGAATAAACACACACACACACATACAAACACCCACAAATGACTAAATCGCAAAAAAAAAACTCAAACTCAACATTTTATCATTTTATTAACACAAAACAAATTCAATTACGTCCTAAACCTAATTCCTAGCAGAGTAGTATCAAGAAAGAAAAAGAAACGAAAGAAGAAAAAAATATGCTCAACCTACAATCAAAGTAATTAAAAATAAATTTGTATAAGAGAAACAAAGAAAAACTCTTATAAAAAAAACTTATATAAAAAACAAATCCTATCAAACAAAAAAACCAACAAATCTTATTTGACTTTTAAAGAAAATTCAATTAATACTTTAACTAACTTATTCTTTTGTCTCCTATATAGGCCATGTTTACATGGAGACAGACATTAAACTGTCCACGCATAGTGTCCAGTGTAAACTAGGCATATTAGGCTGTCGTAGACTGCCAGCCAGCCTATATGTATTATAATACCCCCCAATATTTTACTTTTGGCAATTTTTTTCTTTTCTTTTTTGTTTTTGCTTTAAGCTCTTGAAAATTGTATTTAAATCTCTTTAAAACACTTTATTTAATTTAAATCTAAATTTAATTTCTAATCTCTGCTCATACACCAATTTCTATTTCAATCTCTCTCTCTCTGTGTTTTTGTAATAATTTTAAAATTCTTGTTATTAAGTCAAGTCAAAGTATTTCTTATTTTTAGGCTCTTTTTTTAATTTGTATACTTTTAAAGCTTATGTCTTCTTTATATACACACATGCATACAGATATACATACGAACGGCTTCTCGACGTAACGTATATATAAGTATGTACTATCATCTTTATATATATATATACATAATTGCTAATACACACCACTATATATATACTACATACATATTATATATTATTGACATTTAAGAATTTTTCTTACACATATTATTAAAATCGTGAAAAAACAAAAACAAAACACAAATTCTTATAGTTACTTAAAAGAAAAAAGAAATGGAAAAACAAATTATATATTAAATATATGCGCTTTTTATACATATAACACAAAGAAAAAAATAAACATAAGAAATCTTTTATTTAGCAAAGCAAAAAATTAAAATTTCTCAGCCACGAGAAAGTACCACTTCAAAATGTTGGTAATTTTTGACAGCCTGTGTACAAATACGTCTCCTCTGTATTAACTTCCTTCTTCGTATTTCACAATTTAGTAGATAAAATAAGTAAATGCAACTTTAAAGAGGAATGTTTACAAATGAATTTTCATACTTCATACATTTTCTCACTATTGGTAGTTTAGAAATTAGTTGATTAGTTTAGAAATTACTTAATTTTCTGAAAAATTTTGAAAATAAAATAAATAACTTTAAGAAGACTTTAGAGAGGACTTTTTTACACGTGAAAATTCATACTTCATACATTTTATCACCATTTTTATAGATTAATTAGTATAGAAATTACTTAATTTTCAGAAAAACTTCTTCACATAAAGTGACAAACCTTTTGTGCAACAAAAAATACAAATTTTGTGTTCAACACCTAAAAATTTATTTTTTGTGTACATTGAGGCATACTGTTCCACAAAATCAACACGAACGATTTATATACTCTCAACTAGGGTATAATGCCTTTGTGCATTGGTTCGTAACACCCAAAAAGAAACGACATAGACCCAACGTTCATTATACAGATCGGCTTAGAAACACTTTCTGAGGCGATTTAGCAATGTCTGTACGTCCATCTACTCTTGTAATCAAAGTCCAGGTTGCAATTATTATCCGATCCTTACAAGAATTGCCACAAGTAAGTTTTGTGGATCAAGGACGGACGCTATTTAATTTGAAGCAAATCGGTTCAGATTTAGATATATCCCCCATACAAATTTCCCTCTCGATTTGACTTTTTCCGCTCTAGAAACCACATATTTTACTCGATTTGCTTCAAATTTGCCACAATACCTTATAATTCCACTAGAAACATCTAGAGTGAAAGTGATTCAGATCGGTTCAGATTTAGATATAGCTCCCATACAAATTTCGCTCTGAATTAGGAATTTTTCGCTCTAGAAACCATATATTTAATTCGATTTGCTTCAAATTTCGAACAGTACCTTACAATTCCACTAGAAACATCAATGTTGAAATTGGATTAGATCGGTTCAGATTTTGATATAGCTCCCATACAAATTTCACTCTCGATTTGACTTTTTCAGCTCTAGAAACCACATATTATAACCGACTTTCTTCAAAATTGCCCCAGCATCTTATAATTCAACTAGAAACATCTGTGATGAAAGTGGATTAGATCAGTTCAGATTTAGATATAGCTCCCATACAAATGTCGCTCTCGATTTGTATTTTTCCGCTCTACAATGCAAATATTTTACTCGATTTGCTCCAAATTTAGCACAGTGTCTTAGAATTCCACTTGAAACATCTGTGCTTAAAGTGAGTCAGATCGCTTCATATTTAGATATAGCTCCCATACAAATTTCACTCTCGATTTGACTTTTTCAGCTCTAGAAATCACATATTTTACTTGATTTGCTTCAAACTTGGCACAGTACCTTATAATTCAACTAGAAACATCAATGATGAAAATGAATCAGATCGGTTTAGATTTAGATATAGCTCCCATACAAATTTCACTCTCGATTTGACTTTTTCCTCTCTAGAGACCACATATTTTAACCGATTTTCTTTAAATTTCGCACAACGCCTTATAATTCCAATAGAAATTTATATTTCGTTCTTAATTTCTCATTTTCAGCTCTAGAAGCCACATATGTTAACACGTTTTCTTCGAATTTGGCACAGCACCTTATATTTCAACTAGAAACATCCACGGTGAAAGTGAGCCAGATCGGTTCAGATATATTTATGGGAAAATCTACAAAATAGTCCGATTTCAATTTTGAAAAATTAAAAATTTCAAATTAGAGGCACACGTTTTATTTTAGCGTCAACTTGTTAAAAATACATTAAATATAAATAATGTGCTCGCGTGCATCATTTTTTTTTAATGCTGAAGAAGTTATAATCGGATTGTCCCTTTTGGTTCTATTGCAAGTTTAGCGTCACGTTTTATTTTAGCGTCAACTTGTTAAAAATACATTAAATATAAATAATGTGCTCGCGTGCATCATTTTTTTCAAGTGCTGAAGAAGTTATAATCGGATTGTCCCTTTTGGTTCTATTGCAAGTTAAGCCTGAAAACCCTATGAAAATCAACAAAATTTAACCTAAAATGGCTCTCGGTACCAAAATAATAATTCGATCTATTTAGCACTTACACACATTATTAGTAGTACCCATATTCACCGATCACACAGGGTTGCCACCAGTTATTTTTCAAACTGCGGATGTGCTCTTCAAAAAATATGAAATTTCATGATCTGCACGCATCGACCTGATGATGTTCGTACTATCATAATCTCCTTGTCGCTGAAGGCACACCAAATCGTCCGGTCGCCTTTTGTTAGTATCTCTGTCGTTTATAATCCAATATTAAAAAATTTGCAATTACGTTCACGCTGAAAGCGCAAAAAAGAAAATTGTATCAATTTTCGTTTTATGCAAAAACAGAGTGACAGATTTTGAAGAGCTACCATTTATTCCTCAGTGATGGCACACGCCCTTTTCAACATATAGAAGATTCCGAAACATCATTACTATCATCCACAAAAAGATCAGAATGATTTTCTCTTATGCTGAAAAAGTTATAGCCAAAAGAGTTGAACAACTCCCGAAAGTTACAAGCAAAAATAGGGTAGACCTTAGCTCAGTAGACTATATTAACAGCATAATTTTAAAACTTTAGGATGTTGGCGAGGTTAAACTCGTCGTTTTGAAAATTATGACACTCTCAGAAATATTATATATTGCTCTTAAAGCGGTTAGAAGCCTGAGTGACATGGAATCGTACTATACCGTAGATTTGCCCATATAGCTCCCATCCAAATGACTCTCCTAATTTAACTTTTTCCGCTCTAGAGGCCACGTATTTTACTCGATTTGCTTCAAACTTGGCACAGTGCCTTAAAATTCAACTAGTAACATCTGTAATGAAAGTGGGTCAGATCGTTTCAGATTTTGATATAGCTCCCACACAAAAGTCGCTCTCGATTTGACTTTTTACGCTCTACAAACCACATATTTTACTCTATTTTCTTCAAATTTTCCACCACATCTTATAATTCAACTACAAACATCTATGGTCAAAGTGGATCAGATCGGTTCAGATTTAGATATAGCTCCCATACAAGAATCGTTCCTGATTTCACTTATTTCTCCAACTGTAATGTAGAAGAATGTGGAAAGTATCATATTTAGTACCGATTTTAGCCTTTACTTGTTTATATTTTTTTACCTTTTTTATAAATATATATTTATATTTTTTGTTTGATTTGATTGAACTGGGACATGGTGTTTTAAGTATTTTTCTTAAAATTCCAATTTAACTTTTTATTAAATTTCCAATTAATTTATTTTTTAGTTTTAAATTTAATTTATTTTTTTTTTTTGTAAAAATATAATTTATTTTTTTTTATAAAAATTTAATTTATTTTTTTTATAAAAATTTAATTTATTTTTTTTTATAAAAATTTAATTTATTTTTGCATTAAAATTTAATTTATTTTTGTATTAAAATTCCAATTTAAATTTTTTATACAAATTTGATTTTTTTATTAAAATTCAAATTTTCATCGTATGTACCTTCAATATTTTTACAATAAATTTGGTAATATGTAATAGACACTTGTATCCTATATAATGTGAAAAATATACCTACCTGTATGTGATGAATATCGTTTCGTTTTAAATCGATACGATTTCGCATATTTATTTTGACTATTGGGCTACACAAAAGGGAATCAATTGATTTATTATTATATTTTATCATATTTATTTTTATTATTATATTTTATTATATTTTTTTTATATATTTCAATATACAGTAAAATTCCCCTAACTCGAATCGCCTAGGGCACGACAAAACACTTCGAGTTAGGGAAAATTCGAGTTATGGAAATTAAACATTTTTTATATGTACACGATGTGTACATGTGTCTCTCCGTGACAGAAGCAGCATTTTCATTCCTATGCACTGTGCATAGGAAAAGAGAGCGGTGCCCATCACTGAATTAAAGGCTTCGCAAAGAAGTGCCACCAAAATATGTATGTATGTACTACTTATTAACGAGAAAACAATATTAAAATTAGCAAAACAAAAAATTCGAGTTACGGGAATAAACTCAAATAGTAAGTGTCACAAATTGTATCAGTTTTTAATTCGACTTACAGAAAAGTTCGAGTTAGGGGAAATTCGACATACGGAGAAAAACACATAAGAAAAAGCTATTGAGAATCCAAGATTCGTACATAACAGTTCGAGTTAGGGAAAAATTCGAGTTAGGGGACTTCGAGTTAGGGGAATTTCACTGTATAAAAACTTGTCGATTTAGAACAATTCGATTTGTATAACATACCTGAATTAATAGATAGAAATAATATTTAACAAAATATATATATTCAACATAAAAATTCAATTCATTTCTTTTCGAATATAATACATAAATAATGGAAAATACTGTATTTAATGAAAGAACGACAACAGGTGATTTATTGTCATTTCAATTGCATATGGAGGAGGATCATCATCGTCATCACTGGGTATGGGTTGATTGATATCATCTTCTGCTGCGGCAATCTGTAGGGATAAGCTAGCAACAGGCCCTGCTATCACTTCATGTTCTTCAACTTCCATTGGAACTGGTGCTGCGACTGCTTCTTCACTGTCTTGTGTTAATAACGAAACCACATCGTTGTTCGTTTGTGTGACTTGATGTGGCTCATCTTCAATTGGAACTGGAACTGGTGCTGCGACTGCTTCTTCACTGTCTTGTGTTAATAACGAAACCACATCGTTGTTAATTTGTGTGACTTGATGTGGCTCATCTTCAATTGGAACTGGTGCTGGTGCTGCGACTGCTTCATCACTGTCTTGTGTTAATAACGAAACCACATCGTTGTTAATTTGTACGACTTGATGTGGCTCATTTTCAATTGGAACTGGTGCTGGTGCTGCGACTGCTTCATCACTGCTTTGTGTTAATAACGAAACCACATCGTTGTTTATTTGTGTGACTTGATGTGGCTCATCTTCAATTGGAACTGGTGCTGATGCTGCGACTACTTCATCACTACTTTGTGTTAACAACGGAACCACAGCGTTGTTTATTTGTGTGACTTGATGTGGCTCATCTTCAATTGCAACTGTTACTGCGACCGCTTCATCACTGTTTTGTGTTAACAACGGAACCACAGCGTTGTTTCCTTGTGCCTGTGAAAATTTCCCCGTGTTTATCACCGTGTCCATGGATGAGACACTGTCTTCGGAAAATAGTGTATTGTCGCTAGACTTAAGTTCAGTTGTTGATGCATTGCATCCTTTGTTCACATACAAGGTGACATTTATGTCACCCACTTCATCGTAAGACATTCGGGATTCGTTGGCCACATCTGCAACTGTGTGTTCTGTTACAGAACAAGTATCACATTTGAATTCATCAACGCGCCGTTTAGTGTATTCCAGACCCGGAATACAAAAAGGGTTGTGTGCCCCTACTAAACCACACAATTTACATTTTATAATTATCCATTTGGAAGCTGAAATGAAGGGGTGGAGAAAGTCAAGTTTCAGTCGGATAATCCAACTTACATATGTATAGTGTTTTAATTCTGCAGAGCAAGCCAAATGCTACCAACTACGTACATGGAGGATTTCAAGATTAGGTTAAAAAATATATATGCATGTCTATATCACTCACTATTATAAGCCCGGCCTTTATCGCAGTGACACTTATCCATATCGCAACGTGTGTTAGGACGATGTAAATCCCTGTATGCTCCCTCTTCGCGCTCCCAATTGGCATCTCGATCCGGTACAAAGATACCCAAATACTTTATGTAATCGCGAAAACTCTTATTTTTGCACCAAATACATTTCAGATAATAGCCTGCGGTCAAAGCGTACTTTTTCATGCACAGGCTATGGACAAAGCCGTTATTACAACATTTAGCTCTGATCCAAGTATACGGACGATAACAACCCATGCCGGAGCTACAAATGTAACAGTTGGTCTCGATGGCCCGTGGATTTGACATCAGTCTCTCCTGTTCATCATCCAGCGGTAGACAGGACTTACAATACGACTTGAATTCGCCAACAAATTCGTATAGGCATCTATTGGTATGACCACAGGTCAAGTGGAAATACCTCTTGCATTTGCAGCACATAATTGTAGCGCTCTTCTTTTCACAATAAATGCAAACGCGCTGCTTTGCCGCATTGATTTCTTTGCGTATATCGCGCAGAAGGAATCCCAAAATGCCACTATGATCCTCGCCTCGTTGTGGGAGATTTGTGGCGAGTAGCTGCAAAAAAATAAGAAGTAGAAATAAATAAATAAAATGAAATTCCCTACACCTTGGATTCGAAATCGCAATATTTATATACTAATAACCCACTTTTAGGGGCATGACTACTGCTTTACTACAGTTGTTCTTAGGAGAGAGGCAACCACGACTCTTTAAAGTGTTTAGTCCTGTTTATTACAAAAACATGGAACATTACATATAAATTATGTATCAACTTCAAAAAGGTATGTGGGAATTACGCCTATTATTACGTTTTATTAGTGAACATGGGACAACATTTAATTAATTTTAATTGTGACGCCAATATTTTATATTGTCGTTTGAAGTTGACAATATACTTCAAAGTAATGATTAATTTATATTCAAATAGCGTTTATACGGCAGGAATATTCCAAAATGTTTAAATACTCATAATATTAGCATTATATGCAGCAGTTCTTGTTAGAGAAAATTTTCCGCTCTTGACTGATTTCATACAACCTCAGATTATTATGGAATTTGAATATACTGCCTTCTTTCGTCTAGAGGACATGGTTCTATATTTTTTCTGACGACCAAGAACGTACTATTTATTTTATTTGGAATAACAAAACTTCCCAGCCTATGGTGAAGGGTTGAATGCAAAAAAGTTGAAATAAATAAATCAAATCAAATGAAAAATATTACTCACCAGACAATAATAATGCGTTGTTATATCACTTCTAGTCATCCAATCACCGAAATGGATGGTATCATCATCACCTGTACCCGTGGTTTGCTTGCAGAGGTCGCAAGTTTTCTCCCGAACAAGTATATCATCTGGATTTCCTGTCATTTTCAGCGAAATTTTGTGCCAAAAACAGAATACTTAAGAGTGACAGCTGAAATAAAAAAGCAAAATTAGTAAAATATTAATAAAATATAACGATTATTACTGTGGATGTTGCGCACAGCGTAATACAAAGAATAATTTTAATACTCTTCACTAGGATATTAAGTCTTTGTGAATTTGTTTGTGAAACCCAAAAGGAAACTAGATAGACCCGAAGTTTATTATACCGATCTATAGTGTCGGATTTTGCTAAATTTACAACTTTCAGTCGAAATTAAAGGGACAAATATGTATTTTTTGGTCTGTAATCAATATTTGATTTGAACTGGGATATTGTCCTGGCTTTATTACTTGGTGCGATTTTTTAAACGCAAATTCGGCAAGTGAGTTGTGCTTCTCGTTCGTTTGTGAGAATCATCTCCTTATAGAGGCCGCGTTTGATGTTGAAAAGTCGCTGCGAAGCCACTTGAAAAGACTTTTGACTTGGTCGAAATCATGATCGTGGTAGTCTGCAGCCAAGTAATAAATGTCACCATGTCATTTGTAAATAAATTTGCTTTTTGCAATGTACTATTTATTCAAGTTTGGATTTTTCTATGTGGGACCGGGAAAGGAAAATGAGCTAGTTTGTCCCTGAAAACCGAATTTAAATTGATGCTGCAACTGGGCTTATTATATATCAGAATATGTACATATTTTGGTAGTACTTAAGGAAAATATTGCAAAACTTATTATTAGGCATCTCCAGTAATTTAGTGATATTTTCAATATTTTAATAATTAAAATGTAACATTTTTCCTTAACGAACTTTATCTCACATGTGCTTCCTTAAATTACCATTACAATTTATAATTTTTTACTTTTGGACTTTGTCAATATTGGGAAATATATAAAAAATATTGTTTGTATGTATACTTTTTTGCTCGCTGTAAATCATTGCATACCTCAATATCGAATATCGGTCCTATTTGCAGATACTCACAAATTTTGAGCTGGCTCTCAATGGGTTAATATTTTTCAAAAAGTTTCCGCCAGATTTAAGCAAATACAATAAGCTTTAACATGATATATGTCGCGATCTGGTCGTATCAGATATGAGGAATATAGATTTAATTATATATAGGGACTGTTAGGGGCACCAATTGCTTCCTTTTTTAGTTCTTAACGCTCTACAAAGCAAAAATTCTTATTTCAAAAGTTGTACCATTTGTTTGCGAATATAAATACAATGAAAGACAAACTACATTTTGACAGTTTCACCAGAGTTGCCATCATTCAGGTTGTCAAGACTCACAATAAAAACATCTAAGCGCCAGTGCTGCCCACATATTAAAATGTTAGACAACTCGTCAAGGTAGGCATTTGGCGTGTTTTACTTGACAAGCTAGCAGTTTAATTTATTTTTTCTATGAGCATTTTTTCCCCCGCTTAACCCTTATTCTGTATTTTGGGTTAAATTTGCACAGCTTGAGTTGCTTTGAAATACAACCAAAACATACAAGGTAATTTTACACAAGTTTTATTGTATAACTGGCAATAGTTTGTTTGTGTACCAAATTACCCAATTGTTCTGTATGAGTTGCCAAAGAACTTTTAAAGTTGTATTGGCAAAGTTGAATTAGGTATATTTACACAAGTTTTTTATC
Source organism: Polietes domitor (assembly GCA_947397865.1). NCBI lineage: Eukaryota > Metazoa > Arthropoda > Insecta > Diptera > Muscidae > Polietes > Polietes domitor. Next base: position 173,806,201 of record OX377620.1, on the reverse strand, counting down.
TGCGTGAAGATAGGGTTTCTCATATTTTTTTGCATGAAAAGAATTATTTATCCCCTCCACCAGAAGTTCTCCCATAAAAAAGTAAAGAATCTTGTATTTGGGCAAATTTTACTCAGAAATATAAGTGAGTATATCTATTAGCTCATTGCACCAAGACGCACAAATACTGGATAACCAATCGAAGAAATTAGAAATATGAATATTAAAACCATACAAAAGGGGTGTTTAGACGTACCAAATATTTGCGCAAAAGGGCTGTTGGGCAAAATATTTTGAATTTGTGGGTGCGCTTTTGTGTTATTGTACAAAATTTTTAATTAAAATCAGAATTTTTTGGTTTATGCTGAATTTGTACAAATGTTTTGTATTTGTAGCTGACGATTGTTACTTCAGCAAGAATTTCAACGTGAGGAGACGTTCATGCAATATTACAAACGACGAATTTAAAGAAACTACTGAAATTCGCATGTATATGTGTGAGATAAAATACATAAAGAGAAAATAGAAATGAAACAAAAGAAGTTAAAGAGAAAAAATTATTTATTTTGACTAATTTATTGTAATTAGGCAGTAAATAAAACTTAGGCCTGTTCGATTGGGCTTACTAGCTTATGATTAAGAGACTTGATAAAGTGGCAAAATTTGTACCAATTGGTTTTTCTTAAATGAATCAACAAGAAAAATCTGGCAGCAATGCTAAGAGATTAGTAAGCTACTTTCTTGTTAAGCGAGTAAATTCCATACAACAATTAGGCTAGTAAGCCTTATCAAACAGGCCTCTTGACTTTAAAACCTACCACTCAGGGAAAAGGTAAAAATTAATAATAAAAATATTTTGAATTGACGCGGTTCTACATTTCTTGCATCAAATTCTAGTTTTTTGATTTATTCTTCATCTTTTTATAATATTCGGCACTATTGCTGCGGCACCACAGCCATGTACATTAGGGCGTACCTCAAAAAAAAAGTTCGCCGTACACCTTCGAATATGAAGTATTATTGAAAGGTAGTTTCAAAAAAAAAATTTTTATTTTTTTATGCCGAACGTAGGGGTCGCGCTTTTACATTTTTCTATATAACTTGTATTTATAAACGGATTTTAAAGTGTGATACATCGATGTTTTTGTCTCGACGAGGCCGATTTTTTTGTCTTTGAAGTCATTGAGCTCAAGCACCCCCTTCTGGTACTTACCCATCATTTCTCAGTAACTACTACCCTAATGTACCACTCTAATAATCGAAAATTAAAGCTCGCATAAAATCATGAATCAATGACTTCAAAGACAAAAAAATCGGACAAAAACATCGATGTATCACACTTTAAAATCCGTTTATAAATGCAGAAGTTATATAGAAACATGTAAAAGCGCGACCCCTACGTTCGGCATAAAAAAATAAAAATTTTTTTTTTGAAACTACCTTTCAATAATACTTCATATTCGAAGGTGTACGGCGAACTTTTTTTTTTTTACTTGTAACCTGGTACGCTCTAATGTACATGTTGTCACTTCAAAATCACGGAGAAAATGGTTTTGTTCAAATCAATTGCGTGTGTGTGTGGTTGTAAATTAGATGTTTGTGGTGAATTATTGATTTTGCAAAAACATACATTTGTACAAATATTTTGCACGTCTAAACCCCCGATTACTTTGATGTCGTACCTAAGGTTCGCAAAAGTACTAATTTCGGAAGAATTTTGTACCTGTTCGAGAATGTCGTTTGTCAACACTGATTCTTTTTCCATGCAACCCTGTGGCAAAAAGAAAAACAACAAATTTGACATATAGCAAATGAGTGGGAGAGAACGGAGAGCAAGTGGGAGAGAGTATCAAATAAATAAAATACGGCAAAAAATAAATTCTTCATTAATGAACGGGCGATGCGAGACCATAGTGAAAATAAAGCACATCTGAACGGACGAGCTAATAGAGAAATGTGAATTAAATTAGCAAAATAATAAATAAAAAAGAAACGGAGCTATTAATAGTGTTAATGAAAACAAACATCAGTAAATAAATCCAAAAAAATCGCATTGAATGGAAGGAAAGGCGGCTGGGAAAGAAGACTTGTAACCTTTTTTTGACATTGACAAGCAAGCTACCAGCCACATTAACATCATCATCATTGTCGCTACACAATCAACGCTAAGTCATTATTATCATCATACACAACAAACACAATTGACTAAAAATAATAATTAATGGAAAAATAAATAAATTAATGTATATATACAATATGAACGTGTATATGAAGAAAAAGTAAAAAGTGAAGAATATATTAAAACAATATCTCCTGCAGACGGCAGCAGTGATTGAAAATAGAATTCAATTCAAAGAAAAGAACCTCAAAAGTGAAACGAGCAATAATGCAAGAAACGATCGAATAAAAGAGATGCAACGAATATAAATAGTTGTGTAATCAAACTAAATAAAATAAAAAACACGAAAATTAAAAAAACAACATATTTCGACACTCCCACATTTTTTAATCGTACAACAACAACCATAAACGTGAAATTTCACATATCCTGTGCTCATATCCGCTGAGGCAACAACTAAGACGCGGCGGCGGTTTTGTTTATAAAAAAAGACGTGCGTCGTGCGTGCAAATACTCACGCACACACTACCGTTTCTTCGGTTAAGCAGACGAACATACCGACAAACAAACCATTCAGAGAAAACAAAAACACACAAATTTTCCATTAAAAGCAATAAATAACTAAAACCAAAAGTTCTTGGAAATTTTCCACAATCCCCCTTTAAAAATTACAACAACAACAGCCAAAATAAACAAACAAGCAGCATAGGACAACGACACTCTGACCTTCGTCGTAGTTTCCCACTTTATTTTGACATAATTCCTCCAGTGTTGCCCATATATTTCCCGTACGTGGGTGTGAGTTCGAAGTTCTATAATTGAACGCTTTGTTTGGTAAATCACCATCAAAATACCGCCGGTTCCAATGGCTAAAGACGAAGAAGATGATTTGTTGCCCGATAAGGATGCCGCCAAAGGCTTCTATGCCAAATATGAACCCAAAGAGATATTGGGAAGGTAAGTACATGAAATCGTTTAAAAAGGGTTATATTTAATTTAGATTAGTCTATAACTTTTGTAGTTAAAAAGACGTTGTTGGAAGAAAGAGCTGCTGTAGGCCAAAAAAGAATGCATATAGTATAGTTTGACGGGTCAGTGGAAGAATGTGCAGGCGTATAAACCACTGTTCAATGAATTTGTGCGGAAAAGAAAGAATGTCTTTGTTTGTTGAGGTTTTAATGGATAATATATACATAAGGGCAGACCCAAAACACCTCAGTAATATGCTTACTGCTTCAAATGAGTGGTGTTAGAAGAAAGTAATGAAAAACCAACTTAAAGATAGTCTGCGGCCGATGGGTCTTTAGAAATGACAAAATATCATTCAGTTTATTCAAAAGAGTGAAAATGATTTTTATCAAACTTCGTGTTAGTGGTGGGGTATTTTTCCTTAATCAAAGATCTTCATTATGTCGTTGTATGATTTACAAGATTATTTACTCATAAATGTTGCAGCAATAATGAGGTGAAACAGCCAGCAGCCCTTGAATGAAGTTTGAATTCAATCTAAATTACAAAAAAATGATTAAAAATTAAATAATATAAGCGCTTGATATATTTCTTTATTTTTAAATTAAATCTGTAATCATATTAAAATACCATTTTAATACCAAAATGGAATAAACATAAGATTATTATCTTTCACCAACGTCGTAATGACGGACGATAAATAAATATCAAATATAAATTCCAATAAAGAGCCCAGAATTTGCCTGCGGTCTCTATACTCTACTGCGTAGAAGTTTCTGCAGACAGCAGCTGCTAACAGCAAAAAACCGTCACTACTTCAATACGACGCCACACATTTCCCTGTCCCACGTCCTTGGCCATGCTGTGTTATGTGTGAAAACGCCAGACTGGTACGCTTCAATAAAACTCACTGCAATAATGAAACACAGATCAGTGGATGAATCAGTTGCTGCACACCCTACGCCATCGTTGGCTAAATTCAAAATTTCTAGCAGGTCTTTTAAATAATCTATATACATACGTAAATGTGTATTTAGATCTAGCCCAGATACTCATTTATTTAGACAGATATCGGTCGTTCTTATGTTTAACAACCTATAAGCCGTTTTATCTTTGTTTTGAAACTAACGCTTACGCCCATTCGGAAGTTATAACCTAGTAAAGGGTTTACACAATTCGTCGCTGCCGAACTTTTAAATTTGGGTTGGGTTTTTATGTAACACATACACACTTGCATATATTTGGAAATTTTCCTAAAAATTCGGGCATTTCGTGCTGATTTTTGTTATAGATTTCGGTTTAATGACATTCGGTAAAAATGTAAACACTCACCCATCCACATTTGGTCTCCTCGAGGAATGGGAGAGGACACGGGCAAGCAGTTCACAATTCATATACGCAAAAAAGTTAATGACATTACCAGCCACAGCCTACCGGCAATTCCCAACAACAAACAAAAATCCAAAAAACATTTCAGTAATTTTACGTAAGATACGATCAATATTAGGCGTGTTTTGTTGGAAGAGCCGAGCGGACATTTTTGTATCACCAGCTCGATTATTTTGTTTTGAGTTCAGGGTGCGTCTTATAAAAGAGGGGGTGTATAATTTAGATTACGAGGAATAGATGAAAAATTAATAATCATTTCGTAAATGATTGAATATGGGATTTGATAGCGTTTCAAACAAAACATGCCCATGAAAAAAGGGGGAATGTTAAATACGCAAAAATTCCACTGTTTGCGATGTAAAGCAATGTGGTGGGCGATGTGAGAATAATTTAAATATAAACCACTATGAAATTTCATCTAATTTAAAGTGATATAAGAAATGTATTTCAATTACGTAGTATAACAGCTATAATTTGTAATTTACATTCGTACGAATAGTTTGTATAGTTTTTTTATTAATTAAAAAATTCCAAATGTCTTGTCACAGTTCCAGTTCGTTAAACATTTGATAATGTTTAGCAGAACTGACACTGACATACAGTCAGCCGGCTGGTTTGTCATATTGAGTAGTCGGCTGAACTGTAGGGCAGTCATGTTTGTCTTTTTATCTGATCGAGGAGGTGTTTGTTTTTTGTTTTCTACTTTCGAGGAAAAAATCTTACAAATGTTTGCATTTGTACTTTAACAATTGTATAGGGCGTAAGTATAGCAAACTCCATTGAGGCACTAAAGATGCGTTCATTAAATTAGATTTTTAAAGACTTTTCTATACTATACAAAGAATTCCTTCGCATCTTGTGTAAATTGTACGTAACGATTGTGTAAATTTTACGTTCGAGCATAGGGTCTATTCTGGTTCTGTTAAGCATTTTCATATAAAAAGAATATGTCACCACCACTTGACGGATAGAACTGATGATTGACAGATTATTTTTGCACTGCAAAGTTATCACAGAACCAGAATTGATCCTCAGTTTTACGTTATTCACTTCATCCCATGAACTTTAGACTCTTGAAAAACATTTCCACTTGTATTATTTGCTACGAATACAACAACATCTTATCTTGTGTATTATTATTTATTTTTTGGGTTGAGGTAAACAAACGGTAATTGAGACATTGACATCGAGTACACATGTGTGTCACACGAAATTTGTTTATTGCCTGCATCACTAACAATCTGTTTGAAAATACTACACTAAACATTTGGATATGAGTCATTTTCATTGTCCTGATCAGTAGTAACCATAGATATTGTTCTTGAATATTCCATAGTTATTTTACAAAGATGTGTTAACAATTTACTTCTTGCCACCAAAGCTATACGCAAGGAAGTAGAACCCACGATAATCGCTTTCTTATCGAAGAAGTGATTCCGCGATACTTCAATGGAGTCACTACTTAGTGACTTCTAGAAGTGGAAAAGACATTTGGAAATGAGTCATTTTCATTGTCCTGATCAGTAGTAACCATAGATATTGTTCTTGAATATTCCATAGTTATTTTACAAAGATGTGTTAACAATTTACTTCTTGCCACCAAAGCTATACGCAAGGAAGTAGAACCCACGATAATCGCTTTCTTATCGAAGAAGTGATTCCGCGATACTTCAATGGAGTCACTACTTAGTGACTTCTAGAAGTGGAAAAGACGACTGTAAAAAAATAAATTATTTTGTTGTTTTGTATTATCGTCCGGCTTAATGTCCCAAATAAATGAAAACAAGATCTTGTTTGTTTATTAATTCATTTTTCAATTTTGTTCCCGATATTTCGAACGACTAAAATAATAAACAAACAAGAAATTGTTTTCATTTATTTGAGATCTTAAGCCGGACGATAATACAAAACTTTAAAATCAAACAGTTCAACTATACACATCATAATAAATTATTTTTTTACTATTACCATTCTCCAAGACTAGTAATTTTCGATAAGTTCCTCCGTGAAAGTATGATATTGGAGGCCCCATATTTGAATAGAATACGAAAAAATGTTCGGCATGTTATCGATATCTCGCTTAGTTATCGAGTTATCGGACGTTAAATTTTGAAGAAAAAATCGTTGTTTTCGTTCCAATGTACTCAAAATCGAAAAATTAGAAATTCAAAAATAAAAAAATCGATTACTTTTTTAGATACCGATAATCGATAATTTCCATAGCTATCGATTGGGAAAAGCTTAGTTATCAAGTTAAATTTTGAAGAAAAAAGACGATTTTTTCGTTCCAATGGACTCAATCAAAATCGAAAATTAGAAGAAAAAATTTAAAAAATCGATTACTTTTTCATATACCGAAAATCGATAATTTCCATACGCGTATATTTAATTAAAACAGAATTTTAAATTACAAAGAAATTCAATAACAAAAATAATTCTTACATGCACTTCAAAAAAAAAACTAAAAAGGAAAAATAATTTTTCGCCTGTGGCGCTTTTTACAGTTTTCAAAAATAATAAAAAAAAATTAAAAATCTTTTTAAATAATTAAACGATTCAATAATATAAAAATTTTTTAGAAGTGGATATGGATTGATTTCACAAATGCAGCAATAGCATGTGGCCTATTGAATACTGAATTGAACTTTTGGGCCAATAATTTGAAATTTCTTCACATTGTGTGGGTTACAGCAATAACACTATAACTGTTTTATTTTACTCTTTCTGCCTGTTTTTGATTTTCCGATATTTTGATTTTGTTTATATATCTGGACGCAGTATAAGTTTTCTTCGCGAATCCTGGATATGATTTTTTTACACTTTGAGCGAAATTCACTTTTTCCGGATTTTGGGAAATTTATATATGGATTTTGACATGTGAAATCAGGGAAAGTGGATTTTGTGTGTATATCTGAATGCAGTATTTTAATCCCCATTAAATTGTACTAGATTTATTGGAGAAATCCCGAAAATACAGATTTTGTTAGCATATCCGAAAGTAGCATTTGTAATTACACATCTTCTCTATCTAAACAATATGTAGATTTTGTTAGCATATCGGAACGTGGCATTAGATTAGAAGTTATTAATGTGAATACCCTTAACACTGTAATAACACATCTTCTCAAGGCGTATTTACAAAGGTGATAGCAGGAGCCCAGCTGACTGAAATTTGTTTCATTCAAAAGTAACCGAAGCTGTCAAATCCCATATATTTTGCTTTGACAGTATGGCTCACCATTCAAAAAATTACTTGTATTTTGTTGTTGCCGAATTTGTTGTTGTTCTAGTGCTATCACCTGTATAAATACGCCTTGACATCTTCTCTATCATAACAACACAACATACATACATATGTATTTATTTTAAAGTAATGCATTTATTAAATACAATTTTATATATGCTATAAACAAATATCAGACGGCTAGTATAAATGCAGTGGTCTGTCACATACCGCGAATCTCATCTCTCTCCCTCTCTGAACGCCTAATGTTTTACGTCAAACAAGAAAAACTGATGCACTTTCGTATACAACAACACACAAGCAAACAATTGCAATAAATTCACAATAAAAGAAAAAATTGCAATCAAAAAGAGAGGAAGAATGAATAAATCAAAAGAAACCGAAACCATAAGAAGAAAAAAACAGCTGCTATTCGTGCACTTGTTGTAACCGACGCCATGTTTACATTTCCTCTTCCTCCCTCCACCCCACCACCATAGTTACCGTTGCGTACACAACATAGCAGTATATTATTTCAGAGGTTGACTTTTTTGCAAACCATTTTTATGCCCCCTCTTGCTATATGTTTACATATGTATATGTTTTTTACATGAGTTGTGACACGAGCCTTCTTTTTTCATCTTTCGCTTATATACTCATGCATGTATTTATAGTTCTATGATCAATTTATTTATTTCGATTGGCTGGCGAGCTATCTAATTTTTTTCTTGCCATTTAATTAAACGATTTCGTAAGTTGCTATACAACTCTACGTGCCAGAAGCAGAGCAAATAATTTAAAAATAACACACACAAACTCGCGGAAAACGAGACCAGTTGTACGACGAGCCCCACAACACAAGCAGAGGAGACAGGCCCCCTCTAATTTGAAATCTTTAACAAGACAGCGCCAAAAACAACTTAAATACATACATACATGCATACTTAGCCATGTTATACTCGGTATTTTAAGACCGAACACCAACCATCCATCGACGACAGCTCTATATATACATACATATATCATGCCAATGAATTTTGATTGTTTACATCAGCAGCACTACACATTCATCAGTCACCACACACACCCCCCACCACCACCACTACCGTCAACGATGAGATGCCAAGCCACCAACAAAAAATCAATGGAAAATTACCACAAAAACCCGTCATCACCGCCGTTGTTGTAAATCACGTGTCTCACGTGTTGTTCCGAGACTTGAGACTTTTTAAATACCATATAACCGAAAATAAACCATCCACATCTCAACATTGTAAATACACGCTTAAAGTAAATGTGTGTTAATAACGCGTTCGCAGTTTTAAACAGGTTATTGACAGAGTGCATATCAAGTTTGAGTAAAATAAATTATTGATGTCAGGTACAGAGAGAGAGATAGGGAGAAGATTGCTATGCTACCTCTTGTAATGCAACGACAGTGCAGAGTTCTAAAGGATTTCATTGTTTAGAAAGTGACAGAATTAGACTTAGCGCGTTTACACTTTAAGATTACGGCCCATTCAGAAAGACGCTATACGACACGACAGTCGTAAGGCGTTGCGATTTGTACGTTCTTATTTACTAACATTAAACTAAATTTTAGCGCGTTTACACTTTAAGATTTAACGCCATTCCGACAGAAGTGATACAACAGTCGCAAGTCGAGAGTTCCGTCACGTACGTAATTATTTGAATATGTGAAAGTGATCAAAGCGACTGTCGTATCTCGCATGAATGGGAATTATCATACAATTTTAAATTTGCAGCAAATTTTTCTACTTCTTAGAACAATAGCTTTTTATTGGGATATTATAAAAATAACAAAGATTTCGGATAAAACAAAAACAATTAGACAGATTTTTTTATTTTTCACCTGAAAAAAACTCTTTCGGAAATATCAATTTCGCAGCAGGAGTTATGCATTAAAATGGGATAAGCATTTGAACCGACATTTATTTACAAAACTATCTCTTAATTTGTAGCAAATAAGTAAAAAACCCTCTTTTTATTTATTATCCACTGGTAAAGAGGGGTTTCTTCTTTGCTTCCCACCTGCCTTGTACGTATAGTACGTGCCTTTTCTTGCTATGTGTAACCCTGACACACTGACTGACACAGCTGAAGTGTAAACAATTCCCGGTGTCAAATGAAGGTGTTATAAAACGCTTTACACTACATGCTGTAAATAATCTGGGATAGATATGCACATTTAGATGCAAGTGGAAACAAAGAGCGCCTGCTATACAATTACAATTGAACACAATGACCTCCACGGTCAATGCCTTTACGGTGGTCTGGCGTGTAAAGTGTGTTAAATGTATCGTGTGTGTGTGCCTTTGTAACTTCAAAAGAATTTTCAAACAAAAAAGGCAACTACTTCAGACCATAAAATGTGAAAGACGAACTAAAGCAGAAACAAATAAAACACGCAACACGAGATTTCAACAATAGCTGCAAAGCCAACGAAAATGGAATGTAAACAAGAGAATGATGAAAAATGACGGGTGTTTCTTGTTATATCAGAGCGTTGAAAGAGTAAAAACTTTATTTTGATTAAATAAAAATAGAGTTCGTAACAAATTGTTTTTGTAATTTTTTACAATGAAAAATATAGAAAATTGTGGATAAAGCACCTCAAGATAAGAAAAAAATGGTCGGCATGTTATCAATATCTTGTAAGTTATCGGACGTTAAAGTTTGAAAAAATCTTTCATTTATTTCACTACAATGCTCTTAAAATAGAAAATTAGAACAAACATCGATAATTTTTTATCGATAACTGTTTTAGTATTCGATAACTTCCATAGTTATCGGTTGTGAAAATTGGATAAAAATTGTATGTATTTTTATTTAAAGCAAATTAAAAATTAAATTTATAGCTACAAAGGAATCAAATAACAAAAATAATTATTACTTATCTAGTTATCGGACGTTAAAGTTTGAAAAAATATTTCATTTCTTTCATTACAATGGGCTCAAAAAAGAAAAATTAGACTAAAAAAGTGATTACTTTTTTAGTTATCGATAACTTCTTTAATAACTATGAAGCATAGTAATCTGTTGTGAAAATTCGATAAATGTATTTTTATTTAAAGCAAAATTATATGTATACATACAAAGGAATACAGTAAGAAAAATAATTACACTTACACTTGAAAGAAAACTAAAAAGAAAAAATTGTTTAAAAAACGAGCGATTTTTTTAAATAATACTATTTTGCAAACATTAATTTTTGAGGTTAAAAAATCATTTTGAAAACATAGCTGGTGTATAAATTCACTATATTGCAAAAAATCATCGTCAGAATTTTCCATGGCATCGTCTATATCCTCATCCAAAGCATCTATCAAAGAGCGTAAAAGTACAAGAGAAGAAAAACTATATCTTTGTATGTTGAACAGCAAAAAGGCTAGCTATGTCTCCGAAAAGGAATAACATTTTAAAATTTTCAAAGTCTTCTCATTTATAAATGCCGGTTCAACTTCTTTTATATCCACTAGAAATTGTATTATTTGAGAAATAACCTCATTCTTGTAATTGATTCTATCAAAAGTCAAACAACATCCAACCTATGATGTAGACGCGAATGCCTCGTACATTCTCATAAAAGGGGAATTTATTCACGTGAAATGTTCTATTCCCTGCACGCGTAAGATGGCAATATGTATATAACCCTTGAATAGGGTAGGTCCATTTTCAAATGTCAAATTTGTATGTGATCTGACATTTGTAAATCGACCTTATGTCATTTCAACTAGATTTCTCATGCAATGTTACAAGGCTATTAAAGCCTTTTCACACTGCGTGTGAAAATAATCGATTTCAGCTTGAAATGACATAATGTCGATTTCAAATGTTAAATTTGCATGGGATCTGACGTTTGTAAATCGGCCATATGTCATTTCAGTTAGATTTTGTATGCAGTGTGAAAAGGCTATTATGAAAGGATACTTTGTTCCTGTTTGTCCTTCTTAGAATTTATTTAAGTCATCATCCTAGGGAAATCAGTACATTTATTTTCTTTTTTCTATATGTTATTTTCATCTTCTATGTGCTAAATGTTTTGCAAACTAAACATAATTTTTCGTAAAGAAATACTATCCATATACATATGTGAGTAAGCAGACGACAATAAAATTATGTTTGGTTGCATATGACGCGACGTGTGTGTTATACAAATAACCAAAAAACAATTAAGATACTTGATAAGTTGGCAACGTTGCTACACATTGGTTTTTCGTAAATGGATTAACATGAAAAATCTGGCAACACAGCTAAGAGAGTAGTAAGCTACTTAAGCGAGTAAATTCCATACAAAAATTTTGCTAGTAAGCCCAATCGAACAGGCCTAATGTTAACTCTATTGTCTTTCGTCTGAATACGTTGAAACGATTAAGTGTTTACATCCATATACATATGTATGTGTTCATACATAATCATTGACTTGTGGAAACCCTCAATATATAGATTTTACGTTGACCCATCTTTATCTGTAAGCAAAATAGTAATTTTGTAAATAGTTTTATTTTCTAGGGAAATTACTCTGTTACAAAGTTGCAATAAAGAAACAAGCGATACAATTCCTCAGAAAACTGCTTGGTACTTAAGTCCGGTATTCAGTTCTACTGAAAATTTCACTTAAAAATGTGGCATTTAGGCCACACCAATAAATAATTTTTAATATTTTTCGAACAATTATAAAAATATTTTCTAAACAAAATCCAGGAAATAATCACCAGAACACTTAATTATGTGTAAATAATAAGGGTTTTAGACACACCAAATACTTTCCCAAAGACTTGTTGGACAAAATTTGAGAAAATATGTTTTACATGCTCTACAGTGACAAAAGTGACATAAGGTCAATATTCTTATGTCAAATTTGTATGCGATCTGACATTTGTAAATCGAAAATTCATAATACATTTTACGTCTAAAAAGGCCTATAAAGCCAAAAATTGACAGGTCGCGTGAAAAGTCGCATGGTGTAAACAAAAGCACACGATTTCGTGAGAATATCGCACGTAAATTTTGACAGTCTATCCGATTATATTTTGAAATTTGTCAAAAACTTTACACATTTTTGGTGCGATCAGAGTTATTTTTTACGAGACAAGCAAAGGAAATAATAAAAACATAAAATCATTAAAACCCATGTTTTAATTTAATTTAATGTGATAAGAGTAAACGCGGAAAACGACTTTCGATGAAAATTGGTAGAGGAATCATGCAATTTCTCTCTCACGCAATAGCGTAATGTAAAGGCTGCTTAACGAACACGTTACATACGCCAATTTAGTAGTAAAGGCGCCAAATAAAGTATCAACTGTTTGTACAAACTTGGAATTCGATTCTTGCTCTGTGAAAACTTTTCAGATAAACTATTGTCTATTTTTGTATATCTTAGCCCAAAGTTAAAGATAAAACTTATTCTCCATCGAAAAATGTTACATTTATTTGTTATGTTTTTGTCATAATCTATTTTCATTTCACAAATTTTAAAGTGTAAACAGCGCTGATGCCAAATATTTGTGCAAAAACATGTTGCAAAAATGGGAGGTAATTCACGTTATATCCTTTTCAGATTGCATGCGAAATCAATCGATTTTAGTTTAAGGTCGGTTTACAAATGTCAGATTTGACATTTGAAAATCGACCTTATGTCATTTTAAGCTGAAATCGATTGATTTCACAAGCTGTCTGAAAAGGCTATTAGATAGAAATTACGAAAGTCAAGCGAACTGTCACAGAAAACACCCTTTATATTGTATATCCCAAAAGGCCTTAAAAAAGTGTTACCTCGCATTTTGCGGCCTCCATATTAAGCCCGATTTCGCCATCCATATGAAAGATTTATAAAAAATAGCCTCTTTTTCCATCAACATAATCAGAAAAATGAATACCATCTGTTATCGCTGTTATTATATAAATCGGCTATTTCGCAAATCTGCCAAAAATGAAAAAGTCATTAACCTCTCGATCACATTTAAAACAAAATAACATGAATGAAATTTATGCTGATCGGTTATTTAATGAAACAGAAATAAGTCTAAAAAGCGACAATAATTTTACACTAAACCCCTGGCAGGAATACGTACGTATACGTATGTTAACAAATATTGTTAACTAAAGCCAATTTAGCAATTTTCACTTGAATATTTATAATTTTTATGAATACTTTGGTTCTTTTTGAAGGCTTACGTTTAAGCCGCAGCGTGAGAGAGTTTGGGTTATTGAACTTGTATTGAAATTTATTATTTTTTCCAACAAAATTATTGTTTTTCTTGTGTTACTTTTGTCCAAAACAAAGGTGAATGTCCTGCCGGTTAGAGTGGTTAGTATATGTTTTTATTTTTTAAAGCCAGTTTCTGGAAAGTGTAATAATTCATTGACCTAAACCGTTGAATGTTCAGGTGGTAGGGACGGACTGACGGACGGAGGGTGGTAGGGAGGGTGCGGTCTATGTGGTGGTGGTGTTAGGGGTGGTTGTACATTTGAATTGCGCCTTTAAAAAAATTGCGTTATACCAATAGGCATTTCCGGATATATGTTGAATTGCAGTTTTTGGTGCTCTGTTATGGCGGTTATGGTGTTGTTATCAAAACAAAAACAAGTTTTATTTTGTCATAAGTCTTTAACATATGTATACTAAAGTTTAAATACCTCTTCGGCGGTGTTTTGTTACAACAGGAGTTAAGAAGAAGCTCTTTTTACTTGCGGCAATTCCAGGAATTGGAAATTTTCGTTTTTTTGTTTGCGATTTATGCTTAACAGACACAAAACGCTTAAATTTCAATTACAATCAAGTGTAATTGGTGGTTGGAAATTCAAAGAGAATCGGAAAACGTTTTAAAAATCACGTATTCAAATCTTTGCACGATGGCATTAAACTGGCTTGAGTTCATTCATTTATAGGGGTGTTTACACTTAAACATTTGTCGTGCAATGTGGGGAAAATAAAAAAATACTTATCCATTCTATCTTTATTTTTTGTTTTCTCTGACAAGTCTTCACAGTAGCAGATGGATTTCAGATTTATGCCTTAAACAAGCTCTTTCTAATTCTGTGGCCAGTTTTTTTGATATCTTACATCAATTCTGTGATATCCATATTTAATATGAATTTTTGAAACCCAAAATCCCCGTCTTTGGGATTTCAAAGCATCTATGGGTTCAATATGTTGTACGGCCGTGTTTAAGGTATGCTCTTAAATAAATCGAATCATTATTCGTATCTGATATTTTTAACCCGAATGATGCTAGTTTGACCATATGGTCACACTCGAAAGACGTTCACCAAAACTTCTGGTGTGGACCACCAGATAACAAGAAATTTTAATCTCAAAATTCGAAAAAAAAAACAATTATAGCACTATTCGGGTTAATATTTATATATTTTTCTAAATAGATTTAGATATAAAAACTCAATCTTTGCTGTATAAATCCCTAAATCCACTTTTTCCGGATTTTTTTCTTTTAGCCCTTTCAGACTGCATGCGAAATCTAGCTGAAATGACAAATCCTATAAATTTGACATTTGTCATTTCAAACTGAAATCGATGATTTCGCATGCAGTCTGACAGGCAAAATCCGGAAAACTTAGATTTTGAATGTATATCCGAACTCTGCGTTATTTTTAGATGAAATTGAGTTCCAACAGTATCGGTAGAATGAAACCACAAGAACATACTGACAATACCGTGTTGTCTTACACTGGATATATAACTCTACTTTCCATCAAGAGTAACAGTCTTTTCAGATTGCATGTGAAATCGAGCTGAAATGACATAAGATCGATTTACAAATGTCAGATCCCATACAAATTTGACATGCAGTCTGAAAAGTCTATAACTTTACTTTACATTGCGTTATTTTCCTTTTCCAGCATTTATATATAGAGCGTTTTTAGAGAGAGAGAGAGTGAGAGAAAATATCGGACGGGACATCCTAATACATTGATATTATTTATTTCAATTTGTCCATTTTATTCTGAAATGTCCCCTTTCTTTTTTCTTGTGTGTTGCTTTCAATTAATAAAATCTTTGTAGCATCGCATTTGTTGTCGTCTCGACGACATCATGGCGTGCTCTCAGCGCAGCATCGTACGACGCGTCGTCTATGCGACGCATTTACGTAATCTTGGCGAATATTAACTATTAATTGAACGAACGTTCGGCCACACCGGCTGGCGGCGTGTGTTTGCCGAAAGTCAACGACTGTTTGTGATAATTTTTGTGTATATTTATAAAGAATTTTAAAAATATGTACGTCATAACATTATCGCCAAATAATACACGGCAAATTGTTTATTATTTATTCTTTTAAAATTAATAAAAATAATAAAGGTTCATTTAACGCTAAGGGGTAGAGTAAGATGACAATTTTTATTATATATATATTTTGTTTTTCCCATCGTTGCTGATACGAATTTATTATTTTTCTTAACATAAAATAAATTTAATAGGCAAATAATGCCTACTATTGAGACATTGAAGAATATATTGTTGAATATATATCGATAAGATGCAAACAAACGCCGTGATGTTATTAATTCTATTTTTTATTGTGTTTGTATCGGAAATTAATCCTATATAGATACAGATAAAGATAACACAGATACACAGGATTAAAATTATATCAAACGCGTTGAAATCGTTATTTCATTCCTATTGTATCTAATTTTCGCCTCAAAATAAAATATAAAAATATAAAATATAAAAATATAATGATAATGCAAATAACAATATATAATAATAATATATGTATTATTAAATATAAATGTACAAACATAAAAATACTTAAAAATCGCCGTGATGTTACAATAATATGGCTGTTTTTCTTCAAGACTGAATAACTAAGCTGTGATAACAAAATCCTAAATAAAAAATTAAAACTTCACTCAAAATATTTTTTTATAGTCGCCAAAAGCAAAATCAATGTGTTTATAAAAACAAATTTGGAAAAAATAATTTTATGTAAAAAATTTTGGTCTTAGCCTGGAAAATTATCCAGTGTAAGTCAAATTTATGGTTATTGAGGCTAAGTCAAAAAAGTCAACAAAAAAGTATATTTTTTTAAATATTTATATTGTAAAGGGTGATTTTTTAACTATTATCTTTTTGGCAACAATGGTTTAAACAGCTGCCGCACGTTTCGTGTTTTGTTTCGCTGTCAAACATCTTCAGTTTGGTCTATAATTTAACCATGAATCGTCTAACAAACGAACAACGTTTGCAAATTATTGAATTTTATTATCTGTTAAGAAAGTTCATCGCGCGCTTCCATTCTATGGTCAGTTTAATCGACCCACTGAAGCGGCTATTCGGGCTATTGTGACTAAATTTCGCACCAAATTTACATTGTTGGACATTAAACCACCAACACGCTTACGTAGAGTGCGAACTGAAGAAAATATCGCAGCTGTATCGGCCAGTGTTAATGATGACCATCAATTATCGATTCGTCGCCGTTCGCAGCAAATGGGCCTCTGTTACTCAAAAACGTGGAAATGCCAAAATTTGACTAAGCTGATGGACCATTTGAGGCGCAGTCAAGGTCAACATTTGCATGAAATAATCTTCAAACATTAAATTATATGGACCGTACTATCGATTAAAATAAAGATTTCATGCATTTTTCTGAATTTTATGTTTTTTTTTTTTAACTTTCATATAGCTTTTAAAAATCACCCTTTAGTTGACGACAATGTGAAAAAAATATTTTTTTTTATTTTGAGCAAAAAATCAAATTTTTATTAACGTTTTTTTTATTAACTTAAAGAAAAACAACCCTAATATTGTATCATGAATCGCCGTTGTTTTGCCGATAATGTCCTAGCTTAAATACGTTCGTATTAGGACGTACAACAAACTGCTGATCATTCATACGCTAAACCTTGTCAAATGTCGACATAAGGTCGAATTTTTAAATCCAGATTCCATTCAAATTTGACATTTGTAAATTTACCTTGAGTTGAAATCCTGCAATCTGAAAAGGCTAATGTTCGGAGATGATTTGTAATCAAATCTGTCATTAAGGCCTACCTTAAATACGTTTATGCCAAGGCGTATTTATACAGGTGATAGCACTAGAACAACAACAAATTCGGCAACAACAAAATACAAGTAATTTTTTGAATGGTGAGCCATACTGTCAAAGCAAAATATATGGGATTTGACAGTTTCGGTTACTTTTGAATGAAAAAAATTTCAGTCAGCTGGGCTCGTGCTATCACCTTTATAAATACGCCTTGGTTTATGCTATAAGAAAAATTCTGCGGAGAAGAAATTGGAATCCATTATAAATTCTCAAGTTGTTTTACAAATGTTTCCAAACTTTAAACACAAAATAAATAAATGTAACAAAGTGTGGACATAACCTTTCTCGATTCATAGAATATCTTACGTTTTATTCAATTTTATTAGAATGTTTTAGGTTGGCACACATCCCCTTGCACATACACCTAAGAAATTTCTTCGTTCACACATATTTCTACATAGATTACGATCTACATATGTACATACATACATCTATCTACAATAGATATGTTTGTCTTGTTTGTTTTCCTTCAAGGTCATTTATAGTATCTTTCTTTTTGTTTAGTTGATTGCTTTTTATTTGCTATATACTAATTTGTTTCTATTAAAGATTCCTTCTCTACTACTTCCAACACATTCACAACATTATCGTCTAATTCTCAGTCAAGGTCGGGCGTTTGCCAAAAAATTCTGACATACCCAGAGAAAAATGTGTCACAAATGTTGGTCTAATGTCAAATTATGTGCGATATGTATGTATGTGCATATTGACGTATGTTTTCAATAAATTTGATAGCAATAGTTTTTTTTTTTGAAAAATAATTCGCACAGCATGTGCATAAATGTCAATATTTCGCGTAGCGATCATTCAGTATGCTATATTTGTTATATTATTTACGCATTAACATTCGTATTTCGTAGACAATCGGTTAATATTTGTTTTTCTACCATCTCTCTCCAAGGCGTATTTATAAAGGTGATAGCAGGAGCCCAGCAGACTGAAATTTTTTTCATTCAAGAGTAACCGAAACTGTTTGCTTTGATACCATTCCAAAAATTACTTGTATTTTGTTGTTGCCGAATTTGTTGTTGTTCTAGTGTTATCACCTCCTGTATAAATACGCCTTGATCTCTCTCCATATGCAAATAAATATTTAGTCTTGTAGACGATTTAATGATTTTTGATTGATGAAAGGTGTGTTTTTCGTAACGTATACACACACATATTATATTTTAACCCATATAGTGCGTATTTTTTATTTGTTTCTACACCTATTATAAAACAATTTGCTATAAAAATTCATATTATCTGTGTCTCCGACGCCCATAATGCATGCATATTTTTATCTGCGAAGACCTTCACCGTTTGTTCTCTAAACAGTTCGGACTTCAAGAATGCAGCCATGAGTCGTCAAGTGTAAAAGACACCTCGGTTTAATAAAGTTGCAACATAACTAGTGCGAAACTATCTAATAGCCTTTTCAGACTGCATGCGAAATCAATCGATTTCAGCCTGAAATGAAATAAAAATGTCAAATTTGCATGGGATCCGACATTTGTTAATCAATCTTCTGTCATTTCATTTATATATAATTTATATGGGTTAAAGTTAACGTAGTGCGTATTTTTATTTGTTTCTACACCTATTATAAAACAATTTGCTATAAAAATTCATATTATCTGTGTCCCCGACGCACTGAATGCCAGGCCATAATGCATGCATATTTTTATATGCGAAGACCCTTACCGTTCGGACTTCAAGAATGCAGCCATGAGTCGTCAAGTGTAAAAGACACCTCGGTTTAATAAAGTTGCAAAATATCCAGTGCGAAACTATCTAATAGCCTTTTCAGACTGTTTTCAGCCTGAAATGAAATAAAAATGTCAAATTTGCATGGTATCTGGCATTTGTTAATCAATCTTATGTCATTTCAGCTAGATTTTTTATCTTTAGCTTTGATTTATGTTTCCCAGCCGACTTAATATTGTTCGTTTTTAAGGCTTTTCATAATCTTTCAAGTTTTATAATAAATCTTTAAGTGTAAACACCCCTATATTGCTATATATTTATAACGATGTGTTTGCCCTTGCAAAAACTGGCGCCCAACTTGACGTCACCTAGTTATTTTATTATTTTTAATTCATGTTTAATTTTTTGTGGCCAATTTCCACCTTAAACTCCCACAAGTGATGTTTACACATAAAAAATAAGGGCAAAAATCAAATTCTAATCACCCGGTTGGATCGAATTATAATCCCCCTATGTTGACCAATAAATTGGTTGATAAGACCTAGCGGTTCTGCCACAATAACACTTGACTTTTATTATTAAACTCTTAAGTGTGCTAATAACATTTATGACCATCCCCCCCCCTCCCCCATTAAAACAATTTCCTAAAACGCAATTTTCTGATAAAAAAAACTATTTTCTTATACATATGTATGCATTTACACAGGTGGTGTTTTTCTTCAATACGAAATGAAACGAACGATGTCAATTGATTGTAAAATCTCAAATATTTGAATACTAATAGGCACTATAACTGACAGCGATGCTGCTGACACTCACACGATCACAGTGAAATGTGAAAAGTTCGTTTGGGGGGAAAATAGTGAAAAAATAATTAAGAACATGAACACAACGCAGAAAACTCGCGTACAATGCCATTGTAATAAAACAAAATGCATTCGTTTATATATTTTGTTTGAAAAGGGCAACCACGAGAAAAACCCCAAGAAAATAGAAATAAAGAAGAAAACTATTTATTTTCGTTTTTGGGTTAAACAACAGATCTAAACGACAAAAGAGTTTCGTGATAGTAAAAATCCACTTTTGTAATTACAAAAACAACAACATAAAATGTTTGTTTGCCGGTTGGTGGGAATTTGAAAATTCTGTGAAATTCAAATAAATAAAAATACATAAGGCCACCCCATTGAAATCATCGTACATACATATGTTTAGTTAGTTGAGTGCTTGATTTGATTTGATTCAAAAATGGTCTATGTCATTTCTTCCGAAAGTTTTTATAACGATTGTTGAAGATCTATTATTATTATTATTGATTTGATTCGTCATTATTTTGTTTGTTTGTTTTTTGTATAAAGTGTTACACTCAGAAAAAAGTGCATGTAGAAAGAATTGTCAGAATTATCGAAAAACAGATCAGCTGTCAGATCATATTTCCACTTCATAAAAAGAGATCAGCTGTTAGTAGTAAAACCGTCCAGATCATATTTACAATGCGACACACCAAACAGCTGAGAGTTTCTTCTTAGACTACTGCACAAATATTTTCTAAACTCTCACCTATTTTTCCTCTGAGAGTATCCATCAATGTTACTTCGTAGAAAAAATTCAGCCGTTAGTTATATGTCCGCCCAGATCATATTTAACGTGGCCACATATACAATACGGCACAAATATTTTCTAAACTCTCAACTATTTTTCCTCTGAGTGTATCCATCAAAACAAATCAGCTGTTGGTTGTATGTCCGCCCAGATCATACCACATATACAATACGACTCTCCAAACAGCTGAGAATTTTTTTCTTAGATTACTGCACAAATATTTACCAAAACCCTCACCTATTTTTCCTCTGAGTGTATATTTCACTGATAACATTTCTATGCCTTTGACTATTTAAATGCAAACATTTTGTTTGCATTTTTCAAAATTGACATGCTTCGAAGGTGTGAGCGCGCTGCTGCTCCCACACCCATACTTTCTTTATTAATCGTGCACAACGTGGAGGCGTACTGATTAATAAATTCCCATGAGATTATATAATTTTGTTATTATTATTTAGATTAGAATAGAAACACTTATAGCCTATAAAATAAACAAAGCCACACTTGACAGATTTTATAGAACGCAAAAACAATAAGACAAGTTTACAAAGTAGGGGAGAAGATAATGCGCACTAAAAAAAATTGTATAATGTATTTTGGGCGAAGAAAGAATTGATCTTAAAGACGATTTAGAGCTCTCAACTCCGTTTCCACAATCACTGGTCGCTTATAGTGACAGCTGCATACTAGGTGACAGCTTAAATTGTTGCTTAACTCCAACAGAAACGGTTGGAAAAATAAAATAATTTATGTTTAAATGTGATTTTTTTGATATTCAGCCTATATTTTTAATTTATTATTCAAATAATTTATATAATATATATTTAAATGAAAGAAGTCTAATAATTTAACGTGTAAACCTATTTTGTGGATACTTTTTCATTTTATTTACATTTGCAGTTTTGTAGTACTTTGTTTTGTTAAGTTCAATGCAAGTGTTGCCAACCGAAGCTTTTGTGTGTTCTTCGGGATAAAATATGACAGGACTTGAATCAAATATGTGGTTAGAAGAAAACAGCTGTTTGTTTTGACATTTACTTGTTTACACGTGTCGCCATTATTTACGAGCGCAAGGGCTTAAGCCTATTTTAAACACACACAATATTTGCGCAAAAATGTGTTACGCAAAATACGAGATACTACGATTTAAATACTCTGAAGTTGCCCCACAAATACAAAACTTTGTGCAAAGCGGCGTTTTGTACAAATATTTTTTAAAATGACCTTAAGACCTTGCGCGTCAATGGCGACACGTGTAAACAAGTAAATGTCTAAACAAATACCTGTTTTCTTAGACCCAGTTTACACGAGGAGACTTGTCGCAAAGACTTTCTTTGAATTTTCTTTTGGTGTTGCTCCATGTCGCCTGGTGCATTTACACGATGCAACTTTTTTGTTGCGACTTTTTGACGTTTGATTGTTGCAGAGTTGTTCTTCGGTAAAATGTACTTTTCAATGGACCTTTTTGGAACTCACGCAACTCTCTTACGTATTGAGATCTCAAATTATGAATTTTCTTTTTGACTTCTTCCACAGTTAGTTAATATGTCGTAATATGCTTCTGAAACAAAAATACGTTAATTCAATATTAATTCCATTATTTTAACTACATTTCCATTTTTAAAAACGTATCTTAATCTAATCTTCAGCAAAAGTTGAGAAAATATCAAAAAGTACCAATTTATCCCGAAAATAAATTTTTTCCAAATTTGATTTTTCCATCCCTGGTAAAAAGAAAGATGTAAGGAGAAGTGTCAAAAAGTCGCATGAATTTTCATTTCATTCATTTCTCCCCAATAAACTCGTGTCGCTGCGACAAGTCGCCTCGTGTAAACCGGGTCTTATAACCACATATTTGTTGCAAGTCCTTTCCCTTTTTAAGTCATAGAACGCACAAAAACGGCGTTTGGCAACACTTGCGAAAGTTAATTGCCCATTGAACTTAACGAAGATACAAGGGCGCTAAAAAAACGCAGCTATTCTATAGAACTTTTAAACCATCGCAGAATTTTTGATTCTTTTTTCTTCTATATTGCTTTATTCAATTGCAACTTGCGAAATGCAAGTTGTCTTATGACTAATTATGTTTACACAAAGAGTTCACAAAAAAATATAACACAAACAAAAAAACTAGATAAGAACCGTGCTTCCAGTCTTTGAGTTTTTTTTTGCTAAGACCATTTTAAGACCGGTGAGCAAAGAAAAAAAAACACAATTCCAAAAATATCATTCATTTCAGCAATGTTTATCACATGTAAAATGCATGTGATTTCGTTTGAGTTCAACTTTTTTTTCGTATATTATATTTTTAGGTGCATATGAATTATATTTGTTGTAAGACTAAAAAAGTGAAGTGACGGATAGGATTTTTGTTGAAATGAAACACATCTAATGTCAACAATAACAATAACTGGCTTATATGGTCTTAGCGTAATTGTTATAACAAATATTTATTTTAAGATTATACATTTCAAAAAGATATTTTTCCTACACGTAATATTTAATAACACTTTGATATAAAATAATAAAACGAAAGAAACACACAAGTAACGTGTGAAGTGCATGGAGAGCTGGTATGATTTGATAACGATTAGAGGACTTTTTGCAAAAAAAAATGACAATAAGGAAATGACGTTGTGGAATATAGTAATATGTGTGAAAAGCGTGAGCGGAAAGAAATTTCACAATAACCGGTTGATTATAGAATAGCAAATGCAGATAATCTCTAACAGTTTTTGGAAACTGGCACTGAAAATTCTATAAAATTTTGGGGAGCAGTCAATAAATAAATATAGTTAGTCGTTTTCACTGAAGTTTTCCCAGAACATGGTCCTTCGCACCTGATATGAAACAGATTTCGATTTCAGCTCAAAATGACTTAAGTTCGATTTTCAAATGTCAAATTTGTATGTAATCTGACATTTGTAAATCGACCTTGAGCTGAAATCGATCGATTTTGCATGCAGTCTGAAAAGGCTATATGCCAGAAGTTCCCCATATTAAGCCGCCATTAAATTACGCCATTGTGAGAGAACTCTCATACTTCCTCTCCCACTTTCAAAAAATCGCATCGAAAGTAGTTTTCCGCGTTTACACTTATCACAATAATTTTGCGAAATTACAAAAAATTAAATTTAAAACACGCAGTTTTAATATTTGCTTACTTTATTTCTCATTTCCTTTTCTTGTCTAGTGAAATATAACCTTGATCGCACAAAAATGTGTAGTTTTGATAAATTTTAAAAATGAAAAAAATCGAAGACTGGTTTTGTTTACACTGCAACTTTTCATTTTTTACAGTTCAGTATTTTATTCTTTTTTATATAATTCTATTTTTTAAGGAAAAACATGTTAATGTAAAAAATGAAAGAATGCCATGTTAGCAGCAAAGCTGCGACATAACTTTAGTATAAATGACATTGTCATTGAAAGATATGGTATGGTAGGATGTAAATTACCACTGTTAGATTTAAGATATTTTATATTGTGTAAGGCTGAAATGAATTTAATAAAACCCAAATCGTTTGCGGTAGTATTTTGGCAAACATAATAAGGCTTAGTCCCTATTTACACGATGACTTTTTTTGCCTGACTTTTTTCAGTTCTCTTTTGAAGTTGCCTATGTAAAGTCGTGCGAATTTACACGATGACTTTTTTCTTTCGCCATGTGTTCAGAACATTATAATTTTGAAAATTCTGCAAGAGGAAAGTTTAAAAAACCCTCAAATTTCCATTTCATTACTTATTTCTACACCGGAAGCTTCTCTACGTCGTTGGAGTCACCGTGTAAATTGGTTCTTATTATTCTTTTCAATCTAGTGTTTGTTGAATACATTAAAGATGTTTAATTTTTCCGCTCCATGGAGGATGTTTCAGTTAAAAATAAATAGTTGTATTAATGAGTCATTAATTCTTCAATTTAAGTACCTCTAATAAAACGAACGACCTTCATGTTTATCATGTTTTCGAAAACATTTCATAGTTTTTCATCCCATATGTATGGCCCATATTAGGGTGGCTCACAAACTGCACAACACATATTATAATTTGATTTCTGGCGAACGATCTGTGAACTGATATATTTTCAGAAATTATTGCCAAATAAAAACAAGTAACGAAAGCCAAGTCAAACGGACCCCGCCTTCATACATTCTTTCACCAACGTTTTTTTATGTTTTGCGCTGCGTTTTATTCAACTTCCGGTTTACTGTACTATTCTTATAGCCTTTTCAGACTGCACTAGCTCAATATCTAGAGTCAAATTTGTATGAGTTTCGATATTTGTAAATCGACATTGATTTCGACCTTTCAGCCTGATTTCGCATACAGTCTGAAAAGGCTATTATCAGCTTTTAAAGAAAATCGCAGCGCAGAAAATAAAAAAGCGTTGGTGTGCGCGAAGTATTAAAATGTCAAAATTGTGTGTGAAAGATTTCGAGTTCAATTCTTGTTCTGTGAAGGCTTTTCAGCATTATTTAGTAAATCTCTTAAATGTTTAACAACTGATAAAACCTATTCGATAATGATGAAAAACTTCAGTTTTTGTCATAATTTACATTCAAGATGTACGACAAAATTTTCAAGTGTAAACCCCTCCAACGAATTGTTGCCGCTTCCGAAATAGGTTAGACGAATAATATGGTTCATCTTCCATAGGGTTTGTCAATTAATCGAGCGGAGCACTTTTTTTTTGTTTGGGCACAGGAAGCCGACTTAATATCCATGCTACAAATATGAATATTTTCCAATCCATACGACAATGTTTGAATGAAAACAAAAAATCACTTTTTTAGCAAACAATTAATTTAAGAGGCCTGCCTATCTAGAAAAACAAATATAACATATCAGATTATTTATATAAATATGTACATACAGACAGTGTTTTCTTTCACGGCTATGTGTATATGTATGTGTGTGCATCCATGTATATTTATGATATTACCAGTAGGTCGTTGATCGTTTAAGTAGTTTTCTGTATTTCTTCACATTGTTCAAATAGTAAACAAATGCCTATTATTGGAAGCGTTAAATAATCTACGATATTTGTTCTCTTTCCTAATGACCTTGTCACACTGCATGCGAAATCTAGTTTAAATGACATAAGCACGATTTTCAAATGTCAAATTTGTATGGGATCTGACATTTGTAAATCGATCTTATGTCATTTCAGCTCGATTTCGCATGCTGTTTGAAAAGGCTAAATGGTATAGAGCATGGCAAAATCCAAGAAATGTTGAAAGAAAAATTATGTTCTAAATAAATCAATATATATGATGTTGCTTACACTTTTGGGCTACTGAGTCTCTGTGCTTTTGCTTTAAGCATCGGGAGTAATTCAGTTATTTAAAAAATTAGATCGATTTAAAAAGCTGAGAGAGATTTTTACACAAATTGAGTTGTACAATAAATCTTAAAGTGTAAACTCTCCTTATGAAATTATAGAGCTGCTTTTCTTAAAGCCGAGATATCAAGCTGCGATAACAAAAACTTTAATAAAAAATTAATTTTTCGTTCAAAATAAAAAAATATTTCTTCACATTGTTGCCAACTACAATATAAATATATGTATCAAAAGAAATTTTCAAAAAAATATTTTGTGTCGACTTTATTGGACTTAGCCTCGATATCCATCATTTTGACTTACACTGGATAATTATCCAGGCTAAGTCATACATTTTTAACACAAAATTATTTTTTCAAACACATTGATATTGCTTTTGGCGACAATTTTAAAAAAGATTTTTTAATTTGAGTGAAATTTTAACATTTTATTTAGATTTTTGTTATCGCAGCTTAGTTATCCAGTCTTAAAGAAAAACAGCCATTATATATATATCCCCAACCTGAGGAGTGTGGTTATCACAAGGCAAATTGGCATCCCTTTACCTATTATAAATTAATAAAATCACAGAGTTTTTCTTATGCTCCATTAACTCTTTGCCACATAAATTTCAATTAAAAATTCTTTACATTCAATCATGTGTAAATTACCTAGTAAATTATTTAATAAATTTGCGGTCGTCTCTACATACGTTCAGAAACCTATAAAGAGCAATTAAAGTATTTTATTGGGGGGTATCGAAGAAAATCGTTATGACAGATTTTTTGTGTGTGTAAATTTTCATATTTGTTTTATTCCTCGTTATCTTTGTAATTACAACAATAAATATTTCAGCTTTTATGTAGGTAGGTAGGTAGGTAGACCCAAGCAGTGACAACGTACGTTATATAAAAATATTCGAGTAAAATGTGCCGGCTGCTTTTCTTAAAGCCGAGATATCAAGCTGCGATAACAAAAACTTTAATAAAAAATTAATTTTTCGTTCAAAATAAAAAAATATTTCTTCACATTGTTGCCAACTACAATATAAATATATGTATCAAAAGAAATTTTCAAAAAAATATTTTGTGTCGACTTTATTGGACTTAGCCTCGATATCCATCATTTTGACTTACACTGGATAATTATCCAGGCTAAGTCATACATTTTTAACACAAAATTATTTTTTCAAACACATTGATATTGCTTTTGGCGACAATTTTAAAAAAGATTTTTTAATTTGAGTGAAATTTTAACATTTTATTTAGATTTTTGTTATCGCAGCTTAGTTATCCAGTCTTAAAGAAAAACAGCCATTATATATATATCCCCAACCTGAGGAGTGTGGTTATCACAAGGCAAATTGGCATCCCTTTACCTATTATAAATTAATAAAATCACAGAGTTTTCTTATGCTCCATTAACTCTTTGCCACATAAATTTCAATTAAAAATTCTTTACATTCAATCATGTGTAAATTACCTAGTAAATTATTTAATAAATTTGCGGTCGTCTCTACATACGTTCAGAAACCTATAAAGAGCAATTAAAGTATTTTATTGGGGGGTATCGAAGAAAATCGTTATGACAGATTTTTTGTGTGTGTAAATTTTCATATTTGTTTTATTCCTCGTTATCTTTGTAATTACAACAATAAATATTTCAGCTTTTATGTAGGTAGGTAGGTAGGTAGACCCAAGCAGTGACAACGTACGTTATATAAAAATATTCGAGTAAAATGTGCCGGCTGACTTTCTTTGCATTTATTGTTAGTAATTTAGATAATTATTTTCTATTTACTTTATCTATCTATAACTAGAGAATGAACGAAAGACAATACATACATACGACATGTATTTGCTTACAATTTAAACGGGGAAAAAGTAAAAAATAAAAGACGACAATACCTGCCGCCTGCTAATTAACCTTGAAAATATGAACTTCAAGATTGTTTTTGCACTCACAACTTTCTAAAGTTCAAGTGATGGATGTACGTAAATGGATTTAAAAATTCACCGGTCTATATTAAACCATCGATATTAAGTTCAGAAATAAAATAGAGAATGTGTGGCAATAAATTCCACTTAAAGCATGGACATGCCAAAGCGTTTTATACTCCTGACGCCGCTGGCATCATGTAATTGTATGAAATTCAGGAACTATATAAAATCACACGCCTCGATGTGGCCAATGCTTAAATGTAGCTAAGGGGGAGTTTACACTTAATAACGTTAAAATTAATCTGTATTAAGATCAGAAATAAAATGGAGAATGTGTGGCACTAAATTCCACTTAAAGCATGGGCACGGCAAGGCGTCTTTTACGCCGCCGAGGTCTCCACAGTGAAGCGTCATGAAATTGTGAGAAATTCAAGAAGTCTACGCGTCTATATTAAATCACATGTCTCTGTGTTCCCAATGCTTTAATTTATCTAAAGGGGAGTTTACATTTAATTACGTTAAAATTAAGTGTAAAGCCATGGACATTAAGTTTAGAAATAAAATATAGAATATGTGTCAATAAAATCCACTTAAAGCATGGACACGACAATCCGTCTTCTACGCTTGACACCGCCGGCGACTTCACAGCGAAGCGTCATGAAATTGTGTGAGGAAGTCCAGGAAGTCTACGCGTCTATATTAAATCATACGTCTCGGTGTTTTCAATGCTTGAATGTATCCTAAAGGGGAGTTTACACTTAATTACGTTAAAATTAAGTGTAAAACTATCGATAATAAGTTAAGAAATAAAATAGAGCGAAGCGTCATGAAATTGTGTGAAATTCAGGAAGTCTACGCGTCTATATTAAATCACATGTCTCGGTGTTCCCAATGCCTAAATTTATCTAAAGGGGAGTTTACATTTAATTATGTTAAAATTAAGTGTAAAGCCATTGACATTAAGTTCAGAAATAAAATATAGAATATGTGTCAAAAAATTCCACTTAAAGCATGGACACGACAAGCCGCCTTCTACGCTTGACACCGCCGTCGCCTTCACAGCGAAGCGTCATGAAATTGTGAGAAATTCAGGAAGTCTATGCGTCTATATTAAAGCATACGTCTCGGTGTTTCCAATGCTTGAATGTATCCTAAAGGGGAGTTTACACTTAATTACGTTAAAATTAAGTGTAAAACTATCGATAATAAGTTCAGAAATAAAATAGAGAATATGTGGCAATAAATTTCACTTAAAGCATGCACACCGCAAGGCGTCTTTTAGGCTTCTTCACACCGAACAGCCAAGATATTGTATGAAATTCGGGAACTCTACGCGTCTATATTAAATCACACGCCTCGGAGTGGCCAATGCTTAAATGTACCTAAAGGGGAGTTTACACTTAACTAAGTTAAAATTAAGTGTAAACTTTTAATCAATTTTGGACTTTTTGGAGGTGTCGTCCTAAGTGCTAATTCATTGGTTCACTGCACTAATGTCATATTCTAACGACAAAAACTATTGATTCTTAGAAAAAAAATTAAATTACCTCGTTTTTTTCGAAACTGAGTTTTTGGTCGAAGAGGTGACGAAGTGTTTGTGTGAAAAGAAGAAGTAGGGGTTGGGTGGTTAAAAAAATAATATACGTATATCGGTGTTTTGAACGTTTACGTATTGGGGTCATTTTAGAGTGGGTGAATATTCTCCCCCTTTGCACATTTTTATGATGAATCGGCATAGGAATCCTTGTGACTCTTACATTTTAAGTATATCATGTTTTCAGCAATATTACTTAAAATACTACGAGGAACATTTGAAATTGTGAATCCTCACAATTTGAATCCTCAATGTAGCGGTCATTTTGGCACCTTTTGTGAAAAAGGGTAAATCTGCCCCTAAAACAGTGGCTTAACGAGTCAAAAGGTTCTACAAAAATATTTGCCGTAAAATTCTACTATAAGCCTCTGAATACACCAAAACTTAACACTTAAATGCCAGAAATAAGTCAATACTTTAAATTCAAAATTTAGGTTATTTTTTTCCGAATTGGTGCTAAACACAAAACTGAATTTTAGGGTGGGTGTTGTGAATGAAAAAATATTCTATGTCAAATTTCACAGTAGGTCATCCAACAAAAGATAGCTGTAGATATAATATATAGATATATCAGAAGTGTCATTTAAGTTTATAAAAGTAAAGTAAAAAAGTAAGTAAAAGTAATTTTCGATGTTACAGAATACTTTAAGCCTTTCATAAATTATTGTGAATTTATTAGTTATTATATCTTTCTTTGTTTTATATTTTAACATTTATTTTTATTATATTCTTTCTTTGATGAAGAAGTATGGGTCAGAATATAACCAAAAACAGCTGCGGTTTTATTATTTATTTGTCAAACTATATTATTTGCGGCTCTTCTTCGAGTTTATTTTCTAATATCCTTGTCTTACTCTTTTTTCTAATAATTTATTTTTCATTTTTTATCTTTGCAGAGGTATTAGTTCCACAGTCCGTCGATGTATCGAAAAGGAAACCGGCAAAGAATTTGCCGCGAAAATTATTGATTTAGGTGCAGGCACAGAAACCGGCGATACAAATCCATATCATATGTTAGAAGCTACTAGACAAGAAATCTCAATACTCAGACAAGTTATGGGACATCCCTATATAAGTAAGTCAACGCGATTTCTGTAGAAAAAATTACATCAAAATGATATTTATTTGTTCTCTCTCGTCCATCTAGTCGATTTACAAGATGTTTTTGAATCAGATGCCTTTGTCTTTTTGGTATTCGAACTGTGTCCCAAAGGTGAACTGTTCGATTATTTAACATCGGTTGTTACGCTGTCCGAGAAAAAAACCCGCACGATTATGAGGCAAATATTTGAGGGTGTCGAATATATACACTCTAAACATATTGTACATAGAGACTTAAAACCAGAAAATATTCTATTAGATGAAAATCATAATGTTAAGATTACCGATTTTGGCTTTGCGAGGCAGCTCAAGGAAGGAGAAAAATTAACAGGTGAGTCCGCCACTACTCCCAGGGAGTAAATGCTAAGTTTAGCAATCGAGAGAAAAAACATAATAGGGAATGTTGTGTAATTCGAATTTGTTTAAATCGAGATTTTGAAATTTCCAAAAAATAACCTCCAACCAAATCGAAACTGCAAAGACTATCATATCAGCCTTATTCACAAATCGGTGATAAAGGTTTATTCCAAAGTAAAACTATACTTTAAACTTTTAAATACTTTTTGTGAATATGGCAGATCGAATTCAATTTTGATTTAGCCAAATTACAGAACACCTGCTAAAAATTGAGTTTACAACGTTTTTAATTTAATTTGGAAAACTCAGAGCGTGTATAACTGAATGTTTTACCATTATTGTAGATCTTTGCGGTACGCCTGGCTATTTGGCGCCCGAAACACTTAAATGTAACATGTTTGAGGGTTCACCGGGCTACGGTCAAGAGGTGGATATGTAAGTATGGTTGCTTATGATCAAAAACTTAATTTTAGCATTAATGTTAAACATTTGTTAAAAATTGATTTCATTTTAGATGGGCCTGCGGTGTTATAATGTTTACTTTACTGGTGGGTTGTCCGCCTTTTTGGCATCGCAAACAAATGGTTATGCTGCGCAACATCATGGAAGGCAAATATAGTTTTACATCACCAGAATGGACGGATATATCAGGTAAATACAATACTTAAATTTTAGAATCGACCTTAGTAAATATTCACGGAAAGCATGAGATATTTGAAAAGGAAATTACAAACTAATTTGCGATGACATTAATAAAGGGTGATTTTTTAAGAGCTTGATAACTTTTTTTTTAAAAAAACGCATAAAATTTGCAAAATCTCATCGGTTCTTTATTTGAAACGTTAGATTGGTCCATGACATTTACTTTTTGAAGATAATTTCATTTAAATGTTGACCGCGGCTGCGTCTTAGGTGGTCCATCCGCTTAGTCCAATTTTGGCATTTCCACGTTTTTGAGTAACAGAGACCCAATTGGTGCGAACGGCGACGAATCGAAAATTGGTGGTCATCATTAACACTGGCCGATACAGCTGCGATATTTTCTTCAGTTCGCACTCTACGTAAGCGTGTTGGTGGTTTAATGTCCAACAATGTAAATTTGGTGCGAAATTTAGTCACAATAGCCCGAATAGCCGCTTCAGTGGGTCGATTAAACTTACCATAAAATGGAAGCGCGCGATGAACTTTCTTAACAGAGCACGCATTTTGATAATAAAATTCAATAATTTGCAAGCGTTGTTCGTTTGTAAGACGATTCATGATGAAATGTCAAAGCATACTGAGCATCTTTCTCTTTGACACCATGTCTGAAATCCCACGTGATCTGTCAAATACTAATGCATGAAAATCCTAACCTCAAAAAAATCACTCTTTAGAATTCATATAGTTTTCTGTTTTAAAATTAATTTAAGGCGGAATTATTTTCTATATTAAAAGTTAAAGTTTTCATTTTCTTTAAGAAAAGTATCTTTTAAAGTACCTTAAAATTTTCATGTTTTCTTTCTGTTAAAAGAACGTATAAATATTGTTTTCTGTATGAAAAGTATCGATGACATACATATATTTGCTATGCGAAAATTCTCTGTAGGAGATATTTTCGGTATTTAAAATACCTGTAAGACTTTTTATTTATTCTCTGGAAGCCTTACTTTCTTTACGAGGCATCATTTTCTAATTATTAAAAGAAAATAAATATTTTAGCTACGAGATCTTTGTGTGTTTCCCTATAGGCACAGCGAATTATAGACTCCTGCATTTAATTAAATTCAAGTAATAGTTGAGTGATTTTTGATCTTTGCCGTTGAGGAACGAAAATAAGTTACGTAAAATGACCCTGAATTTCCATATGGGGATTATCTTTAGAAATCATATCATTCTGAATTATTACTAACTGAAAATAAACTATTTGCTACATTTTCTATTTGAAAATTGTCTATTTTTTATCTTTTCTAACTAAAGTTTACCTATTTCATATCTATATTAAACATTTACAGTATACTTTTTATTATTTTGTAAGAAAACATCTTTATTGTATTTGACTCATTGCAATATTCTTGTATTTTTCCATTTCCATTCTACAGAGGATCCTAAGGATCTGATACGTAAATGTCTAGTCGTCGATCCATCTCAACGGATCACAGTTAATGAAGTATTACAACATCCATTCTTCAATCAAATGGTAAGTTTTTCCCAGCATATAAAAACAATACTAGGTAATGGTTTGTTACAAAAACAAATAAGAAAACAAAACAACATCCCACACCCGAACACCATCACCAAACACCAATCATAATTTTCTGATTACACTTTGGGCAAAACCAACCGAAAACAACGTAAACAAAATTCAGTAGTCTGTCACACATCATTCATCAAACATCACATAAAACATTTTTAATATTAACATTTCCAATTTACTTTTCAAGTTTCTAAATTTTTTGAAAAACTATTCTCAGAAGTTTTAATTATTGGCATTTTTAAATTAGATATTCATACACATTTGGAAATTCTCTCTAACACTTTTCGTAGACATGGACCTAGTATTGCTTTTGTTTTTAAGTTTTTTTTCTTCTATTATGATTCTTGTTTTTTTTTTTCTTTCTTATTTTTCGTTATGTTTTGTTCTTTTGTACTTTATCTGTTTTTTTAATAATTTCTGATTCTTATTGATTTTTATTTTTAAACTTTTATTCTTTTTCCCTATATTTTCTCTTCATTTGTTGATGATGTTCTTTAAAACAAAAAAAAATAATATTTCGAAACAAAATTTCGTTTTTGGGAATTGTTACAAAAAAAATTACTCGTTATTTTCAAAATCACAAATTTTTGTATGAAAAACGTACAAATTACAACAATCACTTTAAAGTTGTTCGAGCAAAATATCGATGGTCTCAAACGCAGCCTCTCAACGAAATCGAGGAGAATGAGTCGCATCGCTGAAATTACACTGGTAACGATTTGTTCTTGGATTAACCAAAAATGTCACATCTGTCTCAATAACCTAATGAAACGAGTGATTGTGATTAAATTATTTATAAGTTTGTTCTAAATACTTGCGTTCTTTCTCGTTTCGTTAAATACCTCTTTCTATTTTGGTTTGTTATTGTTTTGTTTCGTTTTCTTTTTATACAAAAAAAATATTATCCTTGTTTGTTGTGTGCAAACGTTTTTTTGTTGTTGTGATTCCTTCCCATTCTTTGTGTATGTTGTCCTTCTCTTCAGCAAAAGGATATGTATGTACAAGTCGGCATGTTTGTGCATGTTTTTTTTTTTGTGAAAAACAGCGAATTTTGTTTTTTTGTGTTCTTTTATTTTATAAAGGTGCATATATAGGAAACGAAATTAATTAAGTTATTTAACGTAAAATTTGTTTAAAATATTAAAAAAAAGTTCTATAGGATTTCTCAGGTTATCAATAAGTGTTATCGTCATCATCGCCGTCAACGAGGATGGGTGATAATGATGCTGGAAATGAAAGCGAGTGGCCGTTTATAAAAGTTATGAGAGAGATCCATATTAAAAATACTGAGGCCATAACTTATCTTGAATATCTTTGGGTTACAAAGTGTCTAGGTGTTGTAGATTCATTTGGACTAACAAGTGAAATACAATGATCATATTAAACTTCAATTCAATTCATCTTTTGTATAGCCAATATTAGCTAGCTTTTCCTATAAATAAATGCGTTTAAGATATTTCCTATTCAAATTCAGTGCTTGGAACCAACATTAGCTACTTTTTCTAAAAATAACGTAATCTTAAGAGAAATTGTTAAAGTTTGGTACATTTTCTATATATTTTTTTCTGTAGTATATATACAAAATGTATATACATATCTATTTATTTCAAATGAGACTTCATTTCTATTTGATAGGCATTTTTCTTGTAAAAATATATCCCACTAATTTCTCTCCCTTCTTTTCTTTAACAAAATAACCTTTTTGATATTTTTAAGAAACCTTTCTTAAGGTTTCTTATAAAAACTCTAAATATTATTAATTTTTATTTGACTTTTAAATTAAGAGAAAATTCTAGAAAGGGTCACTTATGAGGCTCCTGGGGAATGTTTTGAGTTTAAACACTCTTGTTGGAAATCTTTTCTAGGTACAAGACTGGGTTGAAATATTTTCTATAAGAAAATAAATACCAATGAGTCTTCAATATACTTTTCTTGTAGAATAGTGACCACATTAGCATTCCCTCCGTTTATTTTCTTAAAGAACAATTTTCTTGTCCTTTGTCCTTTTTGACAATTTTCTACGAAAAATGATAGCGATGAGCATATTTTCGGAAACAAAAGTTCTTACGAAACATCTGTTCTCTAAAAAAATTAACTTATAATTTATCTTACTTAAAATAAAAGCGCATTTCAGGCTTCATTTCTATTTGATATGTAATTTAGGCAGTTTTTTTTCTTAAAACAAACGATGACTAATCAGATACCCTGGCAATATCAGTGTAGGCCACTTTTCAGAAATTTATAATGAACCTTTGGAGTAAGAAAATGACTGCCAATGAGTCTTCAGTTCACTTCTCCTGTGTCCACATTAGCATTTTCTGTTTTTATTTAAAGAAAATTTACTATTATTTATTTTCTATAAGTGAGAGTGCCTTTTTGACAATTTTCTATAAGAAATGATCGCAAGATGAGCATATATTCTGAAATAAAAGTGTAGAAAAGATTTTCACACATTCAATTGAGTCTCCTTGTGTCCATACTAGTATTCCCTGCCTTTATTTTCTTACTATTATATAAGTGAGTGTGCCTTTTTGTCAATTTTCTACGGAAATGATCTAAGCATCTTTTCTCAAAAAATGAGCCCAATATTTATCCTCCTTTGTGATAAAAGCGCATGTGAGGCATCATTTCCACTTGATATGTAATTTCTGAATATCCAGATACCCTGGAAATATCATCTTTAGGAAAAGTGAACGTCAAAATGTAAAGGTTCCGCAATTTTTTTGCCTTTTTGTCAATTTTCTACGAGAAATGATCGCTATGAGCTAAAAAGTTCAAACGAAGCATCTTGTCTCTAAAAATGAGCCCAATATTTATCCTCCTTTGTGATTAAGCGCATGAGAGGCATCATTTCTACTTGATATGTAATTTATGACTAATCAGATACCCTGGAAATATCATCATTAGGAAAAGTGGAGGTCAAAATGTAAACGTTCCGCAATTAGAAACCTTTGCAGATATTTATTTAAAATATATGAGGTGAATTATTTAAGATTCGTTGTCTCAAGGCCACTGTTCGGCAACTTAACTTAACGGCATTAGTTTTTAAATAAACTACGCTCTATTATTGTGGAATATCTCTCGAACTTTTGAAGGCTGCAAGTTTCCTTCCAGTATTATCATCAAAATCCTAAGCCTGGTTGCATTTCTCCCCCCCTTGTAATAACTTTCATTTTCCATTTCCATTTTGCCGTTCATCATCATCATCATCCACTTCAATCAAATCTATTTATGTTTGGGCGAAAATACCTCATCTTTCAGCAAAATTCCTTCCTTATGTTTTCTTTTCAATTTATCATACATAATTTCATTTTATTTATTTATTTTCTAAACCAACAAAAAACATTTTCTTTTTTTTTATCATAATGCCAACAACCAACAAACACAATTTTTAGGTTTTATTGCAAGAACCCTCGTTCGATGGTCAAAAAACTACTTATCATCTGCGCGAACAGAGCATTCATGCAATCCGACAATATTCCAAATTCTATCAGACAAATTCCACCACTAACACAAATCTTTTGAACTACCATGGTCAGCCGTCATTCTCCAACAACAACACAAACAACATCAGCAGCAACAGCAATAACACCACCCCACTCACCAATGTCACCAGCAATGCCACGAGCACCGCTGTCGCCACCACTACGCCACATTCTTCATTTATAACACCCGCTGGTACGGGTAACAATACTCAGGCACAGTCGTGTGCCAGCACGCAGCAGCAAAAGGATAAACAACAGATTTTCCGGCAAAATCATAACAACAACACCAGTATATATGGCTCTCAGGCCCATGGCGGCTTTATGGACTATTCCCAAAGTTCGATGGGTTACTTTGTGACGCCATATCCGCCGGCCCAACAGCAGCAGCAGCAGCACCCTCAACAGTCGGCAAATCGACAACAGTCATTGTTACATCATCAGTTATCCTCTCAGTTGTCTAATTGTCCTCTTCCTCCTGATTTTCTCTATACACCCCAGGCAGGTTTTTCTTTCTTTTATTTTTCATTTTTTTTTCTTCTTAATTTTGGAATTTAGTTTAAGTTTACGTTGGGATTTTGAAAACATTTCAACATTTCTTTGGCGGCACTTTTTGGTTTATTTTGGAAAACGTAAAAAGTACTCTATATGCACCTTTTATTTACCATATATATAAAAATGTGTATATAATATATGTATATATGTAAATATGAATGTGGTGTGTGTATGTATGTGTATGTTTATTATATTATGTACATGTGTATTATTATTATTGTTTTTAAATTATATATATAGTTTGGGTAATTTATGTAGAACGGTGTGGTAAACTGGTAAACTATTAACAGTGGGATTTGCATTTAAAAATAGCCATGAAATGCCAAGATCAGGAGACATATTCAAATTTAAAGAATAGTTCAATATTTGATATTGACTTGATAATTAAATAAAACATGTTCCGGTACAAGTTTATACTGGAAGACGCAGCTCTAAATTGCAATTTGATAAAAACAACCTCTTACGGAAGTGCAACAAACTGTACTTCTCAACCAAAAGAGTTGTAAACAATTGATCGGGTGTAATTGAAATCTTTCCTAGGCCTTAAATGAAATCTTATTTTCGTTCGTCTATGGCGAACGATCAAAAAAACATTAAATTCTGTAAAAGACAAATAAGAAATATTTTAGTTACAACGACCTGTCTTATAGATTTCTCTAAAAATTGAGTGACTGTGTTCTACTGCGAACGAAAACTAATGTGGAAGTAATAGAGACATTAAAATAGCCAACCAAAAGTTAAAACAAATAATCGGACATACTTGTATTACAATTGCATCATTCACCATCTTTGGTGGCGGAATATTAAACTTTATCAATAATACTTTGACTACATCTATTTCACATGTTTGCATTCGCCTCATATGACTGGTCTTTATGTCCCATGTCTTTGATTCAGACTTTAATCTATCCGAAAAAAAACTTTGGTTTGGCATTTTGGCTTTAATTTCACCCAAAAATTTATTATTTTGTTTATATATTGAAGCATACTGTTCCATAAAAGCAACTTCAAAATTGTTTTCTGGTTATATTTTTTAATTTTTAGAGAATTAACTGGGATATTGACCTGGTTCAGGACCTTTTTGCATCCCTATTTTATAGAATGCAAATTTACTTATTGACATGATGATATTTATTACACACTACCTTTATCATGAGTTCTGGCCCCTGACAACCGCCTTTAGAAGACCTCACATCGATTTGTCAACCAAATATCCGGGCTCTTTAAGTCAACAATTCACCCAAAGGAATGAGAACTCAACAGTGCATAGATATCATAACCCTGTTCCAGAGATTATTGGGACATATAATTAAAAAACCATACGTATAACGCTATGGGACTTTTTTCGAAAATAACAAGGTTCTGAAAACGGATTCTAAAGCGCCTTGGAGACGATCAAATAATTCCATCAATCGGTTGTGTGTGTGCCTCTAATCGGGTTTCGTTGGCTACACGTACACGACGTCGGCAATGATTGACATAAAAAACAAAATTTTTTGATATTTTCGTTGATGGCGTTTTCGTTGATGGTCTCCAGTTACGCTTGTCAATCATGACTCATTTAGTAGTAAAAAATTGTCCGAGATGGACAAGTGCGCGGGTGAAAAAAAATTCATTTTAAAATTTATAGAATGCTATGAGAGCTTACCGGCTCTGTGGAACACCAATGTGGATGCCTACAGCAACAGGGAGGAAAATAGGAAGCAGTATGAGCTACTGCTGGATGTTTTTAATGAGGAGTATCCCAATGGGACAGTTAATGATGTTAAAAAAAAAAATAATTCTCTACGGACAAATTTCCGACGGGAGTGATGTTAGCGGAGTGCAGCAAAAGTAGTATGAAAGTTTCAACCGAACACAACGAAGTCAAACACAAAGTGATGATTGCCGTATTTTGTGGCGCGTTTGCGGGCAAAACACGAAGGCACACACTAATACATATGCACGCGATTGATGGAATTATTTGATCGTCTCCAAGGCGCTTAATAGAGGGGGGTATATCGTATATCGGCGTTTTGAAAACTTACGTATGGCGGTCATTTTAGAGGGTGGTGAATATTCTCCCCCTTTGCACATTCTTATGATGCATCGGCATAAGAAACCTTGTGATCCTTACATTTTAAGTATAGGATGTGTTCAGCAATATTACTTAAAACACTACGAGGAACATTTTTGTGGAACATTTTTTTTGCACCTTTTGTAAAAAAAAAAGCGAAAAAGCGCCCCTAAAACAGGGGTTTAACGAGTCAAGATGTTCTACAAAAATATTTGCCGTAAAATTCTACTATAAGTCTCTGAATACACCAAAACTCCAAAATCACCTTAAATGTCAGAAACAAGTCAAAACTTAAAATTCGTTTTAGGGTTAATTTCGTAGATTTTCCGATTTGGTCCTAAACTGTCCCACAAAACTAAATTTTAGGTAAATAAAAGAAATATACGAAGGGAATACATATCCAAAAGAAGGATGTACAAGAATTGTTTATTCTGGTGGAATTTTTTATTCTCCTGTAGGCGTAATATGAATATAACCCGGGATTCACTTCTTTACCTTAAAAAAAGACATAAGGCAATCAAATCGAAGTATGAAAGCGGAAGAAACTCCAAAGAAATACCATAAATAACGATTGAAATTTTAAGACAACAACTTTTGTACATAGGGAAATTAAACTCCCAAGAACTATTTAGATTTTTCAAACAGTATTCATAATTTCTGTTGTCTAGTGTCATTAGATCTACTACTTTTAAGATGTTAAGAAAACATTCTTTGTAGACATGGTAATGAGTGTATTTAGAAGCTTTCGATATTTATTTGAGGTCACAAAAGCCAAACATATCAAGGATTATACTACCACCCCAATGAAAGTTAATGTACAAGAAGCACTTTTTCGCTCTTCGATAAAATTTAGAGATTTCAAACTTAAACAGTTTAGTTTGTCAAAAGGAGGATAATTAGATTTTTGTAAAATTACACGCTTTCTTTTAAATTTCTTGGCACAGGCACAATAGTAAAGGAAGGTCACAAAAATCAAATATTCTCCTGTGAAACATAAAACACCGAGTCGTGCGTTTTGACATATGCGCGTATACTTCATGAATTTCACACAATTTAATGACGCTTCCAAGGCGTATTTATATAAGGTGATAGCAGCAGAAAAAAACAAATTCGATTTTTGAAAGGTGAGCCTGTCAAAACAAAATATATGGGATCTGACAGTTTCGATTACAATCGAATGAAAAAATTCCATTCAGCTTGACTCCACCTGATATAAATACACCTTGGACGCTTCAGTGTGAAGGCTATCATAAGCACATGTGTATACAATTTTTTGACGTCGGCGTCAAGCGTAAAAAACCGCCTTGGCATGTCCAATGCTTTAAATCAAGAAAACAGCAATTATCTGGATTGTGATACAAATCGATTCGTATTAAATCGGTACGTTTTTATATTTTGAAATGTATATATATTCTAATATAAATATTACACGAGTTCTAATACTTCTTCATCTAATTTCATGGCAAGGATAAAATAAGAAATCAATTGTTTTCATTTATATGGGACAATAGTCAAAATAAAGTATGCGAAATCGTATAGATTTAAAACTGAACGATTTTCATCACATACCAGTATATTTCA
Organism: Polietes domitor; assembly: GCA_947397865.1. Taxonomy (NCBI): domain Eukaryota; kingdom Metazoa; phylum Arthropoda; class Insecta; order Diptera; family Muscidae; genus Polietes; species Polietes domitor. The sequence goes on along the minus strand of OX377620.1, from coordinate 173,764,912 downwards.
TTTTTTTTTGACATTCCTTTCCCTATTTGCCACAAACTAAAGTTCTGTTCAATTCACATGTTAGACACTCAACAACAATTTCTGTTGCTCTGTTTTTTATTACTGCTTTCACTAGCGTTGTACATTGCAATGGCAAAAGCATAATGTCAGTACTCCAGCTATTCAGCCATTCATCAGCTAAAATCGTTGACATTAAAACTCTACCTCGATTAAAACAACAATTTCGAAAACGGTAACACATATTCTAGAAAAATTCTCACAAAAAGTAAACATTAGATAGCCCCAAATAGTATCGTCCAGCTCAAATTACAATGGAATTTTAAACTAGTCTACAGCTAACTGTATATACAACATTTTGGCAGAGATTTTATTAAGCTATGACCATTGACCATTATTTATATAGGGACCGCCAAATTTTGCCAATTTTTTTTTTGAAAATGCTATAAAAAATCTACTGAATATTTTCTCAAATTTCTTTTTTTATTTGAAAGTACAATCCTTCCGGTTAATAATGGAAAATAATTTCATTCAAATGGCTGCCTCGGGCACCCCACAAATAATAGGCAAACGGTTGAATAGGCGGACCCTTTAGTTTTATAGACTTACATAGATATACATTGGCCGTCAAAATCAACATACGATCCAAATTTCTTCTCCCGGACGGCTCCAGAAGCATTATGAGGAAATGTAATGAGGCAGTTTTCGTTGAAATATCTTTTTATTAATAAGTACCAAAAATCCGCATTTCAAAACTGACTTGGAAAAATATTCACGAAAAACTAAGAAAATCCATTGAATCGAGAGTGAATGCTAGTAAGATGGTCGAAGAGCTTGAAAAATATTATTTCATGATTGTGCATCCAATATAGCCGTAAAGGTCTATAAATAACTATGGAATTAGGAAAAAGACTGCATCATTAGATTTCTTCATAATGCTTCTGTGGCCATTATAATCGACCACTTGGCTTGGAATTACAAAGAATAAATGAAAAAGGTTGATTTTTGTCGACCACTATAAAGTTTAAATGAATCCCTACTTATAGAAAAACTAAAATTCTAATTGTTAGATTTCGTATTTCTTATGCGACTTCATATTGTAGAAAGCGGCCGGATGGCGTTAAAAGATCTTAATAATCCCCTTTATTACGAAATTAATTTCTCAACCATTTTGGGAAAATGGAACAAAATCTGCATTGCATTTTAATACCTTTTCTTTTTTGACAAACAATTCAATATTTGTCAAAAAAGATTTCTTCATAATGCTTCTGTGGCCATTATAATCGCCATTGGCCATTAAAATCGGCCACTTGGCTTGGAATTACAAAGAATAAATGAAAAAGGTTGATTTTTGTCGACCACTGTAAAGCTTCAATGAATCCCTACTTAAAGAAAAACTAAAATTCTAATTGTTAGATTTCGTATTTCTTAAGCGGCTTTATAGTGAAGAAAGCGGCCGGTTGGCGTTAAATGATCTTAATAATCCCTTTTATTACGAAATTAATTTCTCAACCATTTTGGGAAAATGGAACAAAATCTGCATTGCATTTTAATAACTTTTCTTTTATTTTTTGTGACAAACAGTTCAATATTTTAAATAATTCCATAATAGTAAATTGGAACTTATTCCGGAGTGTTCTGAGTTTCACTTTAGGTGTAAGTGAAGTGAATTCTCAGTCACAAAATCGCGAATACAACAGATAAAGGTCCTGAGTTGACTAGTGGCAGTTCGTATCAGTGAAGCAAACTGATTTCCGAAACCCTTCTAAACAATCCAATCCAATTGACGCTTCTACAAGTAGTAATTCAGATCTAGTTTTACCAAAAATCAAGAAGTGAGAATTTTCTGTTCCCCTGTAGGCGTAAGATGGTAATGTGAATATAACCAGGGAATAGTTTTCACTTCTTTTCTTTGTTATAGAAATAAGGTGTTGAAATCGATGTAAAAAAGCAGTGAAGCAAACTCTTCTAAACAATCCAATCCAATTGACACTTCTACAAGTAGTAATTCAGATCTAGAAGAAACTTAAAAAAACACCATAAATCGCGATTGGAAATTTAAGGGAATTTGAGTGGGAATTCACATTCCAAAATTTTTATATTAGAGGTGAATATGAATATCATTATAAAATTGCAGCATTAGTTGACCTCAGTAAAATAGTCAGGATTTTCAAACAGATTTGTGATCGAACTATTTTTAATTTCAACAATAAAGTTGCTATAATAGGCAATAGAAACCTCTTGTATATATATATATATATATATATATATATATATATATATATATATATATATATATATATATATATATATATATATATATATATATATATATATATATATATATATATATATATATATATATATATATATATATATATATATATATATATATATATATATATATATATATATATATATATATATATATACTGGATAAGGTATTGTCCGTTTGTCTATTGGGAAAACGCTAGCACATATAATATCTCCCAAAATTTGTATAGTAGGGGTGAATATAAAAACTATAAACACAAATAAAAGTGGGATTTCAAGATAATTTCAAGGGGAAATTATGCAATTACATTACAAAGTTCCATCAGTTGGCCAGTTTGGTCCAGGTTTTTCAAAAAGATTTGTGATCGAACTTTTCTAATTTCAACAATAAAGTCGCAATCTTTGGCAATACAATTACATATGCAATTTTGTAAAGATTTGTGTTAATCTATGATCAATCTAGAATTTTATGTTAATATGTCCGTGTTAATATGCCCTTATGTATATAAAGGGTGATTTTTTAAAAGCTATAGGAATGTTCTTCAAAAAAAAAAAACATAAAATTCAGAAAAATGCATGAAATCTTTGTTTGAATCGATAGTACGGTCCATATAATTTAATGTTTGAAGATTATTTCATGCAAATGTTGACCTTGACTGCGGCTCAAATGGTCCATCCGCTTAGTCCAATTTTGGTATTTCCACGTTTTTGAGTAACAGAGGCCCAATTGCTGCGAACGGCGACGAATCGACAATTGATGCTCACCATTAACACTGGCCGATACAGCTGCTATATTTTCTTTAGTTCGCACTCTACGTTAGCATGTTGGTGCGTTGTTCGTTTGTAAGACGATTCATGGTTAAATTATAGACCAAACTGAAGATGTTTGACAGTGAAACAAAACACGAAACGTGCGTCAGCTGTTTAAACCAGTGTTTGCAAAAAGATAATAGCTAAAAAAACACCCTTTATATTCTGGTTAAGATCTTGTCCGTTTGTCTATTGGGAAAACCTATAATAATTAAGCTATACGATTTAAGGCAATTTAAAAACATTATGTTTTAGGAGTAGAGTATAAACATTTTTTTATAGCCCGTGTCCAGAAAATATTCGAAACGACACATTACTCAGTTAGCTTTATTTTAATCTAGTATTTTTTGTATATATTTTGTAAATATGACTTGTTTTAATACCACTTTAATCCCACTGAAAACATAAATTACACCCACTTAACTGTCTCTGTCTGTCTCTATCTATATGTGCATTGTTACATTTTTCTATATTAAATGGAAAAATACACATATTTTATACAAATTATTATTATTAAACAAAAGTTAATGTAGTAAAGCTTTAATAGAAAAACAATAAGAATAAATATGGGAAAACATGAAAAATATTTTTACTCAGTACCCTAAGTAACATTTTTACTCAGTACCCTGAGTAACATTTTTACTCAGTACCCTGAGTAACATTTTTACTCGGCGCCCAGAGTAACATTTTTAATCAGCACTCTGTAAACTGAGTAAAATTTTTAATCAATGAAATCATATTTTTCAAAATCTCCCATATTTTTTCTTTTTCTTCTTGGCTTTGATTGTTTATTGTTTCTCCTTTGCTCTTTTGTTTTCTAGAAGAACGTATTTAAGGTTTGTTTTCTCTTCTCTCCCCCCACAGCTTCGTAAACAGAGTCGCTTTAATGCACGTAAGAAATTCCAATTTGCCATATTGGTGATCCGAGCGGTTATACGCATCCGGAGATTGCGCTTCACCGCTGAACCACTCCACGTTGAAGAGGCTATACGTGACCCTTACAGAGTTAAGGTTTTGCGTAAAGTAAGTTTTTCCTCTTTGTTAACCATACATGATACTAATCACATTTTTGTTTTTATTTTTTTATTTCTCTTCCCAGGTTATTGATGGCTGTGCCTTCAGAGTTTATGGTCATTGGGTCAAGAAGGGCGAAGGCCAGAATCGTGCCGCCCTCTTTGAGAACACCCCACGCACTGAATTACACGCTCTGTATATCAACAATTTGAGTCGATAGTTTATTGCGATATTTTCATTTAATAAAAAAACGTCTTAGTTTTGTTTCTAGTTTAAAGTCCAATAATGCGTGTTTTGTTTCTATGAAAAAGACCTGACTTCAATTCTTTGTTTTTTAAATTTATAAGCAAAATTATGTTTCTTTTTTAAAAAATCAACTCAAAATTTTCGTTGAAAAAATTTAATTGGTTTTTTTTTTTATCAACACATTTTATAAAGCCATCTTTATACAGAAATTATAACCATTGAACAAAATCCTATTGTTGTTAAGTTACGATATTGTTTATTTTAAGTTTCTCTTAAAAAAACTATTATTTAGTTTTATTTCAGTTATAATTTACTTTATTTCTTTAGTTGTATTTAGTTTTTATTTTTTGTTTAAATCATATCAAAAGTTGAAACTTTTGAGAAAAAAAATGAGTCCTTTTACAAGAAAATCATCGTTTTAAGTTTATAGCGAGTTGTTTTGTTAAAAAAATCATCAATCATATTTTAAGAAAGAATTAAAATTATAATTATGAAAAAGAAATACAGAATCCTATTACAGATTTCTATTTATTAATTATCAAATACACATTTTTTGTTTATACCACTTATTTCTTTGTTCGAAAATTGTTTTATTGTGTGCGGGCAAAATACCATCGAATAGTGAGTAAGGTTCTCCCATATAACTCAAAATTTATTTTTCATTTTTTTGCCTTTGTCCGAATGTCTTGAAATTTTTCCTAGAGTTTACCATTAACGAAATAAAAATGTTCTGAAGGTTTCATCGAAAGCGGCCACGCCCATCACATACCGCCCATGTAACTACAAATGAATTTGTCATACAAATTTTTTTGTTTTGACCCGAATGTCTTGAAATTTTGCATAGAGTTTGTTGTTTGTGAATAGACTCTTGTACTTTTTTTTCCAAGGAAAGCTGAAAAAGTTATATTTTATTAAAATTTTCATCAGTTTTCGTGTTACAATATTTAAGTAAATTCACAAGATTAATTTTTACTAAAACAAATATTGGATTTATCTCAGTGAAAGACTATTCTATAGAATTGCATCAGTAGATCAGTTTGTTGTTTGTGAGTAGACTCTTGTACTTCTTTTTTCCAAGGAAAGCTGAAAAAGTTAAATTTTATTAAAATTTTCATCAGTTTTCGTGTTACAATATTTAAGTAACTTCACAAGATTACTTTTTACTAAAACAAATATAGGATTTATCTCAGTGAAAGACTATTCTATAGAATTGCATCAGTAGATTTTTGAAAAGTAATGTCTTTGCCACCAGTGCCACAGTGTATCGAGAATAGCATTCCCATGGGAACGATCTGATCTCTTAATTTTTGTTTTTCTGCCTTCTTTTGCATCGAAGCCAAATATTTATTAAATTATTAATACGGAGTCCCGATGGGGCGCCAGGACCTCCAATAAACGTGGCTGAAGCCACATTGATGTGTTGCCACTAAAATTAAAGGAAATTTCGTATACACGTTAAATCTACTAAACAACACTTAACATGAGGCTCGAATACGACGCATAAACCCCTAAAAATCGTTTGATAACTCGAACGAGGGCAACTTATTCTTAATTTAATGCAAATTAAATTAAATTAAATTAAAAAAATCACAATTTAAAAAATCTTTTGCGTCTACAAAGAGTAACATAACTTCTACATTTAACCATAGATTGTTATTTTAGTAAAAAATAAAAAAAAATCCATAAAAAATTAGTGTTGATTTTATGAATCAGCACAACGATAGAAAAATTATGAATAAGTTAATTTAATGCAAATTAAATTAAATTATTTAAACAAAAATTAAAGAAATCATATTTTTTAAATCGTTTGCGTCTGCGTCAAAGAGTGCAATAACATCTACATTGGTCCATAGATTATTTACATATAAACATTGTTTTTTTTTTGCGTTAGAATGTTAGCTATTAAAAAATAAAACAAAATCTTTTTTCCTATTTTTTATGATTTTTTTCGTGTCAGCAAAAATATATATTTTTTTTAATTTTTTAAAGGCTGTTCCTAAACCACTGTTTCTTAGTGAGAGTGTTAGCTATTAAAAAATAAAACAAAATTATTTTTTCCTATTTTTTATGATTTTTTTCGTGTCAGCAAAAATAGATGTTTTTTAATTTTTTAAAGGCTGTTCCTAAACCACTGTTTCTATGTGAAAGTGTAATTCGCAACATTTCACAATTACCCTTAAAAGAACATATAAGCGGCTGTGATGGGATTAATATATCCAAAATGAGGGAACAAGGTACCTACCACAAAAATTTTAATTTTAGTAAAAAATTAAAAAACATCCATAAAAAATGTGTGCTGATTTTATGAATCAGCACAACGATAGATAAATTATGAATAAGTTAATTTAATGCAAATTAAATTAAATTATTTAAACAAAAATTAATGAAATCATATATTTTTTAAATCGTTTGCGTCTACAAAGAGTACAATAACTTCTACATTTATCCATAGATTGTTTTTTTTTTGCGTTAGAATGTTAGCTTTTAAAAAATAAAACAAAATCCTTTTTTCCTCTTTTTTTATGATTTTTTCGTTTCAGAAAAAATATACATTTTTTTTAATTTTTTAAAGGCTGTTCCTAAACCACTGTTTCTATGTGAAAGTGTAATTCGCAACATTTCACAATTACCCTCAATAGAGCATATAAGCGGCTGTGATCGGATTAATATATCCAAAATGAGGGACCACGAAAATTTTTATTTTAGTAAAAAATTAAAAAAAAATCCATAAAAAATTTGTGTTGATTTTATGAATCAGCACAACGATAGATAAATTATGAACAAGTTAATTTAATGCAAATTAAATAAAATTATTTAAACAAAAATTAAAGGAATCATATTTTTTAAATCGTTTACGTCTACAAAGAGTATAATAACTTCTATATTTATCCATGGATTGTTATAAACATTGGATACATATAAACATTTTTTTTGCGTTAGAAAGTTAGCTATTAAAAAATAAAACAAAATTATTTTTGCTTATTTTTTATTACTTTTGCCAGAAAAAATAGATTTTTTTCGAAAAAAAATATTTTCTTCCAATTTTTTCAAGACTGTTGCTAAACCACCGTTTCTATGTGAATGTGTAATTCCCTTAATAGAGCATATAAGCAGCTGCGATCGGGTCAATATATCCAAAATGAGAAAATAAGGTACCTACCACGGAAATTAAAAAAAAATCATAAAAAATTAGCAATTATGTATATCCAAATAATTTTTTTTAAATGCTATAAAAAAACTACTGAACATTTTCTCAAATTTCTTTTTTTTATTTGAAAGTACAATCCTTCCGGTTAATGGAAAATAATTTCATTCAAATGGCTGCTGAATAGTTGAAAAAAAAAACATTAGATGGCGGACACTATATAAATATAAAAAAAGATGTGAGATAGTGTGTTGATTTTATAAATCAGCATGCCAAAATATGTTTTTTCGGCTTGGACACCACATTTTTGCAGGGGAAGGGGGGATTCACCTAATCTTACAAGAAGCAAAGGAGCTATAAAAAATCAATTAACATATATGTATGTCAACATATGTATACTGAAAATTCCGTGAATTATTTTAATATTTTTTAGAAGTTACTCCGCACAATTGTATTTACCCATAATATTTTGAGGCGCCGTTTTTCGTTTACTCATTACGATTTTCTTTTGACCACGTTTAACGAAATTAGTCAAGCGTGAAACGACCTAATAGGGGAATATATATGGGCATCTCCCAGTGGCCCAGACGCGACATTCGCACGCCTTAAACAACGCCAAAAACAAGAAAGGAACTGACAAAGTCGATCAGCCTTTTTAGTGTTCTAAGGATTTAGTACAAATTATTACAAAATTATAAACAATTTTACATCGAAACGGACGCGACAAAAAAACAGAAGTACTTTTGAAGGTCTTATCGAAATATACAAAGTTCAGCGATTTTTTGAGGACTTTGTTTTTCCTTATATACATGTAAATGAAGTTCAGAGGATATATTTTGTTTGTAGATTTAATTTTTTTGTAGACCTTTTTTTGGGAGATGGCCATATGCAATAAATCTGCACATCTTAAAACTAGGTTAAGACGAAAAAATAAATCTTTAAGTGTAAACGCCCCTATACACTGACCGCGCAATGTGAAACTTTGACGGCGTATGGCGTCATCGTTGAGCTCTCGATTAGGTAGAGCATGTTATTCTTCTGTTGTGACTAATAGTTTTCTACATGTAAGAAGAAGAAGAAGAGTCCGGTGGTATTTGTTTTTGTTTTGTATACCGAAGAGGAAGTTGTTAGTTGTTCCTTTTCCTTCCTTACCGTTATTGTTATATTCCAACCTTAAGGAATAATGAGCATCAACTGGATAAAAATAACCGATAGGTTTGTAATTATATAACTGAACTCCATCAAAAAGGGACATTTATTATCTCTTCCCGTTTTTTGTTGTTGTTCAGAGCTCGTGAAGGTATCAAAATCATCAATGCCTTGCCCTACAATACATTTAGTATCGTACTTCAATATGTCCATCGTCAAATGATTAATAGCAACAATGCCAGCGGAAGTGGTGGCGCTGGTGATTCCAAACCAGAGAATGTTTCATCCGCTGCCGAAAATGAAAATGCCTTAGAGGAGTTGGAACGTTTAGTCGGTGTACCACGACCCGATTTTTTGCTCTTGATTAAGACCTTTTCATATATTCTGCGACGCACATCGACCTACATCATTAAACCCTCCCTGCTGCAGTCCGAGTTGAGGGACAAGCTGCAGTTACAGGATGAAGCGAAAATCGATGCCATTGTACGTTTGTGGGTGCGACAAACTACTCCGATTATGAATAACTTGGCACGCGATTGCTATGAATCCAATGAAATTGCTGATGTGGCCTGGAAATTGAATGTTGAAATCTCCTCGCACTGCCAGCAAAGGGAGAAGACGGCTTTAGCCGTATTGCAACTGAAAACGGGGGCGGGCGAGGATATAAATTTGGAAATGAACAATGATGAATTATTGCAACTCTATCACCAGTTTGAGTGCATACAAAATGAATTGGATGCCATGAACGCCCAGCCAAAAGGGGCGACGGTGGCAAAAGCAGCTCAGGTGTGAATGCATTCCTCAATCTTACTTAGTATTTTCCGTTTTGGTATGTTTTTGTTAAAAAAATTAGATAAATATTAAAATAAATTGAACAAATAAGTGTCATTATATGGAAAATTTAAAAATATGGAGGAGGAGTTGTGATGTTTTATTATCGATGGCTGTTATGGACGGACCTCTCACGAAAATTTCGTTTCCTAAGAAATGCATGCAAAAATCTCACGGGAGGGATGATATCCGACCACAAATTAAAAAAAAACAATGACGGCATTCTATCTAAATCTCTTGGTTCTCCGGCGTTAACGTTTTAAGTATAAAAAATCGAGGACTCAAAATCGGAATTAAGAAGAAAAAATTTCCATGATGAGTTAAGAATTTATTTGAATATTCGGCCTATCTGTATTTATTGTTGTCTCTAGTTATCGATAATTTCCAAAGTTATCGAATGTGTAAATAATAATATTTATTTTAATTTAAAGCAAAATTAAAAGTTACATGTGCAACCATAAAGGAATTCATGCACTTCAAAGAAAATTAAAAAGGAAAAAAATCGCGCTATTTGAGGTTTTAAAATTATTTTGGAAAAATAGAAAAAAATAACCCGAAATAATAAGCTGCGATAACAAAATTGTTAATAAAAAAGTTAATTCGTTACTCAAAATATATTTTTTCTAAAAGTCGCCAACTACAATATAAATATTTGTATCAAAACAAACTTTCAAAAAAAATATTTTGTTTTGATTTTTTAACTTTGACTCGATAACCATAAATTTCACTTGCACTGGATAATTATCCAGGCTAAGTCAAACATTTTTAACTCAAATTGGTCTCTAGTTACCGATAAGTATTTTAATTTAAAGCAAAATGTGCAACCACAAAGAAATTCATGCACTTCAAAGAAAATTAAAAAGGAAAAAATCGCGCGATTTGAGATTTAAAAATTATTTTCGAAAAATGGAAAAAAATAACCCGGAATAATAAGCTGCGATAACAAAATTGTTAATAAAAAAGTTAATTTGTTACTCAAAATATATTTTTTTAATTGTCGCCAACTACAAGATAAATATTTGTATCAAAACATATTTTCAAAAAAATATTTTGTTTTAACTTTGAATCGATAACCATAAATTTCACTTGCACTGGATAATTATCCAGGCTAAAGTCCAACATTTTTAACTCAATATAATATTTTCAAGATTTGTTTTTATAAACACATTGATATTGCTTTTGGCGACAATTAAAAAGAATTTTTTTATTTTGAGTAATTTTTAACTTTTTTTTCATATTTTTAGTTTCGATAACTCAATCGTTATAGAGAGTTGGCGAAAATTGTTATCCGATTTTTTTCATTCAAATAATAATAAACGATTTTTTATATAATTTTCGATAACTGAGATAGTTATTGAAAAATTTATTTCAATTTTCCATTTTGACCCCATTTTTCTAGAAAATATTTCTTCTTTTAATTTTTTCAAAATTTAACGTCCGATATCTCCATAACTAATTGAAATATCGATAACAAGCCGACCATTTTTTCCTTTCCTGCATTCTTGAAAAAATTATTAAAATGATGTGAGGTCTCTAATCGAAAGTGGCTATAAATTCCAAGATTTTAATAAGTAATCCTAAACCCGGATAAAAAAGAGTGTTGCTGATGCAGAAGTTATATCTTCAAAGAAAGTTAAAAAGGAAAAAATCTCGCGATTTGAGATTTAAAAATTATTTTGGAAAAATAGAAAAAATAAACCGGAATAATAAGCTGCGATAACAAAATTTTTAATAAAAAAGTTAATTTGTTACTCAAAATATATTTTTTTTAATTGTCGCCAACTACAATATAAATATTTGTATCAAAACAAATTTTCAAAAAAAATATTTTGTTTTGATATTTTAACTTTGACTCGATAACCATAAATTTCACTTGCACTGGATAATTATCCAGGCTAAGTACAACATTTTTAACTCAATGTAATTTTTTCAAAATTTGTTTTTATAAACACATGGATATTGCTTTTGGCGACAATTAAAAAAAAAGAATTTTTTATTTTGAGCAAATTTTAACTTTTTATTTTTTTTTCATATTTTTAGTTTCGATAACTCAATCGTTATAGAGAGTTGGCGAAAATTGTTATCCGATTTTCGCTTTTTTCATTCAAATAATAATAAACGATTTTTTATATAATTTTCGATAACTGAGATAGTTATTGAAAAATTCATTTCAATTTTCCATTTTGACCACATTTTTCCAGAAAATATTTTTTTTTAGTTTTTTCAAAATTTAACGTCCGATATCTCCATAACTAATCGAAATATCGATAACATGCCCACCATTTTTTTCCTTTCCTGCATTATTGAAAAAATTATTAAAATGATATGATGAGGTCTCTATCGTCTATAAATTCCAAGATTTTAATAAGTAATCATAAACCCGGATAAAAAAGAGTGTTGCTGATGCAGAAGTTACATCTAGATGAAATGTAAGCCATCACCGTCCGTTTTACAAGTTATTCGGAGCAAATCATTCGAAATCGAGAAGGTTACGATAAAAATACGCTTTTATTTATTGCAAAAAGGTCATAAATTTCCACAAAAAATATTCAAAATCGAACTTTATTACTTCAATTATACGTTATCTCAACATCCTAATTGTTTTTGTTGCAAATTTAAACTTCTTTCAGTGAGAATAAAAATTGATTTCGATCGTATCTTCTCGGTATCGAATGCCGTGATTTGCCCCCTGGTTCTGATTTCAGTAATATTTTCAATCGGCATATTTTTTCTAATTGGAGTTTCTACAATTTTGCATTTAATCATTTTAAAAATGGATTTTGTTAAACCAAACATTCTCTTCATTTGCCCACCAGAAAAAAGAAATTTTAAAGGTAAGTGAGAAATTTAGAAATTTCAATCAGCAAAAAAAAAATGCTAATTGAATAAATTGCTGAAGTCAAAACAGGGCCGATAATCTAAATACGTGGTTTCAGCACAAAATTGTCCATCATAACATATTTTTCGTAGTCGACTTGAGTATTCCTCTTGTATGTAATAAATAGCAAATGCAACACGCCATGGAATGCATGCTGACCGATTAATCGTTTTTGAAAAATTGGGCCTCTAAAAAGCACGCCATATATAGGGTCCGCCATCTAACGTTTTTTTTCCACTATTCAACCGTTGGACTATTATTTGTGGGGTGCCCTCAGCAGCCATTTGAATGCAATTATTTTCCATTATTAACCAGAAGGATTGTACTTTCAAATAAAAAAAGAAATTTGAAAAAATATTCAGTAGTTTTTTTTATAGCATTTTCAAAAGTTATTTGGCGGACCCTATATAAAATTTTATCAAAAAAGGACTCCTGCATAACCTTTTGTTCATTTCCAACAAAAGGTGAACGACGGACGATGAATTGCTTTTAGAAATATTGATTATTGTTTTACATGAAATGCAAACACGCTGTGTGTTGATATTTTATTTATTCATATTTATTATTTTTTTCGTTTATTTTTTCTTTGCTTTTGTTTTTATCAAAAATAAATAATAGTTGTTTGTTTTTTTTAGTAGAGTAGCTTATAATGGTTGTTTTGCAAAATATTTACATTTCCTTAATGGCGAATTTATTATAATTATTTTTGTTTTAATTAAAAGAAAAAAGTACATAATAAAATAAATAATAAAAATTAATGAAATGAAAAATTTAAATAATAACAGAAGAAAAATAATAAAAAAAATTTGGCTTTTTTGCGTAAAAGTAAGGAAAGAGAAAAAGAAAGAAAAAAAAACAAAAAGAATCAAGAAGGATGGCGAGGAGGGGAGGATGATGGGAGCAATTCTTATAAAATAATATTATAATAACATTTATAGTTCGTTAACAATCAAAAAAATAAGCCAACAGTTGTTTAAAATGAAAAAAAAAAACTAAAAATTAAATAAAATTGTAAATTGTAAATCATAAAGATACGACTCCTTAAGTTTCAAAATATTTATAAATAGCTGTAACATAAGACATTACTTGAGTCCAATCGGGGCGTTCGATTTGACACATATCGTTGATGTTCTAAAAAAAGAGACACAAAAGAAATGTTATTTAAAATGGAACGGATGGATGGTATTGCGGAAACTCACAAGTGTTGTGGTTATGCCCACAGATTCAGCGGCGGCAAAGGCCAAAGAGAAATTGCGTCTTTTATTGGCTGGACTTAAAGTATCATAAGGAATGCGATCCGGTAAATAGGAATGTAAAATTGCACAAAAGGCCAAGCCATCATTCCACGATGAACTGAAATTTGTGATGTCTATATTGCGATAACCGACAGTTTTGTTCTGACACCATTTCAACAAAGCATTACGCTTTGAACCACCATTTTTGGCCAACATGTTCAAAGGATCTTTGCGTTCACCTAAAATGAAAAAAAGAGATAATGTTTTATTGTCCTATTGTTTTTTGTAGCCATATAACTTACCACTTAACAGAGATTTGGAAACGTTGAGACTACTAATGTGTATATTGGATACGACAGATTGCTGTTGCTGCTGTTCCCTTAGAGGACCCTTGGTTGTTGTCGTCGTCGTCAACGAGGAGACCATGGATGATGTCGAATTATTACTGGGCGTACAAGCTGCCGTTGTCGTTGTATTTAAGCTGCCAATTAAGGGTGTAAATCTCGAAACCTATGATGTGTTGTAACAATGAAATCAATCGTGTATATAAATGTTTGTTCTTTTATAAATGCTTACATTCTCAGACCAATCTGGATTGTTGGTGTTCGTAGTTACTAAAGGCATAACACTGGGTGTTATTTCTGGAGTACTACCGCTATTCAAGCTAGACGTAGAGCTATAGCGAGACTCGGGCTCTTCCGCTTTGGCGGTCTGAAAAACAAGCACAAGTTAAATAAATATAATAATAATAATACAAAATCTACAAAATCGAGAGAGAAATAGATGGACCGGAATCAAAAATTGTTCGGCCGATATAATTTTCAAAATGAAATTGTTTCGAAGACCAATTGTCTTCCAGAGGAAATTTATTGTACTTTTTTTAGACAAAAGCAAAAAGTGTCTCTGTTACTATTTTCATATTTTACAGTTTAGGAAAGATATTTATTAATAAAAAACTTTATATACCCTCCACCATGGATTGCATTCCACAGAGGCTGTCGATTTTCGTAGAAGTGCAGTACAATTTCAAGAAAATGTCAATTCTTTTAATATAGCCAAACCAAATCAAATAAAAATATTGAAAAAACAAGTAAGGAAGGTTAAAGTCGGGCGTGGCCTATTATATGATACCCTACACCTAGTCTTTATACCCTGTGATGTAGGGTATTAAAAGGTCGTTACATTTGATAGGTGATGTGCGATACTGCTATAAGAGGAGAATATACTACAAATTTCATACTTCTATCTGTATTTGTAAGAACATTTGAAGACAGACTTTGAATGGGAGCTATAAATAAATCTGAACCGATCTGACCAATTTTTAGCATAGGTTTCTAGTCTAATATAAAACGCATTCCCAAATTTGAAGGAAATCTGTTCAATATGTAGTTTATAGAACGGAAATAATTAAATAATTCTATTTGAAATATTAACTGATGTGCCGAATTTGAAGAAAATCTGTTCAAATATGCTATTTATAGAGTGGAAATAATCATTTTGGTGGCCAAATTTGTATTGGAGCTTCACCAGAGCTGTTTCTAGTTGAAATATTAGTTGTATTGCCAATTTTGAAGAACATATGTTAAAACATGTGGTTTATAGGGGGGGGGGTGAATGAGTCAAATTAGAGGAGACATTTCTATGGGAGCTATATATAAATCTGAACCAATGTGCCCAACTTTCGCCATAGATGTCTTTAGTTGAAATATGAGCTGGTTTGCCAAATTTTAAGAAAATCTGTTCAACTATGCCATTTCTAGAGCGGAGCTATATACATATATATATCTGAACCGATCTAGCCCATTTTCACCAGTGCTGTGTCTAGTTAAAATATAAGTTGTTTTGCCAAATTTGAAGAAAATCTGTTAAATATGTGGTTTCTAGACCGTAAAGAGTAAAATCGGGAACAAAATTTGTATGGGAGCTATATCCAAATCTGAACCGATTTTCTTCAAATTAAATAGCGTTCGTCCTTATCACATAAAACTTTGTTGTGAAAAGTTTCATTTAGTTCTAACAACAGTTGCGACCTGTACTTTGATTACAAGAATAGATGATTCTAAGTTGATCTGTGTAATAAACGACGGGTCTATCTAGTTTCCTTTTGGATGTTACAAACAAATTCACAAAATCATTATAACCTATGGTGTAGGGTACAATAATTTTATAATTAAATAATAAATAATAAAATAAAGGCAAGACTACTTACTACTAGGTTTATATTATAATTTTTGAGGTCAATTCAAAAAGTAGATATAAGACAGCAAAGTTCAAAAAAGCTTAAATGCCATAAATATTGGTAGATAGTGGGTGCAACAGTTGGTTGTATTTCCTAGATAAGCTAACTTCATGATTCGACCAATTTTTACCCTAAAAGTAAAAAAGTACGAATTTGGAAAAATCTTTCATTTTTCGTGTCTACGCAGTCAGAGAAATGTATACGGGGAATTCCATGATTCTAGCTGCGGCCATTTGGTTGGTATCATTTTTATCCCCTTTTTCCCATTTTACCCCCTTAAAAGTACGACTTTCTAAAATCTCTTTATTTTACGTGTCTACGCAATTAGATGAATGTACACACCGAATTTCGTCATTCTAGCTGTAGCCGTTTAGTTGGTACCATTTTTTATCCCCCTGTTCCCATTGTATCCCTTGAAAGTACGAATTTGGAAAAACATTTTCATTTTTCGTGTCTACGCAATCAGAGGAATGTATACTCCGAATTTCACGACTCTAGCTGCGGTCATTTGGTTGGTACAATTTTTATCCCCCTTTTTTCATTTTAACTTCAAAAAGTACGAATTTCGAAAAATCTCTTTATTTTAAGTGCCTACGCAGTTTGAGGAATATATACAACGAATTTCATTATTCTTGGTGCAGCCGTTTGGTTGGTACTATTTTTATCCCTCCCGTTCCCGTTTTACCCCTTAAGAGTACGAATTTGGAAAAAATACTTTTATATTACGTTTATTCTAAATTAGAGGAATGTACACACCGAATTTCATGTTTCTAGCTGTTGTAGATTGATATGTACCATTTTTATACCTTTTCGCCCCATTTCACTCCCTACGAATAAGAATCACTTTATGGTGCACGTTTTTGTTACAGGGAGAATGCGCATACCCAATATGAATTAAGTACAAGCAGACATATTAAAAAAAAACATACTTAAACACTCTAAACTATTAGGGGTTATTATGGGTATTTTCAGTCCTTATGAGGGAAATTTTTTTCCCTTTGGACCGATTTCGCCCAGTTGCAATCACATCCGATCTACGACTATAAGATACATTTATGGAAAATTTGGACGTCCTGGCTCCTTTCGTTTGATGCTAGCGTGCTTTCAACAGACAGACAGACGAACAGATGGACGGATGGCCAAATCGTCTTAGAATACTTTATAGGGTCTCAGGGTGATATTTCAAGTTGTTACAAACGGAATGACAAAGTTAGTATACCCCCATCCTGGAGGTGGAGAGTATAATGATCTCCCGGAAAAGATTAGGATCTGGTTATGTTGTTTCCTTTTCCTTCTTACCTGTTTATTATTTTCTATACTTTCAATTAACGTTTTAACGGACAAACGTGAATCTTGTCTGGAAAAGCTGCCTACTTTACTGCGTCTAGAGGCCATTTCTTGTTGTACAGTCGATAATACCGATTGTTGGGTCTCGGTTTGTTGTTGTTCTATTTAAAAGAAGAAAAAAAAGAAACATTAGAAACATCAAAAAAGAATCATCTTTTCGGTTCAATTAAAGGTCCATTCAGATAGGACACAGGGCAAGTTGCTTTGACAGTAGTGCCGACTAACATATTCAAATAAGAACGTAACGAGACGGCGACTTGTTACTGTCGTGTCTCGTCTGAATGGGGGACCCTTTCGGAAACGTTTCACTGCAGTACATGAGATTTATTTGGACCATTATCCAACTCACAATTTAAATTTATTGTGATATTTTCCATTTTCAATTACAATCACGAAAACAATGACAATAGAAAAATTCACAATAAATTTAAATTGTGATTTGGATGATAGTCCACAAGAATCTGATGCACTGGCCCTTAAATATCACAGACCAACTTACGTTGTTTGGTTAGTTTTTCGATTTGTTGCTCCAACATGCGTATCTTCTCCTTTTGCGTCTTATTATCCAATACTAATTGTTCTCTAGCACTTAAGGCTTCAGTCTTAAAATCATTGGCCACCCGCACGGTCATCAACAGATCCGATTGGAATTGCTGCCATTCTTCGGCTTCTTGTTTGCGCAATTGCTGCAAATCGTCCAGCTGCTGTTGGGTCTCATTCAATTTACGCTCCATGTCCGTCAAATGTTTCTGGCTCTCGCCCAACAGCGATTGCAGTTGGTTTTTGTCCTCGAGATGACATTTGCATTGCACTTGTAGTTCGTTGGTGCTGTCGCACAGTTGCTGATGCTCGGCCGACAACTTGTCCTTTTCCTGTTGCATTTGTTCCAGGCGATACTCCAGATGTGACAGGGCACATTTGGCATTGTTTTTGGAAACTTTGAGTTCTTCGGAGAGATCGGCCAGTTGGTCCTTGAGACGCCTGGCCTCGGCCTGGCTGCGCGACCATTGATCTTGTATTTCGGCCACCTTCTCTTCCAGCAAGTCTTTTTCTTTGCGTGCCGCATCCAGCAATTCGCTAAGGTCGGTTTTATCGCCGCGGGCCAAATCTTGTTCGAGTTCTTCGATTTTTGCTTTGGCATTCTCAAGCAGCGTCGTTAGGCGATTTATTTCGATGAGCCCATGGGATATTTCCTCTTTGGCTGCTTGCAATTGTAGTTCCATTTGTTTGCGCTGGGCATGCTCGGCATCTATGGAGGACTCCAGCAGGGCAATGCGCTCGCTTAGACGGCTATGATCGAGCGTATGCGTTTCATTGGTTTGCCTCAGCTCTTGCACCTCGGCATTTAGCTCTTCCTGTTTGACTAAGACCGCCTCACGATCGTCTTGGGCCGTCTTGATCAGGTCCATCAATTTCTTTTCCCGTTCGGAAGAAACAGCCTCCTCGGCGGTGTTCTGTTTAGCATCTCTGAGCAAAAGTTCCTGCAGATTGTTGATTTGTGTGCGGGAGTCGTTAAGTTTTTCCGTTTGCCGGCACAACGACTGAAAGAGCACATCCTTCTCTTCGGCTAAGCGTTCGTTTTCCGTTTGGGCATCGCTCAGTTGAGCCTGCAGATCGGACAGTTCCTGGAGCGTGGCTTGCAATTCTTCATTCGTCGAGTAGTGAGTCTCTTCCATTTGTATGATCTTGTCTTGCAGACAAGCTACAGAGATTTCACTGGACGACGAGTGCTTATCCCAGTCGGGCGTGAGGCAAGGTGTGCCACCATTATCGTGATCGGAAGACTGCAACAAAAAGCAAAGGTATCAATCAATAAACGAATGCGAAGTATGTACTAAACATCAACTTACTGTTGGTAGAGCAATTGAAGCTGGCGCTGAACTATGTAAACGCTGGGAATCTTGTATGATTTGATGCTTTTCCGCATCGGATAGCGGCGAGTTGACAACGTCTCTTAAGCGATTTCTCAACGACTCATTTTCATATTTCAAATTGGCAATCTCCAATTGATTCTTCTCTTGGGCACTCTAGAAATGTACAAAAACAAAAACAGAAAAAATAAAACTGCCTCATGTAATTGAACACCCCGACAAAGGGGGAACGTTAGCCAAAAACCGTAGAGCATAGACATATTGAAGCTAACGTCTAACGTCTCGAGGGAAGCTTTCCCCACTGGGTGTTGAAGGAAAAAAGTAACTGTTTGTTTTCTAACTAGAAATCATTTGTCGTCGTCGCTGCTTTGTTCCCCCGCTTAAAGAATTTTGATAGATTTGTGGTTGGGTGGTTGATTTGTTATTGAGCTGCTCCACGTCTAGATAGATCGTTAGAGATAGGTAGATAGACAAGACAGGCAGACAGACAGACATACATAGATCTATATTTGCGCCGATCTCAAATTAAATGTTTTCATTTTGTGGTTTCATGACTGAATGAACATAACAAATGTGTGTATTGACAAAAAAAAAACCAAAGAAAAAAACAACTCAACATGTCTCGCTTTCACAGCATGTGCACTAAATATCACCATCTGAATTATAGCTATGGCTAGGAGAGAGTGAAAAAATGCTTTTCAATAATTATTTGGAAATAGTTGAACAAAGTTGAATCATTAACAAATCATAGTTTTTTGAAAAGGGACAAAAACAATACGGAAGTGGATTATATATAAAAGAAGTCTACTTTAAGAAAATATCACTTTAAAGCGGGAGTCATGAGGTGGAGAACCAAGCTGAAAGCCTTTATTTTGTTGACCAAATAGCCCAAGTGTTACAAGAAATTGGGGCCTAGTGTCACTAAACCTCTTCTCGGCATAGTCGAATAGGGCCAGACAATCGGCCATGTTCTGACAACTGCACGATTTTCAAATCGCATTTTTTTCGCGATTTCTAAAGAGTGATTTTTTTGAGGTTAGGATTTTCATGCATTAGTATTTGACAGATCACGTGGGATTTCAGACATGGTGTCAAAGAGAAAGATGCTCAGTATGCTTTGACATTTCATCATGAATCGTCTTACAAACGAACAACGCTTGCAAATTATTGAATTTTATTATCAAAATGCGTGCTCTGTTAAGAAAGTTCATTGCGCGCTTCCATTTTATGGTCAGTTTAATCGACCCACTGAAGCGGCTATTCGGGCTATTGTGACTAAATTTCGCACCAAATTTACATTGTTGGACATTAAACCACCAACACGCTTACGTAGAGTGCGAACTGAAGAAAATATCGCAGCTGTATCGGCCAGTGTTAATGATGACCACCAATTTTCGATTCGTCGCCGTTCGCACTAATTGGGTCTCTGTTACTCAAAAACGTGGAAATGCCAAAATTGGACTAAGCGGATGGACCACCTAAGACGCAGCCGCGGTCAACATTTAAATGAAATTATCTTCAAAAAGTAAATGTCATGGACCAATCTAACGTTTCAAATAAAGAACCGATGAGATTTTGCAAATTTTATGCGTTTTTTTTAAAAAAAAAGTTATCAAGCTCTTAAAAAATCACCCTTTAGCTTCTACATGATTTTTAGATATTTTTGACCTGAACAAGACCATATGCATATGAATTCGAACTATTTTTAACAGATATTCGTCTATTTCATTTGATGTCCACATTGCCTTTGTATGGCACGCCAAAGTACCAAAATAAATTATTAAAAAATCTATATCCCTTGGAAATTAAGTCCTGTAAAAAAGGAGAAAAGATAACCAAATGAAAAACTGAGTACACAGTTTTTTGACATACGATCTCTAGTTTCATATGTATATTGGCCTTGTTCACGTCCAACGAGTACTGACGCACGGTCTAATAGTGGATAGTGGTGTCCAACAAATTAAGACTTTATGATTGGAACAGAATAGCGACCCAAAATAATTCTGAAAGGGCATATAGAGTAGACCATTTTTGCGAAATAAACTTATAGTCCAGCTGGTCTGAGATTCTTTTTACAGTGGGTCAAAGTTTTCATTTCATGGTCGAAGGGAGCGACCAAAAAAAAAAAGCGAAAAAAATGTTGTAAGTTAATGTCTGAGAGACTTCTTATTGTCCGAAGAATAATGTGGAATTTTACAAGGATAATTTTTGATAGGATAAATTTGATCTTAACCCTCTAGCTGCTCTCTTTATGGGTCAATTTGACCCTTTTTCCAGAAATTCAAGAAAAGTTATTTCCAAAGGACATTTAAGAATTAAACTGCCCCTATAATTCTGAAAGGGCATGATGAGTAGATCATTTTTGTAGAATAAACTTATAGTCCAGCTGGTCTGAAATTCTTTTTGCAGTGGGTCAAAGTTTTCATTTCATGGTCGAAGGGAGCGACCAAAAAAAAAGCTAAAAAATTTTGTAAGTTAATGACTGAGATAATTCTTATTGACCGAAGCATATTGTGGAATTTTATAAGGATAATTTTTGTGGAAGATCTTAGTCCTCTAGCTCCTTTCTGTATGGGTCAATTTAGACCATTTTTTCGAGAAAATCGCAAAAAACCTTTAAAAAAGACATTTAAGGACCAACATTTTCTAAGAAAAAAAAAAAACAATACTTCTTATTGTCCGAAGTATATTGTGAAATTTTATGGGAATCATTTTTGTGGAAGATCTTAACCCTCTATCTCATCTTTGTGTGGGTCAATTTGACCCTTTTTCAGAAATTAAAAAAACAAAGTTATTTCCAAAAGGACATTTAAGGATTAAAATGCCCCTATAATTCTGAAAGGGCATGATGAGTAGATCATTTTCGTAGAATAAACTTATAGTCCAGCTGGTCTGAGAGTCTTTTTGCAGTGGCTCAAGTTTTTCCCTTTTTTTATGGTCGAAGTGAAGAAAGAGTTGTAATTTAATGTCTGAGAGAATTCTTATTGTCCGAATTATATTGTGGAATATTATGAAGATCATTTTTGTGGAAGATCATAACCCTGTAGCTCCTCAACTCTTTATGTGTCAATTTGGACCTTTTTTTCGAGAAAATCTAAAAAGTCCTTTAAAAAAGGACCTTTAAATATTAAAATGTTCTACGAAAAAATTATTTGGATAATTTCAGTAGGGGTTACCAAAGACACCAGAGTTGTAAATAAAGCTCTTCACGCTTAAATAGCAAAATTATATGCCAAACTAACTAAAACTAAAAAAAGTTGGCTGTAATTAGAAAATATATATTTTCTTATCAGGATTTTCCAACAAGAGGTGTTATTTTGAATCACCCAAGGCGTATTTATACAGGTGATAGCACTAGAACAACAACAAATTCGGCAACAACAAAATACAAGTAATTTTTTGAATGGTGAGCCATACTGTCAAAGCAAAATATATGGGATTTGATAGTTTCGGTTACTTTTGAATGAAAAAAATCCAGTCAGCTGGGCTCCTGCTATCACCTTTATAAATACGCCTTGGAATCACCCGCTATTTCGGTAGCTGTCACTTATAAAACTTTTATTCTTTGACATTTGACAAGTAGAAACTACGCCATTACTAAAAATGGAACGATACACGCTTCAACAACGCATTGAAATTATAAAAATTCATGAATGAAAATGATACGGAATTCCATCGAAAAATCATCGTGACTGATGAGGCCCATTTCCACCTCGGTGGCTACGCCAACAAGCAAAATTGTCGCATCTGGGGGCTCGGAAAACCCAAGAGTTATTGTTGAGAAGCCTCTCCATCCTCATCGTGTGACTGTTTGGTGCGGTTTATGGTCCGGCGAGGTCATTGGACCTTAATTTTTCGAAAATGAGGTTAATCCACCAGCTACTGTAAATGGATTGCGCTATCGAGAGATGATTGGATGAGTTGGATGGTATTGATCTGGACAACGTTTACTTTCAACAAGACGGCGCTACGTGCTACACAAGCAACGAAATCATTGCTCTTTTACGGAAAAAGTTTGCGGACCGTGTTATCTCTCGAAGAGGTGATCACAATTGGCCACCGAGATCTTGTGATTTAACACCTTGCGACTTCTTCCATTGGGGCCACGTGAAAGATAAGGTGTACGCCAACAGCCCAGCGTCGATTCAAGACCTCAAAGATAGAATTCGTGAGGCTATCGAGGACATAGGGCAGCCACTTTGCGATTTGGTTATGGAAAATTTCATTAAAAAGGATATGGTCCTGTAAACGTTGTCGTGGTGGCCATTTGGCTGATGTTGTTTTTCATTATTAACGCCATACCTTCCTCTTTCTTATGAAATAACCATCCGCTCATTTATCTCAAAAAATGGCATT
Source organism: Polietes domitor (assembly GCA_947397865.1). Classification (NCBI taxonomy): domain Eukaryota; kingdom Metazoa; phylum Arthropoda; class Insecta; order Diptera; family Muscidae; genus Polietes; species Polietes domitor. Next base: position 173,741,520 of record OX377620.1, on the reverse strand, counting down.
TTTCTTTGAATACCAAAAAATAACACCTCTTGTTGGAAAACCCTGTTCATACCACGAAAAAGTTAAAAAAAAAATAAAATTACATTTTGAAAAAAAAAATATTTTCGATCTAAACACTAGGGTGGTTTAGAATTTCTTTTTTTTTTTTAAACCAGGAATAGCAGCATTATTCGCCATATAAAAAAGTACAAATTTGGAAAATTTCATCAAAATCGGTCAGAAGGGACACAAGTTATGTGATCTCTTCACATCTTAGCAAAAAAAATATCTAGATTTTGGAAGCAGTGCATCCGTTGTAGAGCTACTAAGGGTTTACTTTAACATTGCTGAAACTCTGCATGACTCGGGTGCAATAGAGTCATGCAGAAAAAAAACGAAAAAACGAAACGAAAATTCGGATATAGCTTCGGTTGCAACACAAGAAACAAAATGAAAAAATTCACAAATACACCCTCGTAGTGATTTTAACAAGCAAATGACGAACATATCGCATCTCTTGCTGTGCATTGCATTGGGTAGAGCACGCGACTAACTGCATCTCCACCTTACTAATCTGCCGAGCAGGAGTTTTTGCTGGGAACCTGTCGGTCTAATTTGTTTCCTTTCATTGAGGCTTGTTTCACATTCATTGTGATTTGTTTCACTTTCATTGAGATTGTGATCTATACTTTGATTGGTGAATAAATGGACAGAGTGGCGAACGAAGAGTAATTCGTATCCGATCGATATAATAACCATTGGACTATATTTGTATTGAAGCAAAATATTGATTTTTACAATTTCATTTTACCTAAATTTGTGTATAAAAGGCAGAACAGTGGGTATGGGAAAATCAAATCACATCGAACAATAGAAACCCTCTAAAATAAAGAGTGAAAAGTAATATAAACCATACAATCTTAGAAAGAAGATTGTTTCAGTATTCAGCAATTAATTAAGCTGTTTATAAAACACTGTGGTAATGTTGGATATAATTGGAAATATCTAACGAATAAAACTTTAGATACAAAAATGTCTGCTGTTCTTTCTGTTGTAAACACTCTCGAAATTTAGGAAATCTAGCAAATATCTACCGAATAACCTTATAAATAAAATATGCCCGTTCTCGAAATCTTGCTAAAATATTGTTCTTTTTTATTCCACTCTCTGGGGAATCATAACATATGCGTTTTATAAAAACATTTTAGTAGCCATACGCATTACACCATAAGGTTAGATACAGTTGGAAATATCTAACGAATAGCCCTTTAAATAAACAAATGTCTGCTGTCCTTTATGGAAATCTAGCAAATATCTACCGAATAACCCTATAAATAAAAAATGGCCGTTATCGAAATTTTGTTTAAGATATTTTTCTTATTTTTTACATTCTCTGTGGCATCATAATATATGATGTTTATGAAATATCTAAATACACAAATCTCTGCTATCCGCGTTCTCTTGTAAACACTCTCGAAATTTCTTTAAGTTATTGTTCTAAATAGTATTTGCGGTTTATGATACACATTAGTAAACATACGTATGCATAACACATTAGAAGGTTTTGAACAATTAAAACTAGCAGATACCCTATAAATACAAAAATGTCCACACGTCCGTCTGTTTGTTGTAAGCAATTTTTCTTATTTGTCCCTCCTCGACAGAATAACGAATATGACGCGGCAACAAATTACAAAATTTGCGGTTTATGGAGCACATTAGTATACATATATGTACACATATATCATTTAGAAATATCTATAAATACAAAAATGTCTGTTGTAAAAACAATGGCGCGTCTGAATTGAAAAAAAAATATGGGTGATGATTTAAATTAAACAAATTATATGAGTTATAGTTCGGTATATATTTGTCTAAACTCAGGGACAAACAAATTATCTTGCCCAATAATAGTTTATAGTATTTGCAGACTGCCGCCGAAATCGAGCCTTATGCGATTTCTAGTGTCAACTTTGTATGGAATAGCCTATAAAAATGTCAAGGCATGTTAGAGATTCCGTTCGGAATTGATTTGATTCCGTATATATTCGTCTAAACTCAGGGATAAACAAATTATCTTGCCCAATGAACTAATAGCATTTGCAGACTGCCGGCGAAATCGAGCCTTATGCGATTTCTAGTGTCAACTTAATATGGAATAGCTTTTAAAAAAGGTTATTTTACGATTGTGCTTGCAAGATACTTTCAAGAGACTATAGGTTTTGTCACAGATTCCGTTCGGAATTGATGTGTTTCCGTAGTAACAATTTCGAACGTTTTTATTTTAGCTTCCGTTCAATTTTGTAATTTTTTTTGTGTATTAATAGACTTATTTTATCTTTAATGATTAAAAAGTAGTATTTGCTATACATTTTAATTTCTTTTGAAGTAATTTTTGCGATTCCATTGATATAGAATTCCACGTGGGAAATTGAAAGTGATTTCATTCCGGAATAAAATTAGTTTTAAATTTTCTGTAGAAGCAAAATTCGGTTTTCACTCCACTTCGAAACGAAATTTAACTCTGTGGCAAGGTGATTACACCGTAGGACAATTAAAAAAATCGTTACACTTGAAACTATAGGCAAAATGGAGTTAAACGTCGTTTTTAGTTTTTCATTTCCTCAAAGTTGCAAAGAATACAATTTTTCAAATATTTTTTTAAATACTTATTCGCATCCTACCGACAACCGTAGTAGTGCCTAATTAAAGATGAGAATATCTGTTAAAAATACTTCAAATATCATGCTTCTTTCGATCTGTATTAGTTCAGAATTAACAACTATTTCTAGTTTACCCCTTACCCAGGGTGCCAACAAGTATTTAAAACTATTTTCAAAAATTGTATCCTTTTAAAAGGGGCAACAGGATGAGGAAAATGAAAAACTAAAAACGCAAATTAACTCCATTTCACCTATAGTTTCCGCGGTATATCATCTGGTTCAAGTGTAAAATTGACTGTTGGACAGTGTTATAATCTTAAACACTTCATTTGTCCTTTGAGGGTTTTCACCTTTCACCCATGTTGCCTTATTTAATAGGGCGTATTCATAGTTATTTATATTGCTTTAGAATTATCTTGAATGCACAAACGTATAATAACCTTTTACCAGATCTTCGGCCAGCATTCTGGCATTCACTTTCGAATTTGTGTCCACTTATTTTAGATGAGATTATTCAGTTTCCTTCGGCTTTATTGCCATTAGTATCCGTGTCTTGAAACTATTGATTTGCATAGCTTTAAGAGATTTTATATTTCGCCAAAATACTTTTTCTCACGAACTAAACTCCGAGCACTAGCAGAAAATCTAAGATCCATCGCACAAGAAATATACTACTTTCAACTGTCCAAATAAAAAACTCGAAAGTCCAAAACGTAGCGCAAAAATAGAAATTAAAATAAGGTTACCTTTCCTCTATTTTCCTGCAGAACTCAACAAAATGAAGCATGTGGACCTTTGCCAATGCATTTTTTTAGTTTTTCGTTTCTTAAGATTTTTGGTGGTTATTAATAAACAGATTTCAATTAAAACTGCATAATTACATTTCTTCTTTCTAATGCTTATATAGAATTGTCCGGGAACAGAAGTTGGAATCGTATGTTAACTTTTATCGGCAAACTGCGTGCAAAATGCTATCAATTTCTTGTCAATATTATAATAGTTTTTGAAAAAATTGAGCTTTAGCTAATTTGGAGATCGTTGGAATTCTATCATGGCACATGTTATTGTGCCATGGAATTCTATATCGATGGGTGTAAATTGACGTTTCGTTGATGAAGAATAAAACTAAATGAAATCTAAAAACCTTTAACCAAGGCGTATTTATAAAGGTGATAGCAGGAGCCCAGCTGGCTGAAATTTTTTTCATTCAAAAGTAACTGAAACTGTCAAATCCCATATATTTTGCTTTGACAGTATGGCTCACCATTCAAAAAATTACTTGTATTTTGTTGTTGCCGAATTTGTTGTTGTTCTAGTGCTATCACCTGTATAAATACGCCTTGTGAAGAATAAAACCAAAATATATGGGATTTGACAGTTTCGGTTACTTTTGAATGAAAAAAATTTCAGTCAGCTGGGCTCCTGCTATCACCTGTATTAATACGCCTTGAATAAAACTAAATGAAATCTAAAAACCTTTGACATTCAAATTATGACAACAAATTTCAACGATTTCAATTTAAAAACTCAGGTTTCCTTATATTCTATAACTTCATATGATATGTATGACTTATGGAAGAAAGTATGACCATCTAAATGGAAAAACTAACCGACAAACTCAAATATGGTCTTAATTTTATGATGCCTTTCGCTTTCAGGGTCTCTAATAAAAATAGACAACAAATTTCAATATTTAAAAACTTCTTAATATGTCAGGTTCCCTTATATTCTATGACTTCAAAAACTTATCGAAGAAAGTATGGCCATCTAAATGGAAAAACTAACCGACAAACTCAAATATGATCTTATTTTTATGATGCCTTTAACTAGGTTTTATTCAGGGTCTCCTCTTTCAACTGACGAATACTGTTACAACTCTCTAAAGACCTCAACTATTGTCTTCTAATCTATGGTAGATGGACATATAAATATTGATTTATATATATATTTTTTAACTGGTACATATTACATTTCCACCCCTTGACTTACCTGCATTTTCATCAATTCGTTTTTAAGTTTGCTAACTTCATTCTGATACGGCAACAGTTCATTGACGCGTGATTCTGCCAGCATTTTATCACGGGCCATACGATCCAATTGGGCCTGTAGTTCTTGCATTTTGATGTTTGAAGCCTACAAAAACAAGGAAGATAAGAAGAAGAGCATACATAAATATCTTAAAATTCATAAATATCTGAAATCAATCAATTATACCTCTAAAATCTGTTGCTGTTCGTTGTTGATAAATTGATAGCTGGCCGCCGCTGCTGCCGCCATAAATGCCGGATTCAGAGCATACAAATCATTGGCGGTAGTGCCAGCGGCATTAGCCGTCGTTGCCGATAGCGCAGGATTCGAGTGTGATGTCGAGAGCGCAGCCGCCGAGCCGGGTGTAAAGTTATTGGGCTTGCCAGCGTTGACGGACGAACTTTGGCTTCCTGGTGCTACGGCAGCCATTGAGGACATTATTACATTGCCAGTCTGGCCACCGGGTGGAGGAGCAACTACTGTGGGTGCTGTGGCCTTGGGTGTGACGGGTATGGGTTTCGGTTGCTTTTGGCCCTTTTTGGGTGTGGTCCCCTTGTTTTTCTTGTGCGGTAAGGTATGGGCGTGTTGTCCCGTTGCAGCCGCACTGCCGGCTGCTGCTGGCGTTAGTTTATTTGTCTCCAAACTATGATAGCTGGTATTTAGATGATCGTCGCCCACATCTACGCCACGTTCGCTGGAGGAACCTTCGATCTTGACAAGCGGAGGATTTTGGGCATTGGGATAGAATTTCGTTGTTGCTGCCGCGGCGGCGGCCTGTTGCTTTTTCTCCTCGTTTTCGATGGCAGCGTTCAGGGATTGAGTCGACTGCGACTTGTTGCGATTGTTGTTGCTGCTGTTGGAATGTTTAGATGAGGACTGCGAGGGTGTTTGTCCTCTGCGGAAAAGTGATTTTAATTTAATCATATTTGCAAATTTTATGTAGTTTTCGTGGTATTTTGAGAAATTTTATACGTTTTCCCCCGGTTTTTGGTTTATTTTTCTTTTTTTCTCTAAATAAAGTAACAGTTTGTTTTTCGAAAAAGTTTTCAAATTTTGTTTTTTAAAACATTTTTAGTTTTTTTTTTCTTTCGTTTATCGTTGTTTAAACTTTATCTGTTTTTTAAAGAAAAATTTCATGAAATCAATAAATTGTGTCCACTGGCTGGATGATGATGTTGCTTAAACAAATCCCCCCATGAAATAAATGCTCAAATTATTCATTTCAACAAATTACAAATAAGACGACGACGACGACCAACAACACGACAACGGCGGTACGTGAAAAACATTTCAAAACGATTTCATTAAATCTGTTGACAAATTTATTTTATTAGAATAATGTCGTTCGTTTTGTGTATCGTAAACTAGTCAACAACCAACACAGGAAGAAGAGAAATCAGAAATCTCCTCCATCAAAATGCTCGATTAAAGCAAGGCGAGAAGTGAGAGAAGTGGAAGAAGAAAATGACGACAATGAAGACGGGCGGACGGACGGTGATGACGACGTGCAATGCATTCACAAATCGACAAATCGTTCCCTTCCCAAAAGATGCAATCAAAATTGTTGATATGTATGGAAGAATATTTACTATAGGGGAAATTGAGAAAGATTAAGAGAGAACAAGAGCGGGATAGATGAGAGAAAGATTACTTTCCTCTCTCTCTCCATGAGTAATAATCAATGACGACCAAACTCCTACAACACAACAAAAATAACACTAAGCCTTCGATGATCATTGTTATCACAACCGAGAGATAAGATACAACAAAATTCGATGCTGCCAGATTGTTAAATAAATGGCGCGCGTAATTGAAATCACACGTTTGATCATCTAAAATGTGATTGAGGGAAAAATGAAGTAATTTTTAGCCACAGAAAAATGTGAGAATCCATTTTGAAGTCTTTATAGACAAGCAAAATATTTGCCCAAAAATATGTTAGGCGAAATGCAAGGCGTATTTATACAGGTGATAGCAGCAGAGCAAAAACAAATTCGGCAACAACAAAATACAAGTAATTTTTTGAATGGTGAGCCATACTGTCAAAGCAAAATATATGGGATTTGGCAGTCAGCTGGGCTCTTGCTATCACCTTTATAAATTCGCCTTGGCGAAATGCGAGACAATTCGATTTTAATACTCTGGACTTGCTCCAAAAAAAATGTGTGCAAAGCGGGGAAAACGCAAAAATAGCACAAAACGCCGATATGACCAAAATTTTGCAATTGTAGGACAATTCCAGGGTATATAAAATGCGAGATAATACGATTTACATACTCTGGAGTTGCCTCACAAATACAAAATTTTGTACAAAGCTTTGTTTTGCGCAAATACTTTGTTTGTTTAAAATGGTCTTTACGAAAAAAGGCCGAAGAGAATAACTCTATTTTCAAACACTATTTTTTAATAATACAACCATAATATAGGTTGGGCCATGTAACATTTTAAATTTGAACTACGGATTACTTCGACTTTGAAAGACAGAGATCACTTTCATCTCGGTGTCTATGTCAATAAGCAAAATTGCCGCATATGGGGTTCAGAGAACCCACACGTGACTACTGAGAAGGGAATAACTCTATTTTCAAATACTATTTTTTAATAATACAACCATAATATGGTTGCGCCATGTAACATATTAAATTTGAACTACCGATTACTTTGACGTTGAAAGACAAAGATCACTTTCATCTCGGTGTCTATGTAGATAAGCAAAATGGGGTTTATAGAACCCACACGTGACTATTGAGAAGCCAATATATCCACAACGAGTCGCTGTTTAGTGTGAATTTTGGACTGGCGGCAGAAATTTGAAAAATTAAAAAGTACTTTTTTATAGCCGATTGTAATTTAGAATTTTAAATGGTCCGTCCTATAGCAAAAATATCAATAAATCATTAAGTTTTTAGAATTCTACTTTTTGTTTCAGGAGAAACAAGGTATGGTTAAATTTGTACTTTTGAGGGGGACTTTTAAATCTGAAAGTAATCTAATCTTGCAAAAGGACATGTTAAAAGATTTAAAAACCATGAGAAAATCTGCATTGCTTTTAACTTCACAGTTCCAGTATGTCAGCACTTATCCATATTTTTAATTCTAGTCATATTTTTTTATTTAAATTTCGCAGTTCTAAAAATATTATTATCGATATCGTCTCATGACTCATGAATGACCTATAAAAATCCGTACATCAGTTGTTGTTGAATTTCTGACCATGCAAGATAACTTAAGAGTTTCTCAAGAAATTAGTCTGACGACGGCAAAAAGGAATAGAGTGATACGCCTCACGTTTACTCTTCTTCGGATACATTATAAATATGAAATATCATCATAGAGAATTCGCAATTCGCTAAAAATCTACATATATGATCTACATAATAGATTGTGTCGATTGAAAGTAATCTTGGTCTACTTTTTCGGCTGTCAAACTCCATATGAAAATATATAAAATCAGGAAAAAATTGATTTAGAAAAGCGCAGCACTAGCTCTTTTATGGTGTAGTTTCCGGAACAGAATAGTATATGAACAATTGTATAATATTTTGGGGACCATGGACGCAAGACACAGTTGTATGCTTAATACCTAAATCTGTTGGCTAGCTATAAGCGCTTTTTACATATTATGATTTATTGTACAAATTAAAAATAGACAATGACGAAAACTTAGCAATGAAAACTTAATGTATCTGTAACATAAGGCTTACATTTATTAAATGCTACAATATTTGTTTATGCTAAAAGCCTTCGCAGAACTAGAATCGGATTCCAAGTTGTACAAAAATAACGTTATGTGTAAACAGGCAGAAAGTCAATTGTATTAAAAGTAAATTTGTGCAAATTGCTTTTGCCAAAAATTGTTAATCAGACGACGATTTATAGATTACACTTTTTAAAAAATTCTTTTTTGGCTGCCATTTCAAGGTCTTTCGAGATAACTGTCTTCTTTTCTTGAAGAAAACTGGCATTCGAGACTGGGACATTCAGATTGTATCTAACATGCAAAGTATTTGCGCAAAATGTCGCTTTGCTTTTGTGGGGCAACTTCCTGCTGTGTATGTTTTACCCTCGATTTTTGTAAAACGTTTTAGGTCGCAGTTTGTGCAACAGTTGTTTGCCCACAGTTATTTGCTGTTTCTAAACACCCTTAGTTTACGTCAAGTATCACCTTAAAGGCCTTTTGAGACACACAAAATATTTGCGCTAAAACATCACTCAAACTGCTAGATAATACATTTTATATTTTTGCGTGTTTAAAATAGCCCTAATGTAATGCTATTAATCTTCTAAACTCCCTAATGTAAAAATTTGTACAGGGATTTAGACACACCAAATATATATGCAAAAATGTGTTGCGCAAAATGCAAGATAATATTTTGTGTTTAAATTTATCTAGATATTTGTCCAAATACTATCAAAATCCCGTATAAAATACAAATTATTATGAATTTGCGCAAATATGTTGTGTGTAAAAATACCTTAACACATGGGATTTTGCTCTAATATCAGGTGTACTTATAAGACATATGCGACTTCATCAATGTCAATGCTTATCCATAGATTGGATGCTACGATTTCGCTAAAAGCCTTCTCAGACTGCCTGCGAAATCCAGCTGAAATGACATAAGGTCGATTTACAAATGTCAAATTTGTGTGGGATCGGACATTTTAAATCGACCTTGTCATTTCAAGCTGAAATCGATTGATTTCGCAGTCGCAGTCTGAATGGGTTACAAGGACTTACTATGGGGATGTTTATATGACTGCATGCCCAAGTACGCTGAAAACAATAGAACTTGTTGCATTTTTCACAACGTATGAAAGCGTTTCTATAGTAGGTGAACCACCTTCTATAGAAGGTGGATAAAGATCAGAAGATTTAAACGATCAGCTTGTTTGATGTACATCCGCCTAGTACGACCGTATACATTTCTAACGATAGTTTAAATCCCAGTCTGGCAACACTAAAACAATAAACCAGAATCTAACTATTTATGTCTCTATGACTCTCTTTCGCTCTCTGGCATTTCTCTCTTCTTGACAAACATTCTTTAAACCAGAATCATTTTGATTACAAACAAAAAATTCTTTTGTTTACTACTTCATATGAAATCCGTTAAAGCGGTTTTCAAGCAGCAGCAGCAGGTCTTTATCGCCACAAAAGGAAAGAAGAAAAAAGTAAATATAAACAAATAAGTACATAAATTAGTCTAACTCGTTTGGTTAGATAAACCAAAGTAGTAATGACATTTTTCTGCTGCTGTTGTTGTTGGTTGGGCTTATCTACCAGTATCTCTCCCATTGCATGTAGTGAGGTAATTGCTTCACATGTAAAACGCAATTACTCATTGTGAGGAGGCGGCGAAGCGGCGGGTAGCAAGCATGTAATGCAAGAGACAGTTGTGTAAAAGAGGGAGGAGGGAGATAGGAAATATGTATAGCAGACAAACACAACACAATGAAGGAGTACTGTGCAAGTAGAGTAGTGAAGGTAGGGAGTTGGCAGGCAAGCAAAGAGTTTCACTAAATATGGCTGTCATCTGTTGAATTTGAATGTTTTCTTTGGCATTTGAAACCAAAAGAAAACCAGGCAATGATATTTTGCCATTTTCATATAAAATAAGAGTTATTATGGTATGGTGGCTTATCTCTAGTCTAGTCGTGTTGCTGGTTTTAGTCTGCCTACTGGAAATGACTTTAGATTTCTCTTGTTTTTATGTTTCTTTGCATTTTTTCATATTTATGTATTTGTTTGTTATTAAAACTATTATTTTTTGGTTTCATTGCCATTTTATTTGTGTTAATTCCAGATCTGTTTCTACCAATCATATTGTAGGCGCTTTATTTGTGTTTTTGATTTGTTTTTTCTTTCGTTTAATTTTTGAATGTAGGTTGTATAATTTAGCATATAATTTCATTGAACTTTATTAATGGAATTGTTTAAACTTTAAACGGCCTTTAAACATGCAGTAGTTATGTTTTGTTGTTGTTGTTGTCGCTGGTTTCTTTTTAATAATAAAATTTTGTTTTTATGACTTGTTGTATTCATAAAGTATGGGTATTGTTTGGCTTAATTTGACGCGTCACATTAAATTGTACAACACTGTGTTTTTCTTTACATTTACTCCAATCACACACACACCATTGAGAGCAAAAGAGATGGCCTTACAATAAGACACACAACACACACACTCTTCTTCTTCATCTCTCACACGCACGCACGAATGAACGAACACTACGAACACATCCATATGGCAACAATGTAAATGATCTTTGCGTGATGTTGTTGTTGTTGCTGCTGCTGTAGTTGCCACTACTGCTTGTTGCTGTTGCTATTAAAATCAAAGAAACCTATTAAAGCCAGCCAGCCAGCATCCACAAATTAATGATTGACATTTAAATGACACTTGAATAATTTAAAGATGTGTTTTTTTCTTTCTCTTTGTACACCAATGTAACTAACAAATCGCCTTAGGGGAAAATTCCATTTATAACACGACGAATTATGTCCGACGAAGCAAAAGAGAAAACCTTAGTCCATTAATTAACACTAAAACAAATACAGCACCGATCGTTTTGTAAAAGTTGTGGGAAAAGGAAAACCAGCAAAATATCACACACAACTCGGTTTACACAGAAAAACTATGAAACAAAAAAATAAAATAAAACAAGACGAGACGAGACAACCGATCAGCCCGCCGTCAAACATCCGACAACAACTTCGCACGAATCGTATAAACGTATAAATCGTACTGATGAACAGGCACATAGAGTTCAAGCACATAACTAAAACGCAACAACAACAACAGCGTTAACTCCAGCAACAACGACACCAACATTACTTGCGCTCTCTCACGTGAGCTAATGAAGCAACAACGTAAGAGGAAAAAACACTAAATAAAAAGGAAAATGGAATAAGATAAAAACCAGCAACAACTTCGTAAAAAAAGAAAACTAGAAAAACAACATGCAATGTTACAGCAAAGCAAAAGTCAAGCAAAATAAATAGGGAGCTAGCTACACCCCTACGCAAGGCTAAACATTGCGAAAATTATAGCAAAAGGAGAAAAAGAAAGGGCAAAATATCAAAAAACAAACAATTATGAAAAACGACCCCAACAACAACAAAACAAGATGACTAATAATGTCAACAAGAAAGAATTTGATGTGTAGGGGAAAAATATTAAAAGGTAAATACATCACATAGATACATGGAAAGGCAGAAACCACAACACACTATGGGAAAGAAGAGACCGGTATTTAGAGAGCCAGTTAGAGAGAACACCAATAATAATTTCATTTCAAAGTATAAGAGAATGCGAGTGAGCAGATCTCTCGTATACACCTTCACTTACAAACGCCAGACAACATGCAAAATACAACTCTGGCTGCACGGCACACGATCTTAATGAAACAAGAACAGAGTTGTTATCTGGGGGGAAACAGCTCTGTTATTGTTGATAAAACTGTAAAGTGAAAATAACATAGCTAAAAGCTTGCTGTTAAATAAGTAAACAAATGTTGACACCAACAGAAAGTTGATGGTTAACAGTAGAAATAGAAGCATAGAAAGTTCAAGTATGGATTTTTAAATGATTGTTTTAAATAGTGTTTTTAATGACATTTATTGCTCGACTATTTTTCCATTAATCTATCTCTAACCAGTGTTTGACCAATAGTCTCATTCGTACAAATCTATTTATTTACCG